>CM021102.1:313988717-314021594 GCA_007115665.2 Sequoiadendron giganteum
AATGTGGCAACACCGGCGAGTTTTCAAAATCATATTTCAGAATAAACAAAAAGCCCAAAATGTGGCATTTGAAATCATAATTTGCAAATAGAAAAAATCCTAGACGAGGTGCCATTTTGGTTTCCATTTTTGGCATTGACATTTCATAGGTTGTTGGAGAGCACAAAAATAAGTTACAGACATTCAGAGGCCAAAGCAGAGTGGCAACTCTCCATACAAAAATGAATTTGACAGGCGTAATCGACTAGCTAGCTAGCAGGTATTTATATCCATAAAAAATATATGTCATTTTCTATTCTCCCTAGGAACTATGAAGAAATGAATGGCTATTCATTGTAAAGATGGGTTTTCCTTGGAAGAAATGTGTTTTCATTTGAAATGCAAAGCCTTTTATGTGTTTATGTGTTGAGAGATTTTAAATTTTGGTTTCCTCCCGTCAGCTAGTTTTGAAATTTTTCCATTTGAATGTTCTCATAATACAAAACCTTAAGAGGAAGATGAATGAAATAACTGACAACCTATTGTGGAAATATGAGTGAAATAACTAAATAACATCTAGAGAATCCAAAAACTATGTAAAATATATAACGAGGTATTCAAATTGATGGGTTTCCAAGGGTTTTTCATTTGATATGCAGAGTTCATTATTATCTTTTTTGTTGAGGGTTTTATAATTTTTCAATTTTAATGTTCAATCCAGAAGTATCACAAATGAGGAAAACTATCTGAATTGAGCTCATGTGTGACTAACCAATTCAGTTGCTACGTGTTCAAATTTAAATGTCCTCAGATAGATATGATGTTTTGAAACACACAATTGTTTGTCAAAAACACTTAATGGCATAAACCAAGCTTTGGGGTAGATAGTTAAACCTACACAACCTATGTGTTATAACAAATTGCATGCTTCATAACACACTACATTTGTCAACCTCCACATCACAACATACACAATCCCTTATGACTTTTAAGACAGTATATGTAGGTGTGGATTAAAAATAGAAAGAATTCCAATTTCTTACCATTATTGGTAATAATGAATAAACTTATTGACAATGGTGAACATTTTTTAGTGCAGGTTAGGAAACATAGTATGTTTTGAAGGCTGCCTTTACTTATACCAAATATTTGTCTTGAAATGCAGATGTACAAATGTATAGATGGGGCTCTATTTTATCAAATAACACATTTCTCATTAAAGGGGGAATCTATTAACCATCAATACATAGTGTACTTCATAGTATACACTTCATTCTATTTTGTAAAAATTCATGCTGGAAAATCCTAGGTGCTAAGAAACAAGCAACCCAAATAGTGTTTTAAAACCTTTTGAACCGCAATTGGTTAGTACCCCTCACCTTTCTTTGGTTGATTTTATCCCCCAACTCCTCCATGTACACTCCAACCATTAGCTTTCAACATGTAGAATAGAAAATGCAAAGTGTTTTAAACCTTATTTCTCCAAACCAAAAACACACACATCAGTCTGCCTCAATTCCTACACTAGAAAAAATCTCTGAAAATGACAACTTTTGTCGCAAGCCATAGGGCCCGGTTTTATTGGCTGGTAGGAGGTAGGAGAAACAACCTAATGACACTGTTAACTTTTCTCTACCATTTCCCTAACATTTGGTCCCATCTTTTGGTTTCATCACTTTTATCCCTCATCTTGTGAGGCATGCACTATGCTTTCTCATCATGTTATGTATGTTCCTATGTATTTTTTTATGTATGTTTTTATGTATGGTTTTATGTATTTTTGTATGTGTAAGGTATGGGGACCAACCACACCAAGGCTCTGGGTCACAAAGAGTCGAGATCAGAGGGTGGCGCTATCATACCTCAGGCTAAGTGGGTGTTTTAGATGAAGGATAGAGAATGAAGAGAAATCTCAAGTGCTCCTGCCACTCTAATAATTTGAGTGCTTAAATGGGACTAGATGAGCTGGTTTCCATAATGTAAAATGCACCTCGAGTAGCTCTCTACCCTAGGATGACAACATGGATCTAGGAAGACAACACAACATGTTCGTATCTCTCTAGTGCACTAGCGTTCGTACGACTAGAAAGTGAAAAAATGTAGTACGAACTCAAAGAAACCTACTAATGGCCTAGTAAATGTGATTTAACAAACTAAATAGAATAATAAAGTATGATAAATTACTATAGAAGTGATAAAGAAGATGATGAAAACTAAGGTGATGAGCACCAACTCACTGGAAGTCCAATTTTCCAGCAAGATCCACATACAAATACATCTACACACAAACAAGGGAGGAAAAATATTGGGTTGTATAGGGGTTTTCCTCAATAAAACCCCCACTTTGGTGTTTCCACCTCCATGAATAGCTAGGAAATCCATGAAGTAGAAAATTCTATAAAGGAAATAGAAAGAAGAGTATTGAACACTATGAAAAACACAATGCTACTCTATCAAAACACAAAAAAAGAAGGATAGTGAAGACATACCACCTCCAGCCAAAGGAACGTGAAGCCAATGAAGGGAGAATGAAAGAATATGAGCTTGTAAAAGTGGACATGACTACATCAATGAAAAAGGAGGTCTCGCAGGACACCAAACTCACAGCTTGTATGGTAGCACAACACGTTCTAAGTGAAGTTGATGGAGAAACAAGCTACTATGTAATTCTTAATAGAGTGTATGAACAGCTAAAAATATCAAGTGAATGTATCTAATTGTGTAGAAGATGGAATGGTTATTAAATATATGCATTTTAAAGAAGATTAGGAGGGAAAGAGCTATTTTTGGGTCACTTGGTTAACATAGAGGTGTTATTCTTCATGCCCAATGGAGAGCATAATGCCCCTATGGACTCTATGGGTAACAATATGTCAAGGATGAAATCACACCATGTAGATTTCCATTTACCACAGTCACTTCCTTGATAAAAATTCCCCCACCAATACGAAAGATGAGTGCTAAGTGGATGCGAGGTAGATAGGTGATGTGAAATTTTGCATTCGGGTTTGATTTTCTAAGGTGGAGGGATGCAAAAGGAGAATTTAAACAAGTGATAAAAATTAACTCCTATACATTTTACCCCCATTTTAGCAACCATGAGATTCAATTATTTTTTGGTAAATTAGATTGAAGAGTTTAGAAATGTATACTTGAACTATTGAGGAAGAAAATTGCAATCTGGTGAGCTTGACCCCATAGCTCCTATACAAAGGACTTTGTAGATCCTTGGAACTACAGAGTTGAACAAAGTACACTGAAGGCCTACAAAGCCATGATGGAAAAATCACATAGCATGCAAGTGCTTCACTAGACCTTGGACCTGCAAAGAAGGCACCCCCTAGGTACTCTCTCTTGAAGGAAGCCCAGTATGAGGGGACTCCATAGAGTCATACTAGAAAGAAACTCCATAGGAACATCTACAAAGAAAAATATTAATCCACAAATAAAAAATGTTAGAAACAAAGAGCAACCACATAAGAAAACAAACAGAAAGTTGGGTAGTCAGCTAAAAAATTAAAGGAATTGGTTTCAAATGGGTCCACTCAAGGGACACATTGTTTGAAAGTGTAAGCATATTTGTTGTAAATCAATTCAACGTCAAGGAATCCTTTCAAAATATGTTCACTTCATCAAGGAATTCAAAAGGAATAAAATTCCCCCTCGTGAGGGGAAGTTCAAATCTTCTCTCATAGGAAAATTTCATCCCTCCTTGGAGGAAATTTCTTCAAGTTCTTTCTTTGCGAACCCACACATTTGAAGGAAACACTTTCTGCTAGGGGTCCTTATTGAGAATGTAATTTTTGAAAAAAAAAATTGAATTTTTTTTGAGAAAAGATTCATTGGCCACCAAATGTATTTTCTAAAAATTGAATTGACATGATAACCCCACGTTAGGATGGTGCATGTTGAACATAGAGGCACGTGAAATCCTAAGGAGAGAAAAGAAAGAATGAAAAAGAGATGTTGTGGCCCATAGAACATAGTGAGATGTAATCATGATAATGTTGTCGGACACACAACAAACAAAACATGAGCACTATAACATCACAAAGTAAGCATGAAAGATAAGAGAGAAAACATGCAAGAAAATAAATAGTAACATTATGAATAAAGGCCAATGGGCAGTCTAATATTTTGGGGTCAAAGCTGCTCATAAATATAGATAAGGATAATAATAGTATATTAATAAACTATCATCAACCCTCTACTAGATCAGACCATATGAAGAAAAGTACGAGAAGAAAAAATAAAAAGAAATTTTTTTGTCAACACGGAGGGAATCCTAAATGCCCCCAACACTTTGCATTGCCCTTAATTGTTAAATATCAATACACATAACAAAGGAAGAATTATGCCACAAATAGAGGAAGTTGTATGACACATAAACACTCCTATATCCAATCACCTATGAGCCTTGTGAAAATAGTCATCCAGGAACACATAATGCAACCATAGGGGAACACAAGTACACAAATAATCTACACTACAAATCAAGAAGAGGCACCCCCCTAACACCCATACACAAAGAGGTCATCGACCTCCCAATCTAGATCATTATATCGAGAAAAAAAATGAGCTTTTAAGGGCAGAATATCAAGGGGGAATCCTCTGACCCCCTTCAACAAGAGCCAAGGAAGAAGGCCCTGTGTGTTCTTCTCCACTCATATCCTATGGGGTAAATGTCAGCAACTTCATGAAGATCACTGAAAGGGCTGAGACCTTGTCCAAAGAGTTAAACATGTACTTCATAGGAGCGCCATGAGTTACCTCAATGGACGAGGGAGGTGGCACTTGAGATTCATTTCTAAGCTCCTCGAGAGACTCGAGAGCAATGAAAAAATCTAAATCTATTGAAACTTCTTCCATCACAAGGATGTCATGTGCTAATGCAGAGTCATCCTATGAAGAAGGTCGGTTCCTCTTTCACCCGCATTTCTAGTAGGGCCATCCTCCATCTTCCACTTCCTCATAGGATGCGAGGTCCCCACAGATGAGGCAAAAGGCATGGATGAGGAGGAGAAAACCATGAAACACACCATTGAGGTGTTTGACATGTCAATTTCCTTTGAGAATGGTGGTATATCCAAGAGGGACATCAAGATAGGCAACTCAACCAAACGAGCAATAAACACCTACACCTTTTTAGGGTTTGGGGTGTTTATGCTCACAACATGAACTGAAAGAAGCACTGAGGCTGAATGAACTAAAGCAAAGGGGAGAAGAGAGGAGGACACAATAATAGCCCCTAAAATAGCAGAAATTAACTCCCCTTCTTTCCTCTCCAAAGTTTCCTTCTCGACAACCAGATCATTTTATCGACACTTATGCTCACGTGCAAGGAAGCTCCTATGATTCCTAGAGCTAGAGGCTGTAAGTTGAGATGGAATAGAAAGCTCTTGGTTGGCCATTGCTATGTCCATCATGGTGGTTTTTGGTAGAGGGAGAGACTCCTAGATGAGAGTAGGAGGAAAATATTGAGATGAGGTCAAAGAAATAGTGGGGGGAATCAGCTCTAATGCCTCAACAATGAGCCTCTTCCCATTCACTGCCTTGGGGGAAGGAGTGATAGGAGGTCACACAGACTGAGACATAGAGGATTACCCACAGGGACCCTTCCCTTTACCATATGAAATGGGCCTAGGCAGCATGGGTAGAACAGGGAGTTTGAACACCAGATGCTTGGGATTTCAACAATCGGGCACCATAGGATTCTCTAGCAAATGCTTAGGATCAGAATCCAATGACACTCCAATAGGGTAGGAGGAGTGATAGGTGGGACAATAGCTGCGAAAGAAGAAGAGTGTCGAGTAATCCTCTCCCTTTCTCTTTTCTGAGCCAAGCTGGCATCACTATTAGCCTATAGGAAAGCCCTATGCAAGACAACATAGAGAGATGAAGGGTATCTCACTTTAGGTGTTAAGAACCCACTCTTGTACTTCTCATAGGTTTGGCACAAGAGGTTCATCCTAGGAGGGAGTATACCAACTAGTGTAGGCTACAAGTGATCCAGCGAGTAGCCAGCACGTGGAATCGACAATTTATAGTTTGTGTCATGGATTACATGTATCGTACCCTCATGGTGAACTTCATACATTTATGCACTACCAAGGGAGCTACATTCATAGTGACCAATGAGAGGATACCTAGTTTCACCTTGAAGATTTTAGACACCAAGGTTATGTGAAAGAGTAAGTTCATTGATTTAGGTCCCATAAGGATCAACAAGGTGATACAACCTAGGGGAGGTACAAATAGTTCATTATGCATATAGATGGTACTCTCATATGTATGAGACCCATCTTTTTGTAGGAAATTAATCAAAATAATCTCCTTCATTATGGAATTCACCTGGAACGTGGGGTCAACAAGAACACCCATCACAGTGTTTCCATTATTTCATGCAGGGATATTTAAGGGGGATGGTTCTCTATTAAAACCCATTGGTAGGTTTTGTGAGGTGAAGGTTATACCAAGCGAACTACTCGTAGGCTGCATAGAAGGAGTGGGCAGATGTAAAAAGGAGGCCATTAGGCACACTAGATAAAAGTGTTAGAGCACAATGATCTACTGAGATGGGGGTGAGTCAGTAGATACTATTTTTTTTAATTTAGTAAGACCTTTTGCATATTTAAACTTAAAACTCAGATTTGTAGTTCAAAGAATGAATAGATATAATACTCACAAGCACAAAAGAGATAAACACATAACACAATATGTAAGTGGAAAATCCAAGATGGGAAAAACCATAGTGAGAAATGTTGCTAGGATCTACTATCCTAATCTAGCTTCACAAGCAATGAAGTTCAATTACAATTTTAAGAGATACAAATCCAAGGAAACTTTAACTCTATGTTTAGAAGTTACAACTTCAAGGATGTGGCTACACCCTGTTTTAGGAGGTACAACTCCAAGGAGATAGCTATCACCTAATCTGAGCTACACCTTAATATAATGAGGCTACAACCTCTAAATATTTACACTTTCAAGTATCCATAAAATTGGTTCTACAAAACCTATAATACATCAATTTAGTACATTACACTTCTCTCTCTATTCACTCTCATACCACTGTAATCAAATTCATGTATATTTATATTTTCTACTTTCTATTAAAATAACTTGCTTCAAATTGCAGACCCCTTATCTTCTCACACTCTTTCTGCTATATTTTATCTTTTCCATCTCTTACATATAGAAATATCAGTTAGGTTTTTCACTCTTGTTGTCTTCTTCAACAAGTTATGAATCCACCTCGAGCCCTACAACACTAAATTTGGGTGCAGAGAATTTTTCCCAAAGCTAAATAGATTAAATGCATTCTCCTATCAATATGATCAAATTTGATCTTAATAACTTCCACAATCTATATTGTCACCCTACTATCTTTGCCTCGAGATTCTCTCCATCATCTAGATTAGCTACAACTTTATGTTAGGGTTTCCATATTTTCTATCTTCACCAACAAGCATCCTATTCACCTTGCGCCATATTCTATCATCAAAAAATTAATTTTGTTACATAGAATTTACCCAAATTCGCTCTCTATCAAACCCTAGAAATTGGTATCCATGCAATACATCTCTTGTACATTCGATCTTATTCAATATCGATCACCTACGCAATTTGTGCTACCATCCTGAAGATCAAATATTCATTTACATTGGTTTCTAGTGTAGTTGGACCAATTAATGCCTTCCTCTATGTATGTTTATAGTCCAAACCCTCATTCACATTTTCATAGCTATTTCAGATCTCTACTTTTGAATTCTAGCCTTTGATCTTTTCCTTACATGCTCTAATCTTGTGATCCTTGTTCACTATCATGTCTTTAAATATTGACTGTCAGATAACTGGTCATTCAATGATCTTCATCATCGATCTATTATATTGCTTTGTAGAAGAGACACATACTATGGTCCCACCAATGTCCGTCTATCCTCGATGCCATCGCCACCTAATTCAACATGACGATGTGAATTACCATATTGATCAATCATTCTTCACTATCTATCAACCTTTTTTGCAATCCACCATCATCATCAATCACTTAGATTGTTCCCACTGGACTTTTCAACAAGCACCGTCTGATCAACATTGATCAATCTTCACTATTCCTCGCTAGCTCCATAGGTCTTTATCAAGTACCATTGAATTCTCAGTGGGGTATGTGGGCTAATGCCACTTGTCAATGTGACATCACCTTCCCCTAACTTTGTATTCTTCCTCTGTAGGTCACATCATTCATATATAGTGCACCGTTGATCTTCAGCATTCAATCACTATCGTTACCCACTAACCCTATGGGTCTTGATCAAGCCCCACTAAATTTTTAGTGGGGTATGCAAGCACCATCAAATATTCCTTATTTAATATCTACCATCCAAAACTATCAACATTTCATTGCATACGTCACCTTCCACTATCTGGTCCCACCATTTCATCAATGGTCATCATGCATTCACTATGGATTAATCTCCTTCGTTGATCAAGCAACATCACAATGTCAAAGGAAATTCAAATTCCTTAACCAAGTCATAGAGTTCTTAAAATTATTAACATCCTGATCCCTTGATGTGACATTATCCTCACCCATCACCTAGTTGTTGGTTCTTCAAAATCCTTAACCAAGTAGTAGATTTCTTAAATTTCTTAACTCCTTGATCTATCGACCACACACTATCATGCCAATGTTAAACTTAGACCTCGTCAACCGGTTGCCAAGATGTGAGGTGTTGGTCATAGGATGAACTTAAATGAAATAAGTTGTAACTTATGTGATGGTCTACCTATTGTTGATGTCAATGTCAAAGTAGAAATTGTGTGAATGCCATGACTAAAAACACATTAGGGTTTATCTATAAACCCTAGAATCACCTTAGAGTAGAATTAAATTATTTTTGGGAACATCCTTCACTTTCTTAACCTATAGAGAACATCACTGGAATGCTCTAAAAAAAACCACATCAAATTTATAGTCTGAATCACCATAGGATCCATTGATCTCACATTCATTCTTTGTCATCATGTAAACAATCTCCATCTGCATAATTTTCTCTTTTGACATCAATGACAACTATATGCCAACAATATTCCCCTTTGGCATTAATGGAAAAACTAGAAGTGCTCATACAAGATACATCATTGAAGCTCTATATCAACTTGGCTATTCTAACAACAACCTAACAACTCCCCCTATGACATACATATATTTTCTTCCCAGTATGCATTCTCATACAAGATATAACATTGAAGCTTTGTATCATTTTGAATATTCGCATAACAACTTAACAACTCCCCCTATGACATACATCTCTTCTCTTCCGAGTACGCTTCACATTTATTCATATTTAGATTTTAGCCCCCTTTGACATCAATGGAAAATGGTACACTCCCCCTAAGGAAATTCTCCAATTGTCATAAACTCTACAACCATCAAGTCATTAGAAATTTGTAAAACAATATTTTACATGACTTGATCACACTATGCTTAACCAAGGTCAAATAAATGACCACTAAATCTCCCCTTGGATATATGCCCTATCACTAATGTTTAGTGATATGAGCTAGGAGAAACTACTCCCAACTTTTACCTCAAGTATTCAAACTAATATATTGTAAGAGGCTTTGTAAATATGACATCCACTTGTTTCTTTGTTGGAACAGACTTCGTGACCTCCTTATTTGCAGCCTTCTCTCTAATGAAGTGATACTTGATTGATATATGCCTGGTTTTGGAGTGCATCACTATATTCTTTGATATGTTAATGGCACTGAAATTATCATAAAGAATAGAGATAGGATATTTGTATTCCAATTTGATTTATTTTAATGTTTTATTCATCCACAAGACCTTTGTACAACATGCAGCTGCAACAACATATTCTATTTATGTAGTAGAAAGAGTCATGGAATCTTGCTTGTTTCTCATCCAAGAAACTATTTTTTTGTGCAAGAAGAACACTCCAACACTAGTACTCTTCGTGTCATCTACACTTCCTACCCAATCTGCATCTTTATATGTTGTTAATGAGAAATCCTTACACTTTGGATACCACAACCCATAGTCAATAGTTATTTTGATGTCTTTAGGAATTCTTTTCACTACATTGACATGAGATTCCTTTGGGACAGCCTTAAACCTTTATATGGTACAAACTCCATGCTTTATATATGGCCTAGTTGCAGTCAAGTATAATAGACTTCCAATCATTGATCTACACAAGATTTTATTTACATCAGGTGGCTCATCTGATTTTCTCAACTTGCAGCCAATAATCACGGGATTAGTGATTGGCCTACAATCCTCCATGATAAACTTCTTAAGCATTTCTCTTACATACTTGGTTTGAGATATGAATATACCTTTATCAGTTTATGTAATTTGCAAACCAAGAAAAAATATGAGTTCTCCTAACATAGACATTTTAAACTCATCTTGCATGTTTGTAGCAAATATTTTGCACATTTGATCACTTATACCTTAAAATATGATATCATCTACATATACTACAACAATGATCACATGTTTACCTTCAGATTTGAGATATAGATAGTTATCAACACAACCTTTCTTGAATCCTTATTGTTGTAGATATTGATCTAGTCTTGAATAGCATGCTTTTGTGGCTTTATTTAGACCATATAATTATTTTCTCAATCTACAAACATAATCATCATCTTCTGACAGCTGAAAACCCTCTAGTTGTTCAATGTATACTTTGTCTTCTAGGTTTTCATTCAACAAAGTAGATTTGACATCCATTTGATAAACTTTGAATCCTTTGTAGACTAAGAATTCAAGGAACATTTTTATTGCTTCTAAGCTTGCAATAGGGAAAAATGTTTCTTCAAAATCAATGCCTTCTACTTGTACATATACTTTGCACACTAACCTTTCTTTATTTCAGACCATAGCTCCATCTTCATTCAAATTATTTCTAAATACCCATTTGGTGCCTATTACATTCTTGCTTGATGGTCTAGGAACTAATTCCCAAGATTTGTTCTTTTCTATCTAATTGAGTTCCTCCTCCATTTCTTTCATCAAAATCTCATCCTTACTGGCTTCATTAAATATGTTTGGTTCAATCTAAGATAAGAGGGAAATGTTCACTTGTTCCTTGTTCTTTCTAAGTATTCTTCTAGTCTTCACACCTTCATTCTTGTCACCAATTATCTAATTCGCATGGTGATCCTTTTGAACATAATTTGTAGGGGCTTGTTCAACTTCTTTCTCATTCTCTTCTTGTTCTTCTTCTACTATTGCACCTATATCCACATCATCTGACTCAATTTCAAGATTATTTCTACTAGACTTATCTTGATCTATATTTTTATCAACCTTGACATGTACACTTTCTAAAATTTTATGCAATCTCTTGTAATAATTATAAGCTTTTCTTTGGTTGGCATACCCAAATAATATCCCTTCATCACATCTTGAATCAAAACTATCTAACTCTTCATCCTCTTTCTTAATAGAACATTTACTACCAAATAATTTGAAGTGCTTGACTGAGGCAAGCCTACCGAACCACAATTCATATGGCGTTCTACCATAATTATATCTTATAAGTGCTATGTTCTGAATGTACATAATATTTTTGACTACTTCTTTCCAAAATGTTTCTATCAAGTTTTCCTCATTCAACATGGCTCTAGCCATGTCCTTCACAATCATAATTCTTCTCTTTACTACACAATTTTGGTGTGGTGTTATTGGAGCTGAATATTGGCATTTGATTCCATGATTTTTACTACTCTTTGAATTCATATGATGTAAATTGTCCACCTTTGTCTAATCTAAGACATTTGATTCTTCTCCCAATCTCATTTTCTACTAGAATCTTATAGTGTTTAAAAATTTCAAACACTTCAGCCTTCTTCAAAACCATGACTCATGTCATTCTCGTATAATCATCAATCAGTATCATGAAATATCTTTCTCCTTGAAACACCCTTTTCCTCATGGGACCACATAGATCGATATGAATTATCTCCAAGGGTTTCGTAGTAGAATAATCCTCTGTAGGAAACTTGAACTTCATTTGCTTCGCTTGTTGGCACCCTTTGTAGTTTATATTTTCAGGATTTGTAACCTTAGGCATATTTTTAACCAGCCATTTTGAGCTTATCTTCACTAAGTTGTCAAAATTGGCATGTCCTAGTATTTTATGACACAACCAACTCTCATATGCTTGGCTGATTAAACATGTTTTTCCTTGTACATCACTAAGATTTTACAAATTAATGTTGGTCCTCACACCTTGAGTAATTGTTTACCATTCTTTCTTATATTGCAACCTTCAGAATTAAATACAACTTTGTATCCATTATCACACAACTGGATGACACTAAGAAGATTATGTTCCATACCTTAAACATAGAGCACGTCTTTGGTCTTATTCTTCCAATCTATACTCAAAATTCCTTTTCCATGAATCTTCATAGCAGTATTATTACCTAGGCTTATTGATCCTCCTTTTCTCATTTCAAATTCAATGAATTTCTTTTTATTTTCAGTCATGTGCTTGGAGAAAGCACTATCAATTACCCATAAATCTCATTCCTTTACATGTAGTGTTATTTGAGGAATCATGGATTGAGCATAATTTTTCTCTTTCTCCTTCCATATCTTCTTTGGTCTCTTTTCAATTTTCCTTTCATCTGTCTCAAAAGTCTTATTTTTTTTCCACTTTAAGAGGTGAGGATTTCTTCCTCTCGGATTTCACATTTGGTCATACACATTTTTCGGTACAATTTCTAGCTATATGACCAAAATTTCTGCAATTATAACATACTACATTCATGTTAATCGAAGGAGAAAATAATTATTTTCATACAAAATTTGTGTTCCTCCTTGGAGTGACTTTACATTCTTTATCCCTATGACCAAAATTGTTACAAGTATAGAAATACCCATTAAATTATGATGAGTACTTGGTCATGGTGTTTCCTATGACTGCATGAGGAGATATTCTTTGTTTAAGCCTCCTTCGATAGTGCAATTTTTTGAATCCATCATTGTTTTTTCTCTTAGTATTCTACTTCTAATTTTGTTGATTAGGGACTATCTTGTTAACTTTCTTGTCTTCACCCGACTTCTTCTCTTTATTATATTTCTCAACCATAGCTGACTTATTTTCACTTTCAAAGGCTTCTCTTTTGCCATATTTCTCACCACTGAGGTCTAATTATTTTTTTTATCTAAATCTTTCATAGAGCTTAGTAGAGCCATCAACAAAAGAACTTTTTCCTTTTTCTAATCCCGAGCCTGATTTCTCCTTATTGGTTTGTTTTTGTGTACTCAATATTTCATCAACAATATCATTGTATCCTTTTAGTTTTAGAATCTTATTGATCTACTACTTATTGTTCTCCAATTCTAACTTCATTCATCTCTCCATTTCAGATTCTAGTTTAGACTTCATTACTTCTTCACCTCTTTTAGCTTCCTCCACTTGTAGTTTCAGATTTACCAACAACTTATTTAATTCCTCAAGTTCTTGAGTTAGCTTGACATTCTCATTTTTAGAATTCTTTTTAAATTTCTTGTTTTCTAACTTAAGATCATCATATTATCTCGTAACTCATCAATTTCTTCAAGAGAACTAATTAATTCTCCTTCAAGATCAACAACTACCTCCTCTTCATCTTCATGTGATTCCTAATCTGAAATATCACTAGCGTCAAAAGAATCACTATCTTCTTGAATGCATAGACTCTTCTTCTTCCTCCCATGATTCCATCTTTTAGGATAAAACTATTTCTTCTTTTTACTATCTCCTTGTTTAGAGTTATCCACTTTATCATATGTACATTTAGAAGAAAAATTTCCTACTCTATCACAGTTAAAGCATTTAAAGGGAAGCTTACCTTTATATTTTCCATATCCTCTCCTTAGTCTCCTTATGAGGTTTGTTTCATCTTCATCAATTTCTTCAATGCCAGAAGTAATGATTCTAGATTTTTCCTTCTTTTATTCTTTATCCTTTTCTTTTTTGAAAACCTTCAATGCAAATTCTCTCCTAGATGAGTTAAAATCTAACATTCTAATCTCATATGCAATAATTATGCAATGCACTTCATCAAGAGAAATTTATCAATTTCTCTTTCTTTTTTGATATCAAAAATCTTGGAATCATATTTAGTTGTCATAGACCTGAGAACTTTTAGCACAAAATCTTCTTCTTTTAGTTCTATGCCATATCTTTAATGGAATTCACCACATCATCAAATCTCTGAAGATAGTCTACAATGTTCTCTTCTTCATACATCTTCAAGCTTTCAATTTTTTCTCTCAGCACTTTTAACTTTGCTAACTTCACTTTAGTGTCACCTTCATAAATCTTGTTCAATGTATCCCTGACATCATAAGAAATTTTACAATTCATAACTTTTCCTTGCACATAATCAAACAAAATTTTCATAATAGAAAACCAAGCTTTCTTATTGCTCTCATTATCCCTCTTTCCTCTAGAATCAATAGGAATAGTGTATTTAACCTTGACATACATCAAAACTTTAGTTCCTAGAGAACCTATGTATCCTTCCATTAATGAGCTCCACTTAGCATATTTTGTTCCATTTAATCTAGGTGGCTTGATTGAACCTTCTTAACATGATATTGTTTTCACCTATCAAAGAACTACTTGAGTTGATTAAGCTTCTCTTAGGGAACCTAGTGCTTTGCTACCAATTGTTAGAACACAATGATCTACTGGGAGGGGGTGGATCAGTAGATACTAAACATTTTAATTCAGTGAGAAATTTTGTAGATTTAATCTTCAAAATAAAATGTGTCGTTCAAAGCATGAATAGATATAATACTCACAAGCATGAAAGAGATCAACACATAACACCATATTTATGTGGAAAACCCAAGATGGGAAAAACCACAGTGAGAAATGTTGCTAGGATATGCTATCCTAATCCAACCTCACAAGCAAAGAAGTTTAGTTATAATTTTAAGAGCTACAACTCTAAGGAAGCTTCAACTCCCTATTTAGAAGATACAACTTCAAGGATTCTGCCACACCCTATTTTAGGAGCTACAACTCCAAGGATATACCTATCACCTAACCTGAGATACAACTCAGTATCATTAGGCTACAACCTATGAAGATATACACTTTCAAGTATGCATAAAATTGGTTCTACAAAACCTATAATGCATCAATTCAGTATATTAGATTTCTCTTTTTGTTCACTCTCACACCTTTATAATTAGATTCATGTATATTTAGATTTTCTACTTTCTCTTGTAACAATAACCTGCTTCAACTTGTAGACCCCTTATCTTCTCACACTCTTTCTGTTAACTAATAACCTATAATATCAATTATGATTTTAACTCTTGTTGTCTTCTTTAGCAAGCTATGAATCCTCTTCAAGCCCTACAACATTAAATTTTTGTGCAAAGAATTTTTACCAAAATTGGTTCTTCTCTCAAGTAGCAGAGCTGAATAAATTAAATGCATTATCTTGTCAATATGATCATATTCGATTCTTGATCACTTCCACAATATATATTGTCACCTTGCTATCTCTACCTTGAGATTATCTCCATCATCTAGATTAGCTACAAATATGGGTATGTGCAGGATCATCATGGAAAAAAGAGGCCCTCAAGTGGCGAAAAATTTAAAAAATTCAGAGTTAGGCAACTTGACGTAAAAATTTGAATAAGTTATCTATATTATTTCAAAAATATGTAAGAATATAATTTGTAGAAAATTGAATTTAGTTTCTAAACTAGGTTTTTTTTTTTTTTTAAATCTATTTGATGAAAATTTGAAATTTCAGTGCAGTAGCACTTAAATTTCAGGGGAAAAATAAGAAGTATGTGTCTGTCTGACCACCTTCACCACCATAAAATGATAATATTTTTTTATAAGATTTTAGATATAAGTAGAGGACTCATGTCCCGATGTGATTCATATTTTTTTGTAATTTTTTTCCAATTAAATAATTAATTATGAATTTTTTATTACAAATTTTAAAAAATATTAAAAACTCATATGTTTGACCACCTTAACTTGGTCAAAAATTCATGAAATTTATTATTATTATTTTTAATCCTATAGTATGTGAAGCATAGAATGTGATACAAGTTTTAGATTCAAAAAGTGTGATACCGTTTGAAAGCTATAGATGTTTTTCAATCAGCCTATCAATCAGGACTTTAGTCGTAATTCAAATAGAAAATTAATAATAATTATTTATTAAATTCAAAGTGAAGCATAATTTATATTTGTCGAAAGCTAAGAATCTCCTTTAAAAACCCTTTTCATTTCATTAATTTTGGGTTAAAAAAAAGTCGTCAGCCACATACCCTACACATACCCATCATATCACCACTTTTTGGCCCATCTTGATCCTGCGCATACCCCCATATGTTAGGGTTTCCATACTTCCTATCTTCACCAGAAAGCATCTTGTTCACCTCAAGCCATACGCTATCATTTAACTTTTAATTTTGTTATAGAGAATTTACCGAAATTGGCTCTCTATCAAACCCTAGAAGCTAGTATGCATTCAATGCATTCTCCTATACATTCGATTTGATTCAATCTCGATCACCTCTACAATCTGTGTTGTCATATTGAAGATAAAATCTTAATTTACATTGGTCACTAGTTCAATTGGAGTAATTAATTCCTTCCTATATATCAGTTTGTAGTCTAAACCCTCATTCACATTGTCATAGCCATTTTAGATCTCTACTTTTGAATTCTAGCTATTGATCTTCTCCTTTCACTCCCTGATCTTGTGATCCTTGTTGACTATCATTTCTTTAAATATTGACCATCGGATAAGTGGTTGTTCAAATATTTATCATTGACCTATTATATTTCTCTATAGAAGAGACACCTACTATGGTCCTACCAATGTCCATTTGTCCTCCATGTGATCACCACCTAATTCACAACAACAATGAAAATTAGCATATTGATCAATCACTCTTTTCCATCTGTCGGCCTTCATCACAATCCACCATTGTCATCATTCACTTGGATTAGTCCCACTAGACTTTACAACAAACACCATCCGATCAACATTTATCAATCTTCATTGTTTCCTCCTAGCCCCACAGGTCTTGATTGGTTCCTAATGAATTCTCAATGGGTTATGCGAGGTAATGGAACCTATCAATGTGTCAACACCTTCCACTAACTTTGTATGTTTCCTTCATAGTTCCTAGCATTCATACATCATGCACCATTGATCTTCAATATTCAATCACCATTGTTCCCCATTGACACTATGGGTCTTGATTGGGCCCCACTAAAATTTGAGCGGAGTATGCGGGCACTATTAGGTCTTCCTTGTTTAATCTCTATTATTCATCACTTCCAATAGTTCATGGCATACATCACCTTCCACTATCTGGTCTCACCATCTTCATCAATGCTCACCATTCATACATTGTGGATCAATCTACACCGTTGATCAAGCAACATCACAATGTCGAAGGAACTTCAAATTCCTTAACCAAGTCATGGAGTTTTGAAATTTCTTAACTTCCTAATCCCCAAAATTGGCATTACACAAACCCATCACCTAGAAGTTGGTTGTTCAAAATCCTTAACCAAGTCATGGAGTTCTTAAATTTCTTAACTTCCCAATCCACCGATCACACACTATCACACTGATGTGAACCTCAAACCTCATCAATGAGTTGCCAAGATGTGAGGGGCTACTCACAGGACAAACATTAATGACACAATTTGTAACCTATGTGACAGGCAGCAGGTATTGTTTATAATCAACATCAAAATAAAACTTTTATGAATGCCATGATTATAAACACATTAGGTTTTATCTATAAATGGTAGAATCACCTGAGAGAAAAAATAAATCATTTTTAGGCACATCCTTCACTTTCTTGACTTGTAGAGCACATCATTGGAATGCTCTCAAAAAACCCACATCAAATTTGTAGCCTAAGTTGCCATCAGATCCCCTACTCTCACATTCATCCTTTGTCATCATGCCAACAGTCTCCTTTGAATGATTTTCTCTTTTGACATATATGACAACTATGTTCCAAAAGAAGCTTTCATAGAGCCCCCAAAGGTTTTGCAATTAGATGGTGACCCAACTAAGGCTTCCTTTTGCAATGCATACAAAACCTTCCAACTATGCAACTAAGGGTTGCAAGTTGGTTTTCTAGGTAGAACACCTCACAATACTCACACCCACAATGCTCCTAGGATACAAGGAAAGGCTCTTTCAACATGGCTAAACAGAACCAGAATTGTTCACATTGGGTTCACCAAAATGTAAGGTAGGGGTACCAGCCATAGCAAGGCTCCAAGTCACTAAGGGCTACCCTGTCTTACCTTAGGCTAAGCGGGTGTTTTAGATCAAGGATAGAGAATGAAGAGCACTCTCAAGTGCTCCTACCACTCTGCTAATTTGAGTTCTTGAATGGGACTAGATGAGTTGACTTCCAGAATTTGAAATGCACTTTAGGTAGCTCTCTACCCAAGGATGATAGCTTGGATCTGGGATGACAGTGTGATGAATTTGTTTGTGTCTAGTGCGCTGGTATCCGTACGACTAGAAAGTGGAAAAATATAGTACAAACTCAAAGAAACCTAGTAATGGCCTACTAAATGAGATTTATCAAACTAAATAGAATTATAAAGTATGATAAATGACTATAGAAGTGATAAAGAGGATGATGAAAACTAAGGTGATGAAGACAAACTCACTAGAAGTCAAGTTCGCTAGCAATCTCCATGTACACATACACCTACACACAACCAAGAGAGGAAAAATATTTGGTTGTATAGCTTGGGTTTTCCTCAATCAAACCTCTTCTTTTGTGTTTCCACCTCCACAAGCATCTAGGAAAGCCACGAAGTAGAAAATGTGATAAAGGAAATAGAAAGAAGAGTATTGAACAATATGAAAAACACAATGCTACTCTATCAAACCACAATAAAATAAGGATAGTGCAAAAATACTACCTCCACCCAAAGGCACTTGAGGCCAATGAAGGGAGAATGTAAGACTATGATCTTGGAAAATTTGACACAGTCATAGTGGTGACGAAGGAGGTCTCGCAACAGACCAAACTCACATATTCTATGGTAGCATATAACACGTTCTCTCTGAAGTTGATGGAGAAAAAATCTAATATGTAATGCTCAAGAGTGTGTATGAACTACTAGAAGTATCTATTGAATGTCTCAAATTGTGAAGAAGATGGAATGGTTGCTAAAATATGCATTTTAAGGAAGATTAGGAGGGAAAGAGTCATTTTTTAGCTAGTTGGTCGACACAAAGGTGTTATGCTTGATGGCTAATGGAGAATATAATATCCCTATAGAATCTACGGGTAGGAATCTATCAGGGACAACAGTTCACCACATAGATTTCTGCATGCCACACTCGTGTCCACAACAAAAATTCCCCTAGTGATACAAAAGACAAGCGCCAAGTTGATGTGAGGCAAATGGGTGATGTGAAATTTGGCATTCAAGTTTTATTTTCTAAGGTGGAGGGATGCAAAAGGGGAATTTACACAAGGGGTGCAAAATCGCTCCTATACAATATGTACATAGGTGAGTATTTATGGCATAAGCATCTACATAACTTACAACACATTGTGTTTCTAAGCCTCCAAAATGGGAAACAAGGAAAACTCATATTTTTAATGAAGCTTCTACATTGCAAAACACATCATGTCTACATAAATTTTACATTGTTTTTACATAACAACAATTCCATTACAAAATTTGGGAAGCCTAATGGCCATTTTTGTGTTTTATGGCCTCATCTTTAAAGTTTATATTGCATATTATACTAAGTAAAAAAAATTACAATAACAATTTTCCTTAATCACAACCTTTTAAAATTGAACTATGCAATGATGCTTCACAACTAAACAAATGTACATAATGTAAATGGAGAAACACTCTAATGTAAAATCATAAATATTATGTTCTTTTGCAAATACATCTGATCTGATTACCAAGGATCCAAAGGTTCCCATTCTATTTTGGTAGATAAATCATATTGATGTAGTGATAGAGAAATTATCCTAAAATTAACACAAATCAATTATCAAAAGGATAATTAAAAGGATGCAGTATCACCCTTCATAGATAATTTAAGCATTTCATGTGCAACACTCACTTTAATGAGGAAACATGATTCACAAATTCTTTTGGGATATTTTGCACACAATAATCTAACATATAATTTAATTAAATTAAACTACAAATTGTTTGCATTCCCCACACTAATCATCTCATCTATATCTAAATCAAAACTTCTAAATGCAAAATAAATTTTGGAAATTTAACTCACCATTACACTTGCAATTCAAGCTATGACAACTAGAATCACCCATATTTAGTGCAGAAGCTTTGCGTCTCCTAAAGCATCTTTCTCAATGATCCACCTACCCTTGTTTTGTCCAAATTTGTTTTCTCACCTATATCAACCACCTAGAAGAAATACAAGTGTTAGTGATAGAATAAATTGAAAATTTAAAGATATTTGGTGCACTACAAAGAATTCACTTTATTCCAAACTTCACCAATATTGGATTATATGTTTTGTTGAATAAAACATATCAGCTTGTACAAACAATAAACAAACATATTAAATTTTACAATGGGAATTTAATTTCCAATTTAACCTATCACTAACACTAGTAATTTCTACATAAGCAACAATATCTTCCATTTTGTGAATTAGTTGGAGCTGTGAAGCACTAAACATTCATTCAGATATATAAAAAACTCACCTCTCTTGGTACATGAAAGAGGCCATAACTTGCATAATCAATATGGGTAGAAAATAAAGACAAGAAAGATACCACATACAACTATCAGAAAAAATTTTATATCATTAGTTGTACAAAGAACTGAAAAAATAAAGATTATTGCAAGAAAAATTGGTTGCAAATCACAGTGTGCATCAATTATGCAAGAATAAAGGTTAAGAATTCAATAAAATCCTTGGCGATCACCTTGATTGACCAAAAAATAAAAGGTGATCACATTGTTTAAATATGATAATGCATAAAATAATTACTCGTTGGAAAAAACTCTATGTTTCATTCTGCATGATCGAATCTAAAGGGTGAAGAGAACAAGGAGGATTTGTAGGTGGGAAAACCATAAATCATACCAAGCTAAGGTGAGGGGTGACTAAGCAATTGGGTTGCTACTTGTAAAGTGTTTTCAAATAGTATGCGGGTAGCAGATTTTATAACACCCAATGTCTTCGAACCTACAATTTTAGAAAATGGTATGAATGTAATAAAAAAATTTTGTGATCAATGTAGTAACAACCCAATTAGTTTGTCACCCCTCGGCTTGATTTGATTTGACACCAATGTTTTATAACATGCAATTATATATAGATAATAAGAACATAATGAAAAAATTTGTCTAGTACACAGTAAGAATGTAATGGGACATAACTAATCTCTAGACAAAATGCACCTATGTGCATAAAACTATACATAAAAACATACATAAAAACATACACAGAAACATACATGACATGATGAGACAACGTAGTGCGAGGCCTGTTAGATGGTGGGTAAAAGTGACGAAACCGACGAACAAAAGCAAACATTAGGGAAATAGTAGGAAGGAGATAACAACACCATTAGGTTAGTTTTCCCACCTCCTACTTACTGATAAAATGGGGTCCCATGGATTACACAAGCACGTGGAGGAGTTGCAAGTGGGGAATACAAAAAACATATTAAATTGAGGTGAGTGGTGACTAAGAAATTGGGTTGCTACTTGTAAAGGGTTTTAGAACACTATGTGGGTTGTAGGTTTTATAGCACTCGGTACTTTCCAACCTAGAATTTTAGAAAATAATAAGAATGTAATCAAAACCTTTTTTGATTAACATAGTAACAACCCAATTTTTTTGTCACCCCTCACCTCAATTTGATTAGACAATCGATGTTTTCCAACATGTAGTTATATATAGATCGTATGAATGCAATGAAAAAGATTTGTTTAGTACACAATAAGAATTTAATGAAGATCATCTTCAAAATTTATGCAGACCATATTAAATGAGATAGATAAAAGATAATGTATTGAGTGAAGAGATTCTCCCTACTATTGAGAAGTTGATGAAGGTGCATGTGGAGTATGCGCAATCAGAAAATGGCAACGTAGAACTTGACCAAAAGGTAGTAAAACTGTAATAAAAAAGGAATATTCCATCAAAACACTTGAAAAGAAGCAAACCAAAGTGAATGTTATAGATAATTTATTTACTAAATAGAATTTTCCTCCTCTTTATAAGTTGACGAAGGAGAATGTGCACTATGTGAAATAGGAAAATGGAAATTCATAACCAGAGGTAGCAGACCTTACTATAATGAATGAAATGAAAAAGGAATCTTCTACAAAAACACTTGAAAAGAAGGAGATTAGTATGGGTGAATACATAATTTACTGACTAAACATATCCCCCGTGCTCTTGAGAAGTCAAGGAAGGTACATGCATAGTATAAGAAAATGGAAAATGGTAAGCAGGAGTGAACAAACTGAAGAGGTTTTGTATTGCACGAAAATTTGTGTAGGAAAATAAATTGAGAGATGTTGTTATGGATGGAGTTAAATAGGTAAATTATATCATGAATAACTTCTACAACACATTATATTTCCACTATGAACTATAATTAATATATAATCTCTTAGATCTAAAGCTTCATAAGTGTCACTTGCCAGACTAATAACTTGTAATTTTCCTATGAAACATTGCATGAAATTGTGTCAAGTCCATCAAAAAAATTTCTCAAACTTCCCTAACTTATTATCCTTTTCAAAAATAGTACATAGGAATTTGACTATTCTTTCTCTTGAAGCAACTTTTAATGCATTCCACTCAATTACCACCATGCCTTGGCTAACTGCACTTTTCTCATTTCGATTCAATGAGATAAAATAGGAGTTAGCCAAACTATGGTGAAAATTGAGTGGAAGTGCATTAAAATTTATTCTTCAACAAGAAGATTATTCAAATTAATTTTCTTCTTTGAAAAGGATAATAATATTAGGATAGTTCTTGAAAAATATTTGATGGAAAAGACAACTTCGGTGCTCTATGTCCTAGGAAAACTACAAGTTATTAGTTTCACAAAATTAAATGTAGACAACATTAGTCTAATGAAAACATTTAGTTTTGTAGATAGTAAGAATGTAGTGAAGTCCATTGACCTTCACATATTAAAGAAAATCTTACTTACACTAAAAATTGGATTTCGATTTCCTCATATGATTTAAAAATAAATGCAAAATATAATTTAGAACAAATACAAAAATTGCACTAAACTAACTGACATGGGACATTGTGTTTTCCAATAATGCATACTATATATATATTTTACCAAAAATTAAATGCTTGGAAAAAACTATTTGACACAAGATAATTTTTTTTTTTTTTTTTAATTTTTAGCTCCAAAATACTCGACCAAATCTTTTCATAATGAATTAACTGGCATGGGATAGTGTGTTTTCCAACACTCCAAATAATGCAAGAATTTTATTTGTTCCAATCAGATGAAAAAAAGGAAATTCCATATCTAAATCACCAAAGAGTTGTTCTAAAATATGAAGGTGGAATTCATTACATTTTTGGAGCATATAAAAGAAAAAAAATTCATGAGGGAATAACTAAGAGGAGACTGTGTGTTTTCCAACATTACAAATAATGTGAGCATTATATTTGTTCTAATCAGATGAAGAAAGTGAAATGAAGTTTGGACTGTGGAAAAAGTCTTGTCCAAAAATTTCAAAGTGGAATTTCATTACATTCTTGGAGCATAACAAAAAAAAAAAATTCATAATAAACTAACAAACATGGGACAATGTGTTTTTCAACACTGCAAATGGTATGAGCATTTTATTTGTTCGAATCAGATGAAAAAAGGGAAATAACATTTTTACATCCAAAGAATTGTTCTAAAAGATGAAGGTGGACTTCATTACATTTTTGGAGCATACAAAACAAAAAAAATTCATGAGGGATTAACTGAGAGGAGACAATGTGTTTTCCAACACTACAAACAAGGTAAGCATTTTATTTGGTCCAATCAAATAAGGAAAGTGAAATGCCATTTTGACTATAGGAAAGAGTGTTCAAAATTTTCAAAGTGGACTTCATTACATTCTTGGTTATAATGAAAAAAAATATTTTAATGAGGGGATAACTGAGAGGAGATAGTGTGTTTTCCAACACTGCAAATAACACTAGCATTATTTTTGTTCCAATCAAATGAAGAAAGTGAAATTTCATTTCAACTATGCCAAAGAGTTGTTCAAAAATTTGAAAGTGGAAAAATTGAAGAGGTTTTGTATTCCACAATAATTTGTGTAGGAAAATAAAGTGAGAGGTGATTCTATGGGTAGAGTTGAACAAGTAAATTCACATACTTTTGAACATAGGAATTCCATGGAACACATAGAATTGGAAATGGATGAAAGAAGGTAGATACATGAAAGTCCTATGTGAATACCAGGGAGGTGTTAATAGGTAAGAGCAATGGGGATGAGGAAAAATGCATGGATGGTTAGGTTGTAGATACAAAAGCACTAGTTGGAAGTGTTAAAACTAAACAATCACAACAGAAGACTACAATTAACCACTTAGAAGAGGAATTAAGAGATAAGAAGAGTATTTTATCATCACAAGAAAAGGAGATTAATTAATTTTGTTGAGAGTTGTGACTTAGAATTTGGGTTAGTTGCTTGTACATAGTTTTAGAACAGTATGTGAGTTGCAGGTTTTATAACACCCAATGTTTCCCAACCTAGAATTTTATAGAATAGTATGAATTTATTGAAAATATTTTGTAATTTAGATAGTACGAATGTAATGAAATGCCACATTGTGTTTTCCAAAACACAATTATTTTGTGCACTTTTTTTTCAATCATGCAAAATTTTAACACAACAACAGAAGATGTTATTTTCAATACATTCATGCTATTTTATAAAACCGCATGTTGTAAAACCCTAGCTATTAAGAAGAAAGCAACCCACCATGAGACAACCCTTTAGATTTAAACAAGGATGTTCAAATAACTAAAAACCAACATTCTATTTTCCAAATTAAAATTATTCTATGCACTTTTTTTTCAATCATGCAAAATTTAAACACAACAATGGAAGTTGTGATTTTCAAGACATTCATACTATTTTGCAAAATTCCACATCCCAAAATTGTACGTGTTAAGAAGAAAGAAACCCACTATGAGACACCCCTTTACATTTAAACAAGGAGATTCAAATAACTAAAAAACCACATTGTGTTTTCCAAAATATAATTCTTTTGTGCACTTTTTTTTTAATCATGCAAAATCTAAATGCATTTTTTACTCTAAAAATTAAAATTCCTAAATTTTGAAGGGGGATTTCAATACATTTTCATTGTCTAAATTACAAAATATTTTCAAGACATTCAATTTGTTTTGTAGAAATTCATGTTGGAAAACCCTAGGTGTTAAGAAACAAGAAATCCATGTAGTGTTACATAAAACCCTCGACAACTGAGAGGAAATCTTGTGTTTTCCAACACTACAAATAATGTGAGCATTTTATTTGTTACAATCAGATGAAGAAATTGAAATGAGATTTCAATTGTAGAAAAGAGTTTTTCAAAGATTTGAAAGTCGACTTCATTACATTCTTCGAGCATAATGAAATAAAAATCTTCATAAAGAACTAATTGACATGGGACAATGTGTTTTATAACACTCAAAATAATGTGAGCATTTTATTTGTTTCAATCAGGTGAAAAAATGATAATACCATATTTATATCACCAAAGAGTTGTTCTAAAATATGAAGGGGACTTCACTACATTTTTTAACGTACGAAACAAAAAAAAATCCATCAAGGAATAACTGAGAGGAGGTAATGTGTTTTCCAACACTGTAAAAAATGTGAGAATTTTATTTGGTGCAATCAGATGAGGAAAGTGAAATCAAAATGCTATTTTGACATACCAAATAATTCAAAAAATTTAAAGTGGACTTCATTACATTCTTGGTCCTAATGAAAAAAAAAATTCATGAGGGAATAACTAAGAGGGAACAATGTGTTTCCCAACACTACAAATAATGCAAGCATTATTTTTGTTCCAATCAGATAAAGAAAGTGAAATCCCTTCTCAACTATACCAAAGAGTTCTTTAAGAGTTTGAAAGTGGTCTTGATTACATTCTTGGATTGTAACAAAACAAAAAAATTCATAACAAACTAACTGACATTGGATAGTGTGTTTCCCAACACTACAAATAATGCGAGCATTTTATTTGTTCGAATAAGATGAAAAAATGGAAATGCCAGATTTACATCACCAAAGAGTTGTTCTAAAATTAATAGGTGGACTTCATTACATTCTTGCATCCTACGAAACAAAAACTTTTCATGAGGGAATAACTAGCATGGGATAGTGTGTTTTCCAACACTGCAAATAATGTGAGCATTTTATTTATTGTATTAATGGGAAAATCCCAATGCAGGACTAGAGGTAGAAACTACTAGAATACATGGAATGAAAAAGGAATCTTCTATGAAAACACTTGAAAAGAAGCAGAGAAGAGTGACTGAGATGGATAATGTGTTGATCGAAGAGATCCTTCATAGTCTTGAGAAGTTGAGGAAAGTGGTCCATGTGCAGTATATGCAATGGAAAAATTGCAATGCACAAGTGCACAAACCAAAGAGGTTTTGTAGTAAACAATAATTTGTGCAAGAAAAGGAAGTGAGAGCTAATGTTATGCATGGATTTAAACAAGTAGATTCATAGATTCTTGAACAGATAAATTCCATGGAACACATAGAATTAGAAATGGATGAAAAAAGGAAGAGACATGAAAGTCCTATGCAAATACCAAGGAAGTTTTAACATGTAAGAGTAGTGAGGATGAGGAAAAATGCATGCATGGTCAACTTGTAGATAAATAACCACTAGTCATGGACGTGTTGAAACTAAAGCAACACAATACAAGACTATAATTAACCACTTATAAGAGGAATTAAGAGATAAGAATAATATTTTGTCATCAAAAGAAAAGGACATTAATTAATGCTATTGAGAGCTATTAAGAGATTAGAAAATAGAAATTTGCAAGAATCTAAAGGCATTCTAAAGTTCAAGTCTAATATCATGCACTTCAAGGCTCAAATAGTAAATGTTGAACTTACCAATAATGATCCTGTAAGGCATATTGAAACATCAAAACTGCAACATGCTATTGAACAAAATATTAAAGTCTAGATTACATGAATTTTAAATGTTGAAGGTTCCTTTCATTACAATCTTGTTGTGTAGTGAAAGCTTGAAAGGGAGAAGCAGGTATTTAGAGCTCGAAATAAAGCACAAATTCATTCAATTATTCACAGTGCCTACTAGCATGTTGGTCACGCCTGTCACATGTGTTATGGTATGGAGAATGGTCGCTCTACTTCGACCTTTGAATCCCCATCACTCCCTTCCAAGCTGACATGAATCTACACATTGTGTTTTCCAACATGACAAACAATGTAATCATTTTATCTATTCCAATTAGATAAAAAAGGGAAATACCATTGTGAGTGTACGAAAGAGTTATTCTAAAATTTGAAGGTGGATTTCATTACTTTTTTGGAGTGTACGAAACAAAAATAAATCATGAGGAAACAAATGAGATGAGACATTATATTTTCTAACACTACAAATAATGTATAATAACAATATGGCTTGCAGGTTTCTTAATACCTACTATTTTTTAATTTCATAACATTCTTACTATGAAATTCATAAAAGGTTCTCAAGACAAACAAAAAGCATACCAAATTAAGGTGAGGGGTGACTTAGCATTTGGTTTTTTACTTATAAAGGGTTTTAGAAGAGTAAGTGAAAAGAAGAAAATTGTGGGGGCTGTCTTTTTGTTTCTAGGGTTTTTGACCTAAAAGGAGAGAGGTCAATTTTCACACTCTTCACTTACGAGCAAGCCCTTGAGATTTCAATGCAAAGGATATTGAAATCTAACAAAGGGACTATTTTAGGGGATGAATGGTGTCAAATGAGGGGTTCATCACCAAGTGTAAACTTAGAAAAGAAAATGTTTGAAAACATAGTGTGATATGCAAAATGATCTAGAAAGATGAACAAAATGTAGTAAAAAGCTATGAAACTAGAAGAGTGCACCTGGAAGATTGAAGAAAGAAGAATGGAGGTATGGATCACTGAAAAATCTACTGTTGAATTTGACTAGGACTCATTTTCCAAGTTGGGAAAATTAGTCCAATTTCTGGAAAAATACATTGGAACAAGTTTCAGCCAAAAGGGTCTGTGGATCTGTAAAAATCTTGATCAAGTTTGTTCACTGGGCCTCATTCATGAATAGTGGAAAATTAGTTTGCTTCTAATTTTTTGGAATTTTGGAATTGGACTTTGTCTCTCTTTGTCTGCTCTACTCTTTTTGACAGGTTTCTGGATCCGAATCTATGAAATACCACCTATAGGTCTTCTCCAAGCTTCTCCAAGGCTGAATGACAACTTTGACAACTTTAGAGACTTCAAAAAATTTCTCCAAATTTTCTCCTTGACAAATCTACAACCTAGACCTGCAAATCACACACAAGAAGAGATAAAAATGTTGTGGGGTTAGAGAATAGGGGTTTTCCTTGGTCAAACCACTTGTTAGTAATTCAACCTTGAAATGAAAGAAAATATGAATGGATAATGATGAATGAACAAATGATAATGTTGCAACTGATCAAACCATAGTAATAAGGTTTTGCAAACAAGCAAGTAATGGCTCCAATGGATGTAGACTTGGAATCTTGTTTGATGTTGATAGATCTTTGAATGATGCACTTGCTTGAATCACAAACCCTACACCACAATTGTTAGCTCTAAAACAACATGATGCAAACCATCTTTGAAATGATGAATGACACTTGAAGAATTCTCTAGAATGCTTGATAATCTGCCCTTGAATACATTGAATTCTCTTGCTCAGATGCTCTTGTGAACTCAATTTTTTACAAGGATTCTCTCAAAAAAGTCTTAGGTGATCTCTTGAATTATTAGGTGAAAAGAGTGAAAGGACCTTGTAATTTTACTCAATTATGCAACAATTCCAAAAATTACAACACTACAAGCTGACATCAGATCTAGGAGAATAAAATTCCACCGACATTTTGAATTAAATTTGAATTTGGTGGCATGGGACTCATTCGCTCAAGGTGGAAAATGAGTCCCATTACACATAATGTATGGGACCAAAAATGAAGTGTCTAGAAATATGTGAAACCTGCATCGGGGCCAAAAATACCTAGGTGGGACTCATCCACCCAAAGTAGTGAATGAATCCCAAACACTAAATCTAGGCCACACATGATAGGAACTCCTTAATTATGACTGGTTATCGATTGGTGTCGGGATTATCATGAAAAATATGCAATAAATGAGGCTTGTGGATGTAAAATAAGGCCAATTAAAGCATAAGAAAGCCCAATTATTAATGGAAAGCCTAGAGGAATGTGAAAGTGTGTTAAAACACTTTAAAACACTTAAAATAAGGCAATATTAATGTTGATTATAATTAAAACTATGTTTCTTATGCTTAGCTATTTGATAAAACCCTCGAAAAGTGTGAAAGTATGTTACAACACTTCACAACACTCTAGCAAGGCACCATTAAAATACATTAGTTCACAAGGGCCCAAGACCTAATGTCAATGTGTTATCCACATTACAACACTAAATCAAGGCAACATTAAGGTAAAATCCGCAAGCAAGACCCAAACGAGTGCAAAAATATCTAAGGACCCATTTTTCAACACTACATTTAGCCCCCACTTTAGTGAGAGGATGAACCTAGTTCAAAATCGCACTGAAGTAGACAAACATGCATGAAGGGTAGTTCCAATGTACCAATACTAGCAAGATGAGATGAGAACTATCAAGAGGGATCATCAAGTCCCCAAGATCAAGATCCCATGGAAAACCAACATTTAAATAGAAAGGAACACACATGAAAATTATATAAAGAACAACGACAAGGCCAATCATATCATTCCAAATATGAAAATGTGAAAGTAAATAAAATATCAGATCGAGCTTTGATGAGATCTAGGTTGTATTTTTGAAATATGCATACTCACTCAAAGGTGACGAAACTCTTGGTTGTGTGCCAAGTGAGAACTCCTAAAAGGTGAGACACATACACTTATGGTTGGTATGCACTCACACACACAAATGTGGCTATGGGGAAATTCACGTCTCATATTGGGATTCCTGATCAACCATACCAAATTTATACCTCCTAATAAATTTAATAAGGTACCACAAAAAAATGATTTTCAAGCTTCATGAGACAAGCAAAACTGTTTATTCTTGAAACTCGTGAACAAAAAGGATGGTTCCATAGGCATGCAATCTTTATTATGCAAGGTGTCCATAAAACAAATAAAAAATGAGAAAATAGGAAACATTCAAAGGAGTCTTGCTTAGTTCATGTGAGGTATTTAGCTTAGGGAACATTGTGCCTAATGTCTCCAAGAGAGGAGAAATCAAAGAATAAAAAATTTGCAACTTAGGATATGCAGTGTGTCACATCAAGCCACTAAAGGGAGTGCAATATGGTAACAGAGATAATGATCATGAAGGACATCACACATAATTTCATCCAAAAAGTGACAAATGCATCATATGAAGCAAGAAGGTTGCACTAAGAACGATGAAAAGGAAAAAAATGCAAAAGAATAATGCCAATGTATTCCCCCACTTTAAAGAAATTGCTAAACACCATGCTATGAGAAATTAAATTAGAGTAGTAAATGAAAAATGAAAAAATAAAGGCATGAGAGCCAACTTGGAAATCCCTATGCCAATTCATATGTTTTTGAGTAAAGCTACATCATGCGAGAGAAGAATAAGCGAGAGGGTTTGCCCCCAAAATGAAAACACCAAACACATAAGGGATTTATGCATTTGAGGTCAGTATGTTCTTTGCTGCAATGTTTATGGAGAGCTTGGAATTGTCATCATCCCCCAAATACACATAGAACTAGAAAAATGACACAAAATGAGTCAAAACAAAGAAAAAACTTTTGGATCATACTAGAAGAGACATAGGGTGTCTCGATGACTTATGTAATCCCCAAAAGGAAAACACAAGACAAATATAAAGATGAAATGAAAAGGAAAAAGAAAAAGAAAGCATTTTGGATAAACATGAAGGAGACATGAATGTCTTGATGCCTTGCGTCATCCCCAAAAGGAAAACAAAAAAAAAAGTGAAAGAGATGTATGACATAGAGAGGAATGAAGGTACAAATAGAAGAATGACCCAAAGAGAGAAAATAGAATGTCACGAGGGATCACATCACACACATGCAATCACAAAAAATAAAATGAAAAAGAAATGATTCAAAATACTAGTAAGGAAAGTTAAAGTCAACCTATGAGTAGGTCATCAACCTCCAAATCTCAATATGTATAAGAAGAAGGTGAATGGAAAACTTAAGGGACAAGGCTAAAAACTTCTTTCCCCCACTGAGTGTGAAGAAAGCATGAGCCAAGGTAGGTGATGGGAAATGTCATTTTATAGTGAGAAGAAAATTTTCTACAACTATTATATGACAAAGGGGGGGCACAAGGCTAGCAATCACATGATGACATTCATTGCCATCGAATTCAAATTTATTCAATATTAATGGGAATGCATGACAGTCATCAATACTATGTCTAAGAATTTTATTATATGTGCAATGTGGGACCTTTGCATCCTTAGGATAGAGGGCTAATCTATTTATAGGTGGCAATGTTAGTAATTCTCTATTCAAAAGAGATTGTAGCTTTTGTTCACTTTCAACTGGCAGATGAGGAGGTTGTAGCTTTTGTAATTTGTAGGGTCTTTTATGTTTGCTAGATTCACCAAATTCTCTAGTTGAAGGTTGCGGAGGAGGACGTGAAGAGATCCTCTCATTGTTATGAATCATTGTCTTTTCTTTAGGAAGAAGAATATTCATATCAGGATGATGATCTAAGATAGCCGTACCATCACTATGAAGCCTTAGATATTATTTAGGAACATGTTTGTTGTGATGGGGATCTTGATATCATATCCCCTTTGTATTTTCCTCAGTTGGTATTTTCTCTAGGAGTTGATGAATTTCATGTTCACTTGTTGTATCACATCCTTCTTTGCTCAAGATTGTGAAGCCTTTTTTCATAGGTTTTTTGAAAATTGATGGGAGTGTTTGGGCATGTGCAAGATCATGATGGGCCAAAAAGTGGCAATAGGAAAAAGTAACATTTTTCACTCGCCAAAAAATGCAAAAATCCTGAGTTGACTTTATTTTGGGTTGGGTGTTAGTACATTGATCCATAGCAATTCCCAAGCCTATTTTTTACTAATTAGATATCTGTTTTGAATTAGATACCCGATTTTTAAAAGTATAAAAAATCGGGGTTTGGCAATATTTGAAAACATTTAAAAATGTATTATGGCGGTAAAATTTTGGTACCACAAAATGGATATCCAATTTGAAACAGATATCTGATTTGTGGCACACATAGACCCAAGAGTAATTAGGAGGTGTAGGCTAGACAAAATATATATATAGAGAGAGAGAGAGGGAAAGAGAGAGAGAGAGAGAGAGAGAGAGAGAGAGAGAGAGAGAGAGAGAGAGAGAAGAAGAAAGAAGGGGAAGGGAGAGGGGAAGAGGGGAAGAAGGAGAGAGAGAGAGAGAGAGAGAGAGAGAGAGAGAGAGAGAGAGAGAGAGAGAGAGAGAGAGAGAGAGATAATTAGGAGGGTGAAGGGAGAGGGGAATAAGGGGAGAGAGAATTCGTAGGGGGAAGGGAGAGGAGAGGAGGGGAAGAAGGGGAGAGAGAGAGAGAG
>CM021102.1:314021694-314068391 GCA_007115665.2 Sequoiadendron giganteum
ATTCTTTTTAAATTTCTTGTTTTCTAACTTAAGATCATCATATTATCTCGTAACTCATCAATTTCTTCAAGAGAACTAATTAATTCTCCTTCAAGATCAACAACTACCTCCTCTTCATCTTCATGTGATTCCTAATCTGAAATATCACTAGCGTCAAAAGAATCACTATCTTCTTGAATGCATAGACTCTTCTTCTTCCTCCCATGATTCCATCTTTTAGGATAAAACTATTTCTTCTTTTTACTATCTCCTTGTTTAGAGTTATCCACTTTATCATATGTACATTTAGAAGAAAAATTTCCTACTCTATCACAGTTAAAGCATTTAAAGGGAAGCTTACCTTTATATTTTCCATATCCTCTCCTTAGTCTCCTTATGAGGTTTGTTTCATCTTCATCAATTTCTTCAATGCCAGAAGTAATGATTCTAGATTTTTCCTTCTTTTATTCTTTATCCTTTTCTTTTTTGAAAACCTTCAATGCAAATTCTCTCCTAGATGAGTTAAAATCTAACATTCTAATCTCATATGCAATAATTATGCAATGCACTTCATCAAGAGAAATTTATCAATTTCTCTTTCTTTTTTGATATCAAAAATCTTGGAATCATATTTAGTTGTCATAGACCTGAGAACTTTTAGCACAAAATCTTCTTCTTTTAGTTCTATGCCATATCTTTAATGGAATTCACCACATCATCAAATCTCTGAAGATAGTCTACAATGTTCTCTTCTTCATACATCTTCAAGCTTTCAATTTTTTCTCTCAGCACTTTTAACTTTGCTAACTTCACTTTAGTGTCACCTTCATAAATCTTGTTCAATGTATCCCTGACATCATAAGAAATTTTACAATTCATAACTTTTCCTTGCACATAATCAAACAAAATTTTCATAATAGAAAACCAAGCTTTCTTATTGCTCTCATTATCCCTCTTTCCTCTAGAATCAATAGGAATAGTGTATTTAACCTTGACATACATCAAAACTTTAGTTCCTAGAGAACCTATGTATCCTTCCATTAATGAGCTCCACTTAGCATATTTTGTTCCATTTAATCTAGGTGGCTTGATTGAACCTTCTTAACATGATATTGTTTTCACCTATCAAAGAACTACTTGAGTTGATTAAGCTTCTCTTAGGGAACCTAGTGCTTTGCTACCAATTGTTAGAACACAATGATCTACTGGGAGGGGGTGGATCAGTAGATACTAAACATTTTAATTCAGTGAGAAATTTTGTAGATTTAATCTTCAAAATAAAATGTGTCGTTCAAAGCATGAATAGATATAATACTCACAAGCATGAAAGAGATCAACACATAACACCATATTTATGTGGAAAACCCAAGATGGGAAAAACCACAGTGAGAAATGTTGCTAGGATATGCTATCCTAATCCAACCTCACAAGCAAAGAAGTTTAGTTATAATTTTAAGAGCTACAACTCTAAGGAAGCTTCAACTCCCTATTTAGAAGATACAACTTCAAGGATTCTGCCACACCCTATTTTAGGAGCTACAACTCCAAGGATATACCTATCACCTAACCTGAGATACAACTCAGTATCATTAGGCTACAACCTATGAAGATATACACTTTCAAGTATGCATAAAATTGGTTCTACAAAACCTATAATGCATCAATTCAGTATATTAGATTTCTCTTTTTGTTCACTCTCACACCTTTATAATTAGATTCATGTATATTTAGATTTTCTACTTTCTCTTGTAACAATAACCTGCTTCAACTTGTAGACCCCTTATCTTCTCACACTCTTTCTGTTAACTAATAACCTATAATATCAATTATGATTTTAACTCTTGTTGTCTTCTTTAGCAAGCTATGAATCCTCTTCAAGCCCTACAACATTAAATTTTTGTGCAAAGAATTTTTACCAAAATTGGTTCTTCTCTCAAGTAGCAGAGCTGAATAAATTAAATGCATTATCTTGTCAATATGATCATATTCGATTCTTGATCACTTCCACAATATATATTGTCACCTTGCTATCTCTACCTTGAGATTATCTCCATCATCTAGATTAGCTACAAATATGGGTATGTGCAGGATCATCATGGAAAAAAGAGGCCCTCAAGTGGCGAAAAATTTAAAAAATTCAGAGTTAGGCAACTTGACGTAAAAATTTGAATAAGTTATCTATATTATTTCAAAAATATGTAAGAATATAATTTGTAGAAAATTGAATTTAGTTTCTAAACTAGGTTTTTTTTTTTTTTAAATCTATTTGATGAAAATTTGAAATTTTGGAGTCACGTTAGCATACGTTCGAGAATAAGTATAGTAATGCATGCGACCACCTTCACCATAAGAGTATTAATATTTTTTATGGATTTTAGATATAAGTAGAGGACTCATGTCCCGATGTGATTCATATTTTTTTGTAATTTTTTTCCAATTAAATAATTAATTATGAATTTTTTATTACAAATTTTAAAAAATATTAAAAACTCATATGTTTGACCACCTTAACTTGGTCAAAAATTCATGAAATTTATTATTATTATTTTTAATCCTATAGTATGTGAAGCATAGAATGTGATACAAGTTTTAGATTCAAAAAGTGTGATACCGTTTGAAAGCTATAGATGTTTTTCAATCAGCCTATCAATCAGGACTTTAGTCGTAATTCAAATAGAAAATTAATAATAATTATTTATTAAATTCAAAGTGAAGCATAATTTATATTTGTCGAAAGCTAAGAATCTCCTTTAAAAACCCTTTTCATTTCATTAATTTTGGGTTAAAAAAAAGTCGTCAGCCACATACCCTACACATACCCATCATATCACCACTTTTTGGCCCATCTTGATCCTGCGCATACCCCCATATGTTAGGGTTTCCATACTTCCTATCTTCACCAGAAAGCATCTTGTTCACCTCAAGCCATACGCTATCATTTAACTTTTAATTTTGTTATAGAGAATTTACCGAAATTGGCTCTCTATCAAACCCTAGAAGCTAGTATGCATTCAATGCATTCTCCTATACATTCGATTTGATTCAATCTCGATCACCTCTACAATCTGTGTTGTCATATTGAAGATAAAATCTTAATTTACATTGGTCACTAGTTCAATTGGAGTAATTAATTCCTTCCTATATATCAGTTTGTAGTCTAAACCCTCATTCACATTGTCATAGCCATTTTAGATCTCTACTTTTGAATTCTAGCTATTGATCTTCTCCTTTCACTCCCTGATCTTGTGATCCTTGTTGACTATCATTTCTTTAAATATTGACCATCGGATAAGTGGTTGTTCAAATATTTATCATTGACCTATTATATTTCTCTATAGAAGAGACACCTACTATGGTCCTACCAATGTCCATTTGTCCTCCATGTGATCACCACCTAATTCACAACAACAATGAAAATTAGCATATTGATCAATCACTCTTTTCCATCTGTCGGCCTTCATCACAATCCACCATTGTCATCATTCACTTGGATTAGTCCCACTAGACTTTACAACAAACACCATCCGATCAACATTTATCAATCTTCATTGTTTCCTCCTAGCCCCACAGGTCTTGATTGGTTCCTAATGAATTCTCAATGGGTTATGCGAGGTAATGGAACCTATCAATGTGTCAACACCTTCCACTAACTTTGTATGTTTCCTTCATAGTTCCTAGCATTCATACATCATGCACCATTGATCTTCAATATTCAATCACCATTGTTCCCCATTGACACTATGGGTCTTGATTGGGCCCCACTAAAATTTGAGCGGAGTATGCGGGCACTATTAGGTCTTCCTTGTTTAATCTCTATTATTCATCACTTCCAATAGTTCATGGCATACATCACCTTCCACTATCTGGTCTCACCATCTTCATCAATGCTCACCATTCATACATTGTGGATCAATCTACACCGTTGATCAAGCAACATCACAATGTCGAAGGAACTTCAAATTCCTTAACCAAGTCATGGAGTTTTGAAATTTCTTAACTTCCTAATCCCCAAAATTGGCATTACACAAACCCATCACCTAGAAGTTGGTTGTTCAAAATCCTTAACCAAGTCATGGAGTTCTTAAATTTCTTAACTTCCCAATCCACCGATCACACACTATCACACTGATGTGAACCTCAAACCTCATCAATGAGTTGCCAAGATGTGAGGGGCTACTCACAGGACAAACATTAATGACACAATTTGTAACCTATGTGACAGGCAGCAGGTATTGTTTATAATCAACATCAAAATAAAACTTTTATGAATGCCATGATTATAAACACATTAGGTTTTATCTATAAATGGTAGAATCACCTGAGAGAAAAAATAAATCATTTTTAGGCACATCCTTCACTTTCTTGACTTGTAGAGCACATCATTGGAATGCTCTCAAAAAACCCACATCAAATTTGTAGCCTAAGTTGCCATCAGATCCCCTACTCTCACATTCATCCTTTGTCATCATGCCAACAGTCTCCTTTGAATGATTTTCTCTTTTGACATATATGACAACTATGTTCCAAAAGAAGCTTTCATAGAGCCCCCAAAGGTTTTGCAATTAGATGGTGACCCAACTAAGGCTTCCTTTTGCAATGCATACAAAACCTTCCAACTATGCAACTAAGGGTTGCAAGTTGGTTTTCTAGGTAGAACACCTCACAATACTCACACCCACAATGCTCCTAGGATACAAGGAAAGGCTCTTTCAACATGGCTAAACAGAACCAGAATTGTTCACATTGGGTTCACCAAAATGTAAGGTAGGGGTACCAGCCATAGCAAGGCTCCAAGTCACTAAGGGCTACCCTGTCTTACCTTAGGCTAAGCGGGTGTTTTAGATCAAGGATAGAGAATGAAGAGCACTCTCAAGTGCTCCTACCACTCTGCTAATTTGAGTTCTTGAATGGGACTAGATGAGTTGACTTCCAGAATTTGAAATGCACTTTAGGTAGCTCTCTACCCAAGGATGATAGCTTGGATCTGGGATGACAGTGTGATGAATTTGTTTGTGTCTAGTGCGCTGGTATCCGTACGACTAGAAAGTGGAAAAATATAGTACAAACTCAAAGAAACCTAGTAATGGCCTACTAAATGAGATTTATCAAACTAAATAGAATTATAAAGTATGATAAATGACTATAGAAGTGATAAAGAGGATGATGAAAACTAAGGTGATGAAGACAAACTCACTAGAAGTCAAGTTCGCTAGCAATCTCCATGTACACATACACCTACACACAACCAAGAGAGGAAAAATATTTGGTTGTATAGCTTGGGTTTTCCTCAATCAAACCTCTTCTTTTGTGTTTCCACCTCCACAAGCATCTAGGAAAGCCACGAAGTAGAAAATGTGATAAAGGAAATAGAAAGAAGAGTATTGAACAATATGAAAAACACAATGCTACTCTATCAAACCACAATAAAATAAGGATAGTGCAAAAATACTACCTCCACCCAAAGGCACTTGAGGCCAATGAAGGGAGAATGTAAGACTATGATCTTGGAAAATTTGACACAGTCATAGTGGTGACGAAGGAGGTCTCGCAACAGACCAAACTCACATATTCTATGGTAGCATATAACACGTTCTCTCTGAAGTTGATGGAGAAAAAATCTAATATGTAATGCTCAAGAGTGTGTATGAACTACTAGAAGTATCTATTGAATGTCTCAAATTGTGAAGAAGATGGAATGGTTGCTAAAATATGCATTTTAAGGAAGATTAGGAGGGAAAGAGTCATTTTTTAGCTAGTTGGTCGACACAAAGGTGTTATGCTTGATGGCTAATGGAGAATATAATATCCCTATAGAATCTACGGGTAGGAATCTATCAGGGACAACAGTTCACCACATAGATTTCTGCATGCCACACTCGTGTCCACAACAAAAATTCCCCTAGTGATACAAAAGACAAGCGCCAAGTTGATGTGAGGCAAATGGGTGATGTGAAATTTGGCATTCAAGTTTTATTTTCTAAGGTGGAGGGATGCAAAAGGGGAATTTACACAAGGGGTGCAAAATCGCTCCTATACAATATGTACATAGGTGAGTATTTATGGCATAAGCATCTACATAACTTACAACACATTGTGTTTCTAAGCCTCCAAAATGGGAAACAAGGAAAACTCATATTTTTAATGAAGCTTCTACATTGCAAAACACATCATGTCTACATAAATTTTACATTGTTTTTACATAACAACAATTCCATTACAAAATTTGGGAAGCCTAATGGCCATTTTTGTGTTTTATGGCCTCATCTTTAAAGTTTATATTGCATATTATACTAAGTAAAAAAAATTACAATAACAATTTTCCTTAATCACAACCTTTTAAAATTGAACTATGCAATGATGCTTCACAACTAAACAAATGTACATAATGTAAATGGAGAAACACTCTAATGTAAAATCATAAATATTATGTTCTTTTGCAAATACATCTGATCTGATTACCAAGGATCCAAAGGTTCCCATTCTATTTTGGTAGATAAATCATATTGATGTAGTGATAGAGAAATTATCCTAAAATTAACACAAATCAATTATCAAAAGGATAATTAAAAGGATGCAGTATCACCCTTCATAGATAATTTAAGCATTTCATGTGCAACACTCACTTTAATGAGGAAACATGATTCACAAATTCTTTTGGGATATTTTGCACACAATAATCTAACATATAATTTAATTAAATTAAACTACAAATTGTTTGCATTCCCCACACTAATCATCTCATCTATATCTAAATCAAAACTTCTAAATGCAAAATAAATTTTGGAAATTTAACTCACCATTACACTTGCAATTCAAGCTATGACAACTAGAATCACCCATATTTAGTGCAGAAGCTTTGCGTCTCCTAAAGCATCTTTCTCAATGATCCACCTACCCTTGTTTTGTCCAAATTTGTTTTCTCACCTATATCAACCACCTAGAAGAAATACAAGTGTTAGTGATAGAATAAATTGAAAATTTAAAGATATTTGGTGCACTACAAAGAATTCACTTTATTCCAAACTTCACCAATATTGGATTATATGTTTTGTTGAATAAAACATATCAGCTTGTACAAACAATAAACAAACATATTAAATTTTACAATGGGAATTTAATTTCCAATTTAACCTATCACTAACACTAGTAATTTCTACATAAGCAACAATATCTTCCATTTTGTGAATTAGTTGGAGCTGTGAAGCACTAAACATTCATTCAGATATATAAAAAACTCACCTCTCTTGGTACATGAAAGAGGCCATAACTTGCATAATCAATATGGGTAGAAAATAAAGACAAGAAAGATACCACATACAACTATCAGAAAAAATTTTATATCATTAGTTGTACAAAGAACTGAAAAAATAAAGATTATTGCAAGAAAAATTGGTTGCAAATCACAGTGTGCATCAATTATGCAAGAATAAAGGTTAAGAATTCAATAAAATCCTTGGCGATCACCTTGATTGACCAAAAAATAAAAGGTGATCACATTGTTTAAATATGATAATGCATAAAATAATTACTCGTTGGAAAAAACTCTATGTTTCATTCTGCATGATCGAATCTAAAGGGTGAAGAGAACAAGGAGGATTTGTAGGTGGGAAAACCATAAATCATACCAAGCTAAGGTGAGGGGTGACTAAGCAATTGGGTTGCTACTTGTAAAGTGTTTTCAAATAGTATGCGGGTAGCAGATTTTATAACACCCAATGTCTTCGAACCTACAATTTTAGAAAATGGTATGAATGTAATAAAAAAATTTTGTGATCAATGTAGTAACAACCCAATTAGTTTGTCACCCCTCGGCTTGATTTGATTTGACACCAATGTTTTATAACATGCAATTATATATAGATAATAAGAACATAATGAAAAAATTTGTCTAGTACACAGTAAGAATGTAATGGGACATAACTAATCTCTAGACAAAATGCACCTATGTGCATAAAACTATACATAAAAACATACATAAAAACATACACAGAAACATACATGACATGATGAGACAACGTAGTGCGAGGCCTGTTAGATGGTGGGTAAAAGTGACGAAACCGACGAACAAAAGCAAACATTAGGGAAATAGTAGGAAGGAGATAACAACACCATTAGGTTAGTTTTCCCACCTCCTACTTACTGATAAAATGGGGTCCCATGGATTACACAAGCACGTGGAGGAGTTGCAAGTGGGGAATACAAAAAACATATTAAATTGAGGTGAGTGGTGACTAAGAAATTGGGTTGCTACTTGTAAAGGGTTTTAGAACACTATGTGGGTTGTAGGTTTTATAGCACTCGGTACTTTCCAACCTAGAATTTTAGAAAATAATAAGAATGTAATCAAAACCTTTTTTGATTAACATAGTAACAACCCAATTTTTTTGTCACCCCTCACCTCAATTTGATTAGACAATCGATGTTTTCCAACATGTAGTTATATATAGATCGTATGAATGCAATGAAAAAGATTTGTTTAGTACACAATAAGAATTTAATGAAGATCATCTTCAAAATTTATGCAGACCATATTAAATGAGATAGATAAAAGATAATGTATTGAGTGAAGAGATTCTCCCTACTATTGAGAAGTTGATGAAGGTGCATGTGGAGTATGCGCAATCAGAAAATGGCAACGTAGAACTTGACCAAAAGGTAGTAAAACTGTAATAAAAAAGGAATATTCCATCAAAACACTTGAAAAGAAGCAAACCAAAGTGAATGTTATAGATAATTTATTTACTAAATAGAATTTTCCTCCTCTTTATAAGTTGACGAAGGAGAATGTGCACTATGTGAAATAGGAAAATGGAAATTCATAACCAGAGGTAGCAGACCTTACTATAATGAATGAAATGAAAAAGGAATCTTCTACAAAAACACTTGAAAAGAAGGAGATTAGTATGGGTGAATACATAATTTACTGACTAAACATATCCCCCGTGCTCTTGAGAAGTCAAGGAAGGTACATGCATAGTATAAGAAAATGGAAAATGGTAAGCAGGAGTGAACAAACTGAAGAGGTTTTGTATTGCACGAAAATTTGTGTAGGAAAATAAATTGAGAGATGTTGTTATGGATGGAGTTAAATAGGTAAATTATATCATGAATAACTTCTACAACACATTATATTTCCACTATGAACTATAATTAATATATAATCTCTTAGATCTAAAGCTTCATAAGTGTCACTTGCCAGACTAATAACTTGTAATTTTCCTATGAAACATTGCATGAAATTGTGTCAAGTCCATCAAAAAAATTTCTCAAACTTCCCTAACTTATTATCCTTTTCAAAAATAGTACATAGGAATTTGACTATTCTTTCTCTTGAAGCAACTTTTAATGCATTCCACTCAATTACCACCATGCCTTGGCTAACTGCACTTTTCTCATTTCGATTCAATGAGATAAAATAGGAGTTAGCCAAACTATGGTGAAAATTGAGTGGAAGTGCATTAAAATTTATTCTTCAACAAGAAGATTATTCAAATTAATTTTCTTCTTTGAAAAGGATAATAATATTAGGATAGTTCTTGAAAAATATTTGATGGAAAAGACAACTTCGGTGCTCTATGTCCTAGGAAAACTACAAGTTATTAGTTTCACAAAATTAAATGTAGACAACATTAGTCTAATGAAAACATTTAGTTTTGTAGATAGTAAGAATGTAGTGAAGTCCATTGACCTTCACATATTAAAGAAAATCTTACTTACACTAAAAATTGGATTTCGATTTCCTCATATGATTTAAAAATAAATGCAAAATATAATTTAGAACAAATACAAAAATTGCACTAAACTAACTGACATGGGACATTGTGTTTTCCAATAATGCATACTATATATATATTTTACCAAAAATTAAATGCTTGGAAAAAACTATTTGACACAAGATAATTTTTTTTTTTTTTTTTAATTTTTAGCTCCAAAATACTCGACCAAATCTTTTCATAATGAATTAACTGGCATGGGATAGTGTGTTTTCCAACACTCCAAATAATGCAAGAATTTTATTTGTTCCAATCAGATGAAAAAAAGGAAATTCCATATCTAAATCACCAAAGAGTTGTTCTAAAATATGAAGGTGGAATTCATTACATTTTTGGAGCATATAAAAGAAAAAAAATTCATGAGGGAATAACTAAGAGGAGACTGTGTGTTTTCCAACATTACAAATAATGTGAGCATTATATTTGTTCTAATCAGATGAAGAAAGTGAAATGAAGTTTGGACTGTGGAAAAAGTCTTGTCCAAAAATTTCAAAGTGGAATTTCATTACATTCTTGGAGCATAACAAAAAAAAAAAATTCATAATAAACTAACAAACATGGGACAATGTGTTTTTCAACACTGCAAATGGTATGAGCATTTTATTTGTTCGAATCAGATGAAAAAAGGGAAATAACATTTTTACATCCAAAGAATTGTTCTAAAAGATGAAGGTGGACTTCATTACATTTTTGGAGCATACAAAACAAAAAAAATTCATGAGGGATTAACTGAGAGGAGACAATGTGTTTTCCAACACTACAAACAAGGTAAGCATTTTATTTGGTCCAATCAAATAAGGAAAGTGAAATGCCATTTTGACTATAGGAAAGAGTGTTCAAAATTTTCAAAGTGGACTTCATTACATTCTTGGTTATAATGAAAAAAAATATTTTAATGAGGGGATAACTGAGAGGAGATAGTGTGTTTTCCAACACTGCAAATAACACTAGCATTATTTTTGTTCCAATCAAATGAAGAAAGTGAAATTTCATTTCAACTATGCCAAAGAGTTGTTCAAAAATTTGAAAGTGGAAAAATTGAAGAGGTTTTGTATTCCACAATAATTTGTGTAGGAAAATAAAGTGAGAGGTGATTCTATGGGTAGAGTTGAACAAGTAAATTCACATACTTTTGAACATAGGAATTCCATGGAACACATAGAATTGGAAATGGATGAAAGAAGGTAGATACATGAAAGTCCTATGTGAATACCAGGGAGGTGTTAATAGGTAAGAGCAATGGGGATGAGGAAAAATGCATGGATGGTTAGGTTGTAGATACAAAAGCACTAGTTGGAAGTGTTAAAACTAAACAATCACAACAGAAGACTACAATTAACCACTTAGAAGAGGAATTAAGAGATAAGAAGAGTATTTTATCATCACAAGAAAAGGAGATTAATTAATTTTGTTGAGAGTTGTGACTTAGAATTTGGGTTAGTTGCTTGTACATAGTTTTAGAACAGTATGTGAGTTGCAGGTTTTATAACACCCAATGTTTCCCAACCTAGAATTTTATAGAATAGTATGAATTTATTGAAAATATTTTGTAATTTAGATAGTACGAATGTAATGAAATGCCACATTGTGTTTTCCAAAACACAATTATTTTGTGCACTTTTTTTTCAATCATGCAAAATTTTAACACAACAACAGAAGATGTTATTTTCAATACATTCATGCTATTTTATAAAACCGCATGTTGTAAAACCCTAGCTATTAAGAAGAAAGCAACCCACCATGAGACAACCCTTTAGATTTAAACAAGGATGTTCAAATAACTAAAAACCAACATTCTATTTTCCAAATTAAAATTATTCTATGCACTTTTTTTTCAATCATGCAAAATTTAAACACAACAATGGAAGTTGTGATTTTCAAGACATTCATACTATTTTGCAAAATTCCACATCCCAAAATTGTACGTGTTAAGAAGAAAGAAACCCACTATGAGACACCCCTTTACATTTAAACAAGGAGATTCAAATAACTAAAAAACCACATTGTGTTTTCCAAAATATAATTCTTTTGTGCACTTTTTTTTTAATCATGCAAAATCTAAATGCATTTTTTACTCTAAAAATTAAAATTCCTAAATTTTGAAGGGGGATTTCAATACATTTTCATTGTCTAAATTACAAAATATTTTCAAGACATTCAATTTGTTTTGTAGAAATTCATGTTGGAAAACCCTAGGTGTTAAGAAACAAGAAATCCATGTAGTGTTACATAAAACCCTCGACAACTGAGAGGAAATCTTGTGTTTTCCAACACTACAAATAATGTGAGCATTTTATTTGTTACAATCAGATGAAGAAATTGAAATGAGATTTCAATTGTAGAAAAGAGTTTTTCAAAGATTTGAAAGTCGACTTCATTACATTCTTCGAGCATAATGAAATAAAAATCTTCATAAAGAACTAATTGACATGGGACAATGTGTTTTATAACACTCAAAATAATGTGAGCATTTTATTTGTTTCAATCAGGTGAAAAAATGATAATACCATATTTATATCACCAAAGAGTTGTTCTAAAATATGAAGGGGACTTCACTACATTTTTTAACGTACGAAACAAAAAAAAATCCATCAAGGAATAACTGAGAGGAGGTAATGTGTTTTCCAACACTGTAAAAAATGTGAGAATTTTATTTGGTGCAATCAGATGAGGAAAGTGAAATCAAAATGCTATTTTGACATACCAAATAATTCAAAAAATTTAAAGTGGACTTCATTACATTCTTGGTCCTAATGAAAAAAAAAATTCATGAGGGAATAACTAAGAGGGAACAATGTGTTTCCCAACACTACAAATAATGCAAGCATTATTTTTGTTCCAATCAGATAAAGAAAGTGAAATCCCTTCTCAACTATACCAAAGAGTTCTTTAAGAGTTTGAAAGTGGTCTTGATTACATTCTTGGATTGTAACAAAACAAAAAAATTCATAACAAACTAACTGACATTGGATAGTGTGTTTCCCAACACTACAAATAATGCGAGCATTTTATTTGTTCGAATAAGATGAAAAAATGGAAATGCCAGATTTACATCACCAAAGAGTTGTTCTAAAATTAATAGGTGGACTTCATTACATTCTTGCATCCTACGAAACAAAAACTTTTCATGAGGGAATAACTAGCATGGGATAGTGTGTTTTCCAACACTGCAAATAATGTGAGCATTTTATTTATTGTATTAATGGGAAAATCCCAATGCAGGACTAGAGGTAGAAACTACTAGAATACATGGAATGAAAAAGGAATCTTCTATGAAAACACTTGAAAAGAAGCAGAGAAGAGTGACTGAGATGGATAATGTGTTGATCGAAGAGATCCTTCATAGTCTTGAGAAGTTGAGGAAAGTGGTCCATGTGCAGTATATGCAATGGAAAAATTGCAATGCACAAGTGCACAAACCAAAGAGGTTTTGTAGTAAACAATAATTTGTGCAAGAAAAGGAAGTGAGAGCTAATGTTATGCATGGATTTAAACAAGTAGATTCATAGATTCTTGAACAGATAAATTCCATGGAACACATAGAATTAGAAATGGATGAAAAAAGGAAGAGACATGAAAGTCCTATGCAAATACCAAGGAAGTTTTAACATGTAAGAGTAGTGAGGATGAGGAAAAATGCATGCATGGTCAACTTGTAGATAAATAACCACTAGTCATGGACGTGTTGAAACTAAAGCAACACAATACAAGACTATAATTAACCACTTATAAGAGGAATTAAGAGATAAGAATAATATTTTGTCATCAAAAGAAAAGGACATTAATTAATGCTATTGAGAGCTATTAAGAGATTAGAAAATAGAAATTTGCAAGAATCTAAAGGCATTCTAAAGTTCAAGTCTAATATCATGCACTTCAAGGCTCAAATAGTAAATGTTGAACTTACCAATAATGATCCTGTAAGGCATATTGAAACATCAAAACTGCAACATGCTATTGAACAAAATATTAAAGTCTAGATTACATGAATTTTAAATGTTGAAGGTTCCTTTCATTACAATCTTGTTGTGTAGTGAAAGCTTGAAAGGGAGAAGCAGGTATTTAGAGCTCGAAATAAAGCACAAATTCATTCAATTATTCACAGTGCCTACTAGCATGTTGGTCACGCCTGTCACATGTGTTATGGTATGGAGAATGGTCGCTCTACTTCGACCTTTGAATCCCCATCACTCCCTTCCAAGCTGACATGAATCTACACATTGTGTTTTCCAACATGACAAACAATGTAATCATTTTATCTATTCCAATTAGATAAAAAAGGGAAATACCATTGTGAGTGTACGAAAGAGTTATTCTAAAATTTGAAGGTGGATTTCATTACTTTTTTGGAGTGTACGAAACAAAAATAAATCATGAGGAAACAAATGAGATGAGACATTATATTTTCTAACACTACAAATAATGTATAATAACAATATGGCTTGCAGGTTTCTTAATACCTACTATTTTTTAATTTCATAACATTCTTACTATGAAATTCATAAAAGGTTCTCAAGACAAACAAAAAGCATACCAAATTAAGGTGAGGGGTGACTTAGCATTTGGTTTTTTACTTATAAAGGGTTTTAGAAGAGTAAGTGAAAAGAAGAAAATTGTGGGGGCTGTCTTTTTGTTTCTAGGGTTTTTGACCTAAAAGGAGAGAGGTCAATTTTCACACTCTTCACTTACGAGCAAGCCCTTGAGATTTCAATGCAAAGGATATTGAAATCTAACAAAGGGACTATTTTAGGGGATGAATGGTGTCAAATGAGGGGTTCATCACCAAGTGTAAACTTAGAAAAGAAAATGTTTGAAAACATAGTGTGATATGCAAAATGATCTAGAAAGATGAACAAAATGTAGTAAAAAGCTATGAAACTAGAAGAGTGCACCTGGAAGATTGAAGAAAGAAGAATGGAGGTATGGATCACTGAAAAATCTACTGTTGAATTTGACTAGGACTCATTTTCCAAGTTGGGAAAATTAGTCCAATTTCTGGAAAAATACATTGGAACAAGTTTCAGCCAAAAGGGTCTGTGGATCTGTAAAAATCTTGATCAAGTTTGTTCACTGGGCCTCATTCATGAATAGTGGAAAATTAGTTTGCTTCTAATTTTTTGGAATTTTGGAATTGGACTTTGTCTCTCTTTGTCTGCTCTACTCTTTTTGACAGGTTTCTGGATCCGAATCTATGAAATACCACCTATAGGTCTTCTCCAAGCTTCTCCAAGGCTGAATGACAACTTTGACAACTTTAGAGACTTCAAAAAATTTCTCCAAATTTTCTCCTTGACAAATCTACAACCTAGACCTGCAAATCACACACAAGAAGAGATAAAAATGTTGTGGGGTTAGAGAATAGGGGTTTTCCTTGGTCAAACCACTTGTTAGTAATTCAACCTTGAAATGAAAGAAAATATGAATGGATAATGATGAATGAACAAATGATAATGTTGCAACTGATCAAACCATAGTAATAAGGTTTTGCAAACAAGCAAGTAATGGCTCCAATGGATGTAGACTTGGAATCTTGTTTGATGTTGATAGATCTTTGAATGATGCACTTGCTTGAATCACAAACCCTACACCACAATTGTTAGCTCTAAAACAACATGATGCAAACCATCTTTGAAATGATGAATGACACTTGAAGAATTCTCTAGAATGCTTGATAATCTGCCCTTGAATACATTGAATTCTCTTGCTCAGATGCTCTTGTGAACTCAATTTTTTACAAGGATTCTCTCAAAAAAGTCTTAGGTGATCTCTTGAATTATTAGGTGAAAAGAGTGAAAGGACCTTGTAATTTTACTCAATTATGCAACAATTCCAAAAATTACAACACTACAAGCTGACATCAGATCTAGGAGAATAAAATTCCACCGACATTTTGAATTAAATTTGAATTTGGTGGCATGGGACTCATTCGCTCAAGGTGGAAAATGAGTCCCATTACACATAATGTATGGGACCAAAAATGAAGTGTCTAGAAATATGTGAAACCTGCATCGGGGCCAAAAATACCTAGGTGGGACTCATCCACCCAAAGTAGTGAATGAATCCCAAACACTAAATCTAGGCCACACATGATAGGAACTCCTTAATTATGACTGGTTATCGATTGGTGTCGGGATTATCATGAAAAATATGCAATAAATGAGGCTTGTGGATGTAAAATAAGGCCAATTAAAGCATAAGAAAGCCCAATTATTAATGGAAAGCCTAGAGGAATGTGAAAGTGTGTTAAAACACTTTAAAACACTTAAAATAAGGCAATATTAATGTTGATTATAATTAAAACTATGTTTCTTATGCTTAGCTATTTGATAAAACCCTCGAAAAGTGTGAAAGTATGTTACAACACTTCACAACACTCTAGCAAGGCACCATTAAAATACATTAGTTCACAAGGGCCCAAGACCTAATGTCAATGTGTTATCCACATTACAACACTAAATCAAGGCAACATTAAGGTAAAATCCGCAAGCAAGACCCAAACGAGTGCAAAAATATCTAAGGACCCATTTTTCAACACTACATTTAGCCCCCACTTTAGTGAGAGGATGAACCTAGTTCAAAATCGCACTGAAGTAGACAAACATGCATGAAGGGTAGTTCCAATGTACCAATACTAGCAAGATGAGATGAGAACTATCAAGAGGGATCATCAAGTCCCCAAGATCAAGATCCCATGGAAAACCAACATTTAAATAGAAAGGAACACACATGAAAATTATATAAAGAACAACGACAAGGCCAATCATATCATTCCAAATATGAAAATGTGAAAGTAAATAAAATATCAGATCGAGCTTTGATGAGATCTAGGTTGTATTTTTGAAATATGCATACTCACTCAAAGGTGACGAAACTCTTGGTTGTGTGCCAAGTGAGAACTCCTAAAAGGTGAGACACATACACTTATGGTTGGTATGCACTCACACACACAAATGTGGCTATGGGGAAATTCACGTCTCATATTGGGATTCCTGATCAACCATACCAAATTTATACCTCCTAATAAATTTAATAAGGTACCACAAAAAAATGATTTTCAAGCTTCATGAGACAAGCAAAACTGTTTATTCTTGAAACTCGTGAACAAAAAGGATGGTTCCATAGGCATGCAATCTTTATTATGCAAGGTGTCCATAAAACAAATAAAAAATGAGAAAATAGGAAACATTCAAAGGAGTCTTGCTTAGTTCATGTGAGGTATTTAGCTTAGGGAACATTGTGCCTAATGTCTCCAAGAGAGGAGAAATCAAAGAATAAAAAATTTGCAACTTAGGATATGCAGTGTGTCACATCAAGCCACTAAAGGGAGTGCAATATGGTAACAGAGATAATGATCATGAAGGACATCACACATAATTTCATCCAAAAAGTGACAAATGCATCATATGAAGCAAGAAGGTTGCACTAAGAACGATGAAAAGGAAAAAAATGCAAAAGAATAATGCCAATGTATTCCCCCACTTTAAAGAAATTGCTAAACACCATGCTATGAGAAATTAAATTAGAGTAGTAAATGAAAAATGAAAAAATAAAGGCATGAGAGCCAACTTGGAAATCCCTATGCCAATTCATATGTTTTTGAGTAAAGCTACATCATGCGAGAGAAGAATAAGCGAGAGGGTTTGCCCCCAAAATGAAAACACCAAACACATAAGGGATTTATGCATTTGAGGTCAGTATGTTCTTTGCTGCAATGTTTATGGAGAGCTTGGAATTGTCATCATCCCCCAAATACACATAGAACTAGAAAAATGACACAAAATGAGTCAAAACAAAGAAAAAACTTTTGGATCATACTAGAAGAGACATAGGGTGTCTCGATGACTTATGTAATCCCCAAAAGGAAAACACAAGACAAATATAAAGATGAAATGAAAAGGAAAAAGAAAAAGAAAGCATTTTGGATAAACATGAAGGAGACATGAATGTCTTGATGCCTTGCGTCATCCCCAAAAGGAAAACAAAAAAAAAAGTGAAAGAGATGTATGACATAGAGAGGAATGAAGGTACAAATAGAAGAATGACCCAAAGAGAGAAAATAGAATGTCACGAGGGATCACATCACACACATGCAATCACAAAAAATAAAATGAAAAAGAAAATGATTCAAAATACTAGTAAGGAAAAGATAAAAGTCAACCTATGAGTAGGTCATCAACCTCAAATCTCAAATGCAGCAACAAGAAGAGAAGACAGATGATGGACAGATCGATCAGATCGATCATTCCATTCCATTCCATTCCTTCCATTCCATTCCTTCCATTCCATTCCATTCCTTCCTTCCGGTCCATTCCATTCCATTCCATTCCATTCCATCCCGTCCATTCCATTCCTTCCATTCCTTCCTTCCATTCCATTCCCCTTCCGGAGATAAAGGGTGGATGGGGAGGAGGGAGGGAGGGAGAGGGAGGGAGGGAGATGGGATGGATGGGGGAGAGGGAAGGGGGAGGGAGGAGGGAGGGGGAGGGAGGGAGGAGGGAGGGAGGGAGGGGGAGGAGGGAGGAGGGAGGGAGGGAGTTGGAGGAGGGAGGGAGGGAGGTGGGAGGGAGGGAGGAGGGGAGGAGGGGAGGAGGGAGGGAGGGAGTGGGAGGTGAGAGAGTGAGAGGGAGAGTGGGAGAGGGAGATAGGGTTTAGAGTTGAGGGAGAGAGGGAGAGGGAGATGGAGATGGAGAGAGGGAGAAATAGGAGTGAGAGTGGGAGGGAGACAGGGAGGGATATGGAGAGAGATGGGGAGGAAGAGGGGGAGAATGAGAGGGAGAGGGAGAGGGGAGAGTGAGAGTGTGAGAGGGAGAGTGGGAGATTGAGATGGAGAGGGAGAAAGGGAGAGAGATAGAGAGAGGAGTGATTGAGTGAGAGACTTGAGAGAGATAGAGGTGGAGAGAGCGAGAGAGGGAAAGAGATAATATTTAAAGATTTTATATATTGGTAATATATATATATATTTAAATATTTATAGATTAACTAAAATATTGAAATAATATTTAAATATTATACATTTAATAATATATTATATATTAAATACATAATTCGGTAAGAGATTATCATAGATTGTATATTAAATATATTACATTATAAAATTTATTGGATATTATATATATTAAATTATAAACTTTATTGTATATTATATATATTAAATTATAAAATTTATTGCATTTTTAAACCATATATTAAAGATTGTCTAATTTTTTTAAAACTCATATCTAAAACATATCATATATCTAATTCAAATCAGATATTGGATTTGAATCGGATATCTGATATGCTAACACAAAATTTAATTCCTAGGGATTAGGCTCGGAATTTTGTTCGGACCTACCAATCGTAAAAAGTCAACACTTAAAACGTGTTTAACAACTTACCTTGCCTTTCCAAACTTCGCCCATGTGGCTGACAACTTTTATTTTACCCAAAATTGATGAAACAAAAAGGGTTTGTAAAGGACCTTCTCAACTTTCTACCAATATAAATTATATTTTACTTAGAATCTAATAAATAATAATTATTTATTTTTTATTAGAATTACGACTAAAGTCCTGATTGATAGTTCGATAGAAAAACATATATAGCTTTCAAACGGTATCACATTTTTCAAATCCCAAACATGTGTCACATTCTATTCTTGGAATACTATTGGATTAAAAAAAACAAAAATGAATTTCATGAAGTTCTGACCAAGTTAAGGTGGTCAGACATACGAGTTTTTATATTTTTTAAAAGTTGTAATAAAAAATTCATAAATAATTATTTGTTTGAAAAAAAATTACAAAAAAATATGCATCACATCTAGACATGAGTCCTCTACTTATATCTAAAATCTTATAAAAAAATATTATCATTTTATTATGGTTAGGGTGGTCAGACAGACAACTACTTCTTATTTTTTCCCTGAAATTTTAGTACTACTGCATTAAAATTTCAAATTTTCACCAAATAGACTTTTTTTTTTACAAAAACTAACCTAGTAGTTGAGAAACTACATTCAATTTTCCACATATTCTATTCTTACATATTTTTCAAATAATATAGATAACTTATTCAAATTTTTATGTCAAGTTGCCCAACTCTGATTTTCTCAATTTTCATTGCCACTTAAGGGCTTGTTTTTTCCACGATGATCCTACACATACCTGTTTTTTACCTTGCTATCATAAAAGGGTTGAGTGTTTACTTCCTTAGAGGAACTAGGTTCACCTATTGTAGGGAACTTAGGTTCAACTTTTGTTTCGGGATACAAATAACCAAACATCTCAAGAGGTGGTATGGTAGGAGGATTTGGTTGGTTCATCAAAGGATAAAAGGATGCATTAGCTTCAAGGTTATTAAGACAATCATTTAATAACATATTCATGGTGTCATCATCTTCTGCAATGATGTCAATATCATGAGGAGGACATGCATTAGGAGTTGAGTGAGCATGAGTGCATTCAATGTCATTAGGGTCATTTCCAAAGGCACAACTTGACACATCCACTAAGGACTTAAATGACATCCAAATTTTGCTAAAGCACATATCCATGATGCAAATTTTAGATTCTAAACTATGCAATAATGTTGTGAATGAAATTTTGATTTTTAAGCAATGCACAAGATTAATGAATGTAAGCTAAATGCACTAAATTGAATTAAATGAGAAGTCTACAATCTAAAATAGAAGGGTAACAACAGAAAATAGAAACTCAAAAATTGAACTGTAAATGATAGAAAATGAAGTGCAGAATATACAAAGAGATTGATTCACCCAAGGTGGTGAATGAGTCCAGGTACTGAATTTTTTTAATTGAATTTTATGACTTTTATGTTTTCTAATTCAGATTTGAGATGCAAATGCAGAATTTCATTTATTTTCAAAGAAATTAACTACAATAATGCAAGCTAAATGAGATTTCACTAATGCAAAAATTGAAACCCTAGAATGCAAATTTGCCAATGCAAAACCTAATGGAATGTTAATGAAAGCTAAATCTAGGATGTAAATGCATTCAAAATTAGAATTGTGATGGTCTAAATGAAGGTTCACCAAAATGAAAAGAAGAAAATTGTGGAGGCTCTCTTTTTTTTCTAGGGTTTTCGACCTAAAAGGAGAGAGGTCAATTTTCACACTCTTCACTCAAGAACAAGCCCTTGATATTTCAATATAAAGGAAATCGAAATATGGAAAAGGGATTGTTCTAGGGGATGGCTGATGTCAAATGAGGGTTTCACCACAAAGTGTGAAATTTGAAAGGAAAATATTGGAAAACATAGTGTGATATGAAAAATGACCTAGAAAGATGAACAAAATGCAGTAAAAAGATATGAAACTAGAAGTGTGTACTTGAAATATTGAAGAAGGTAGAATGGAGGTATGGATCACTAAAAAATCTGTTGTTGAAGTTGACTAAGACTCATTCACCATGTTGTATGAATCAATCCAGTTTCTGGGAAAATGCATTGGAACAGGTTTCAGCCAAACGGGTCTCCAGATTTGTAAAAATCTTGACCAAGCCTATATAGTGGAACTCATTCGCCAATAGTGGTGAATCAGTCCACTTCTTCTTTTTCTAAAGTTGTAAACTAGATTTTGTGTCTCAGTTTACTCTGCTCTTTTTAACTAGTTTCAATATTTGAGTCTACAAAATACCACCTATACATATTCTCCAAGCTTCTCCAAGGATGAATGAAAACTTTGAAAACTTTAGAGACTTGACAACTTTTCTCCAACTTTTCTCCTTAACAAATCTGCAGTTCCTAGACCTTCAAATCACTCACAAGAAGAGGGGAAAACATTGTGGGGTTAGAGAATAGGGGTTTTCCTTGGTCAAACACCTTGTTGGTAATTAAACCTTGAAATGAAAGAAAATATGAATGGAGAATGATGAATGATGAATGAACAAATGATAATTTTGCAATTCACCAAACCCTAGCAATAAGGTGGTGCAAACATGCAAGTAATGGCTCCAATGGATGTAGACTTGGAGTCTTGCTTGATTGTGATAGATCTTTCAATGACGCACTTGCTTGAATCACAAACCCTACACCAAAATTTTTAGCTCTAAAACAACATGATGCAAGTCATCTTTGACATAATGAATGACACTTGAATGCTCTAGAATGCTTGATAATATGCCCTTGAATGCCTTGAACGCTCTTGCTCAAATTTTCTTTTGAACTCAATTTTCTATAAGGATTCTCTCAAAAAAGTATTAGGTGATCTATTGAGTCCTTAGGTGAAAATTAGTGAAAGAACCTTGTATTTATACTCAAGGGTGATCCCACAAAGCTGGTTTACAATTTCTTAGAGGAACTGATTTTTACTAAAATCACATGTTTTTAGAAAATATAATGATTTAAGCCTTAAAAAGTTCCATTTTAAGGATTCCAATTGAAGAGGGTTTGATCAAACCACCTTATATCAAACCCCCATGGATAGAACCTCGCTAGTTTTAAACCATACCTATAAATTAGTCTCCTTTACACCTATTAAAATGCTGATAAAAAATCACTTTTGATTTACCTTTTGGGGGATCAAATGAATTCATTTAAAATTTATTTCAAATGATTACTGTAGTCCTTAGAACGAGCTATCCAAAAAATATAATTTTAATATATAATTCTTTTATTATGTATTTATTTTTATAGTTTTATTAAACATAGGTTTTTCATCAAAAAAGAAGGTCTATGTTCTGCACATGTGCAAAAATACTAGATTATAAAAAAAAAATTGGAAAATATGAGTGCACCATATATTGAAGTCCTTGATCCAACAAAGAAAAATAAAAATCAATTTCGATATATACAAAAAAAGTAACGTATTATACGGTCACGCTATGTCTAAATTGTACTTGGTTTGACTTTGAAACTTGATTAAAGAAAAAATATTCAATAAAAAACTATCTAACCAAGTGGAAGCACTAGATATTTGAGTTACAAATCTAAATTGAAAAGAATTAGAATTTTATCTTTCATGGAAAAAAATTTATGCGTTATACGGTGTGCCTCACATTTTTAAAATGTTGTTTTCTAAAAAAAACCAGTTTTCATGGGAGATGGAAAAAGAAGTGCAATCTGATTCCAAAAAATTTGAAAAAAATAGTTTTAGAATCTACAGAAAAAATTTGACGAGACTCTATTTTGCATCATCTTCAAATTCATCATGGTTTAGCTGCAATAGGTGCTCGAATGTGAGGATTTAGTCAAAAATGATAATTTCGGTGTCTAGTTTGACCAAAAATTGTAAACCACTATTGTGGGATCACCCTCAATTATGCAAGAATTCCCGAAATAACAACACTATAAGCTGACATGAGATCTAGGAGAATAAAATCCCACCAAAAATTTGTATTAAATTTGAATGTGGGTCACACGGGACTCATTCGCCCATGGTGGTGAATGAGTCCCATCACACATAATGTATGGAACCACAAATGAAAAGTGTCTAGATATGTGTGAAACCTGGATCAGGGCCAAAAAGACCTAGGTGGGACTCATTCTCCCAAGGTGGAAAATGAGTCCTAGACACTAAATCTTGGCCACACTATCCAAGAATACCTGAATTATGATTGGTTACTTATTGGTGTGGAGATTATTCTCAAAAATATGCAATAAATGAGGCTTGTGGATGCAAAATAGGGCCAATAAAATTATAAGAAATCTCAATTATTAATGGAAACCCTAGAGGGATGTGAAAGTGTGTTACAAAATTTTAAAACACTCCAAGTAAGGAAATATTAATGTTGATTATGATTAAAATTATGTTTATTATACTTAGCTATTTGATAAAACCCTAGAAAAGTGTGGAAGTGTGTTACAACACTTCACACCACTTTAGCATGGAACCATTAAAATACATTAGCGCACAAGGGCCCAAGACCTAATGTGAATGTGTTATCTAGATTACAACACTAAATCAAGGAAAAAATAACTCAAAATATGCAAGGAGGACAAAAATGAGTGTGAAAATGTCCAAGGACCCACTTTTTGACACTACGGTAAGTTGTAGGTTTTATAACACCCAGTGTTTTCCAACCCGAAATTTTATAGAATAGTTTGAATGTCTTGAAAATATTTTCTTATTTACACAATGTGAATGTAATGAAACACATCGTCAAAATTTATAATAGCTTACTTAGAGTAAAAATTGTGTTTCAATTTCTTAATATGATCCAAATATACTTGCACAATAAGATTGCAGGTTGGAAAAAACGGTGCGAGGTGAGTACATAATATATGAAACCTCCAACCCATACAATGTTGTAAAACTCTCTACACATTGAGGGAAAATGAAAACCAATCTTCACAATGAATAACTTCTCAATTCTTCATAGTCCCTAGGAAGAATGGAAAATTGACATATATTTCTGGTAGATATATCATATATACCTACTAGCTAGCTACCTGATGTAGGGGAATCATTTGATACACCATTATTTCACTTTGTTGTGATGTTGCTAAACTTTGAGTTTTGGTTTGTTTTGGGTCAATAAGGTCATGTAAGACCATTTGGGATCATTTAAGTCCATATTATGATTTTTTGTTGCAATGTTGTCAAAAGTTGCAAATTTTGCAAAATATTGTCATTATTATCAAAAAACTTACAAATGTTATCATTAGTATTAACCAAGGATTTTAGTGGTCGGTTAGGAAGCTTCCAATGGTTGTAGCATGATAAATATGCAATTTAAGCTTGATCACAAAGGTTGGAGTGAAATGAAAATATGTTCATTTTTCCATGTTTTATTTATGTTTTTTCTATGTAAAATAGTCAGAGGCAAATGTTGTACGAGATGGTACAATCAGTTACAACCCTTCTTTTGATTGAGGAATTTGAAGGAAAGTATTTTCTTTAAAATTATTTCTGTCTAATCAAATTTTATTGTAATTTGAAAGATATATATCCATTTGTGTGTGAATCGGTATAAACCTTGCCTAAGGTTTCCAGGGATTAATAAAAAAAATAGATAGAGTTTCCATTAATGAAAACCCATGAGAATTTGTGGAAAACTCTTTCCTATTTTTTCCCTCATTGTGGTAAGAGAAGCGGCTATGATCTTTAATTTTGGTGTAGTTCTTAATGAAGTATTCTTGCATTTGTGTGTAAATTTCCCTAAAACCTTGGTGGCTTGAGGGTTTGGAAAAACCAACACATTTTTTGGTCATGGTTGATTGGAGAATCATTGTTGAATGTTGTAAAGGGTATGCACAAATCAATAATTCAAGAGACAAGAAAATTCCTTCTTGTTTGATTTCATTGTTCAGAAGCACCTAGTGGTAACAAATCCTTGTTTCCATTAGACATGGTGGTGATCACTTGGTTGGTTCATGTATGTTTGGAAACCCTTGGAATATGTTGAAACAAGCCTGTACAAACCAGTTTTCACATGTTTCATGTTGTTTTCCTCTTTCTTTGTGCCAATAGAGAAAGTTGCCAATAATGAACAAGAATGCAAATTTGCATCATTTATATTGAAACCTTGTAGGAGGGTAAACCCACAAAAGTGGTTTATAGTTCAAGTGAGGAAGGAAAAGTTGCAAAAATTGACTCCATACAAAAATAAATGGTTTTTGAGGTTCAAATGAACTTTTTGGTTTGAGCGAACCAAAAGAGGGTTCGCTAGAACCTTGGTTTGAGAGAACCCATTAAATGCAATGTCCCACCATTCCCACAAAAAAAACAAAGAAAACCTTTTTCAAAAGGGGGTTCAATCGAACCACGGTTTGAGAAAACCCTGGTTCGAGTGAATCTCTAGGGGTTCATTCGAACCCTCTTTGGTTCGTCCGAACCCCCCTTTTCTGACCTTCTCACCCTCTGGGACCAAAAAACTCCATAATTTTTCCCTTCAAAGCTCAGATTGAGGATGAAAATGGAGGAGACTTCACATACCCAACTAGATGATGGTACTCCTTTGAATGAGCTATCCAATGAATATAATTTTAGTATGTTTTGGTTTTATTCTTTATTCGTTTTTTAGTTTTTTTAAACATAGGTTTTAAACTGAAAATCAAGCTCTATGTTTTGCACATGTGAAAAAATAGTAGATTATCAAAGATTTTTTTGGGAAAATATGAGTGCACTAGATATTGAAGTCCTTGATCCAACAAAAATAAAAAATTGAATTTCGATACATACAAAAAAAGTTACATTGTATGTACAGTCTGGCTATGTCTGAATTGTAAATAGTTTCACTTTGAAGCTTGACTAAGGAAAAAATATTCAATAAAACACTATGAAACCAATTGGAAGTAGTAGATATCATAGTTACAAATCTAAATTCAAAAACATAAAAACTTATCCTTCATGGGAAAAGTTATGTTGTATACGGTGAGTGTCACTCCTTAAAAATGTTGTTTACTGAAAGAAACTAGGTTTCAAAGGAGATGGAAAAAGAAGTTCAATCTAATTCAAAACATTTTGAGAAAAATATATTTAGAATCTACAGACAAAATTTCACAAATCACTAGTTTGCATCATCTTCAAACTCCTCATGATTTAGCCACTATAGGTGCCCGAAAGTAAATATTTAGTTATTAAAAATTATTTTAGTTTCCAGTTTGCAAAAAAATTGTAAACTAGTATTGTGGGATCACCTAGGAGTGTGTCAAGTTTGTTTTGTGTGAGTCCTTCATCTATATCATATTGGTATCAGATCTAATAAAGATAAAAATATTTAATTGAATGAATTGAAGATAAGGAGAGATGCCTCCAAGGGTGAATGTTGTTCAAAGAGAAATATAAAGGTTAGCCAAAGAGATGGGAGATGAAATTTCCCAAGAGATGAGAGAAATGAGAGAAATTATTGATGCAAGGCTTACAACAATTGAGAAAAATCAAAGAAGAGGTGTGATCATAGGATACTCAAGTGATTAGGAAGAAGAGATGGATGCAATAAATCCACCACAAGAAGGACCCCATTAGGAAAGAGATGTTGAAGAGTTAAGGATGGGGAGATTTCTGAAAGAGGTCATAGGTGAAGGTTTTGTTGTGCATATTTTGCACACACGCCCCGCCGAAGGCAAGGACGCCCTTTCTTTTGCTCTTGACGGGTCATTTTTGCTCCTGCAGGGTTGTTTTACTCTTGCCTCATTTTGTGTGCCCTATTCCCAAGCCTAGGTTTTCCATGTGCCTTAAAATTATTAAATTTCCCTTTGACCAAATTCAACTATTTGAATTTGCTAAGTCTTTTGCTTTTGCGGGGCCCCAATTTTTCTTTTTCCATGCTCTTGTTGACTAGGCCCCTACTCGCTTCACTTCACTTTTTCCTTCATTTTTGACTTTGGGGACAAGTTTCCTATGGATTTTGGATGTTTTCATGATGCCTAAGTGAACTACCAAGGTTTCTTTAAGTTTCAGGAAGTTGCGAAAATTTCATTGCGGGCCGCTGCCCCTCTACCATTGTCCAGGGGAACTTCCTGGTAGGCCATCGTCCCTCTATCACCATCCACGTGACTTTCTTTGCTGGTCGTCATGTTCAGGTTGCCATGTGCTCAATGTAATTTTAAAAGGGTGATGACCCTCTGACTTCTCCCTTCCAAATCTCTTCCTTTCCAAAAAGGGGTGCAAACTTCGAGTTTTCATCATCTACGACCCATAAAATGAAAGACTTCACATGCCTAAAGGAGTATGAATCAATTTTTCCATGTGTTTAGACATTGTGTGAACTTCCCTTGTGGGTCGTCATCCCTTAGTCGCTATCTATGGGAACTTCCCTCGTTTGTCATCGTCCCTTCATTGTTGTTCGTGCGAACTTCCCTTATGGACTGTCGTCCCTTTTTCGTTGTCCGTGAGAACTTCCCTTGCAGGCCACCATCCCTTTGTCACTATCTGTGGGACTTTCTTTGCGGACCATCATGTGTGGGTCTCTGTGCACTCATTGTAACTTCGAAAGGGAGATGACCCTTTGGCTCCCCCCTTCCAAATCTTTGCCTTTCCAAAAAGGGGTGCAAACTTAATGTTTTCATCATCTAGGACCCATAAAATGAATGACTTCACATGCCTAAAGGGATATGAATCAATTTTTCCATGTGTTTAGACATTGTAGGAACTTCCCTTGTGGGTCATTGTCCCTACATCAACATTCATGGGAACTTCTGTTGCGGGCCACCGTCCCTCCGTTGTTGTCCATGAGAACTTCCCGTGTAGGCAGTCGTCCCTCCATCGTCATCCATGGGAACTTCCTTGTAGGTTTCCATGTGTGGGTTTTCATGTGTGGATTATCATTTTAAGGATGGCTGACCCTTAACTTCCCCCCACCTAGTGGGCTCCGCATCCAATTTTTTATGTTTGTTGCTCACCTTTCATCTACCTTCCATCCACTTATGGGTTTTCCCTTGTAGAACGTTGTTCACCATCTACTGTCCATTTGTTTTCAGCCTTCCATCCGCCTTCCACCTTCTTCCCTCCTTTCGTCCACTTTTTTCCCACCTTTCGTCCACTTGCAGGTCTACCCTTGCAGAAGTTTGTTCAATGTCAATTGTCTATTTCTTGTCTTCCTTCTGTCTGATGGATGTCAATCATCTTCCTTCCATCTCTCATCCTTCCGCCGCTTGTGGGTCTTTCCTTATAGAAGGTTTTCAGTCGTTCGCCTTCCATCTACCAGTCGTCCTTCATCTACCTTCCATCCACCGGCCATCTATGGTCCACCTTTCATTTGTCATCCTTCCACCACTTGCAAGTCTTCTCTTGTGCAAGCATATCCACCATCTGCCATCCACCGGTCATTTTCCTTTCATCTCTCAATCGTTCATCATCCGCCATCCATTGGTTGTTCACCTTCCATACATTTTCTGTCATTTTCCTTTCATTCGTCGGTCGTCCGCCATCCTTCCGGCCTAGAGGAGACCCACACCCCTAAACCCACATTAATGTTCATGATTGAAATATGCTCCAAATGTGGAACAATGATGAATATTATGATCTTTTAATGATGCATGGATGTATCTAATAGTGAGTTTGTACGATTTGATTTGTATTTGCCTCAATTTACGTATGAAAGCACTAATTGCACTTTGTGTATGCAAAATTTATGGAACCTGTTGTAGGTTAACTGGGGAGGTCTATTGAGAAATTTGATGAAGGAAAGAGTACATTTCTCCAATCACCATTCATTTTATGCTCGCCTCTCCTCCTAGCACCCATCAACAGAGTTGGCATTAAAGAAAGGCCTATGTCGAGGAATTCATTGACAAAGAACTACAAAAGGGAGCAAAAGGAGTTGTTTTTTGTCAGGAGTTGTTCACCCACGATCAGGAGCATCATATCTCCTTAGTGAAAAATCAGCAACAAGATTTAATGAAGAAGGTTGTAAATACATTAGATAGAGGACAACCTTTGAGCAATTTCAACTACAATAAAAGGGCCATCAACTTGAAGATAAAAGTGTTGCAGTGCATGGGTCACTAGAGGATGAAATAGGGAAAAGATAAAGAATGTATTTTAAATTGTTGAATATTTGGGAGTAGGTCAAACCCTAACTTGTAACAAATTTGAGGCACACAATGAAAATTAATCCTAGCAATTCATTTTGGGTTTGGAAAACTATAAATAAGGGCTTTCTCTTCATTTGTAAATGGTCGGAGAATTGGTGTAAAGGCATTGCATGATTTTATGGGTGTTTCTTTTGATCTTGTTCATTACACATGCATTGTTCTACTCCCATGTTAGTTTTAGTTGTTAGTTTCTTGAATGGTTGTGATAATGGTGTTTTTTGTTAAGGTATATGATGAATTTCAAGCTCATTCTCTTGGCACTTGTTCATGAAAAGTTATTGTGCAAAGTTAGCCTAGGCTTCCATATTCCATTGCTAAAAATTAGTTCAGTTGCATGTTCATGATGTGCATGTGCAATCTGAAAATCAGAAGTCCTTAGAAGATTGCACTGGTTTTGTGTAGCTATAGGCTTCTCTTTGTCAAGAATAACCCAATTTAGGGAAGTTTGTCTACTGTAGCAGCCACCATTGTTACTATTCACTTATAGCTTAGATTTAGAAAATATTTCTTAACCTTTCTCCTTTTTCTATTCTTTTGGTCCTTTGTTGGAGTCGGATTCAAAGCATCAAAACAATGCCAAATGTGATGAACTTGGTGAGTTTCAACTTGTTGTTTTGAGTTGGCATCCACTGTTCATTCACTTCTTGCACTCCTGAAACTCCATTTGCAGACCCAACTTCCCATGCTTTGTAAACCATAAAGGCCAACCATGTGTTACCAGAAAAACACATCAACCAATTGAACTATTCCAAGAATTGTTATGACTTGACACCTAAGAGACCTTTGGGTAGTAATTTGTAACTTGTTTTGCAATTTCTACCTTTCAAGAGAGGTAGTGCACTTGTGCATTGCCCATGTTGAGAAGGTGCAAAAACACACATCAACAGAACTGGCACTAGAAGGAAGGCATGGCTATGGACAAGGCTGCAAAGCTGAAAGTTGGAAGTTGAAAATCACTTTCAACAAAATTGTGAGATAGGGAAATATCTCTTCATATGCTATAAATTTGATGTCCAGAATTTGTAGACAAGACAACATCTAAGCCAAGATGGAGCAGTAACTTCAAGTAAACATCACTCAGTTGTAGGAAGATTTAAATACGAGATTAAGGTAGCTATTGCAGCAATTTGCATTGGCAGACAAGTGCAGGTTCCATAAAAGATGCAGACACAAAAAATTGGAATGCCTAACCTTCTTGGGAAAAATTGAAAAGGCACTGCAAGGAGAAATCCTCTTTTGGGAAATATACCAACCCTTGGCTCTTCTAGACTCAGAAGAAAAAATTTCTGACATGGAAGCCAAGGCCTTCAAGGGTCTGATTCAAGAAAAACTAGGCCTTGAGGATAGACCGAGCTTAGAGGACATCTTGATTTCAAGTTGGTGCTGATTTCATAATACACCTCACTCAAAATTTACTTGCTCATCATGCATAAATGTCATCACTCAAGTAAAGGGTAGTTTGTACAACCCAGGACAACCAACTCCCAATGAGGAGAAGTTATTCACTGAGGAAGGAGATTTGTCAATATTTGGAGGACAACATGATGAGGTTAGATCAAGAAATCCCACACAAGCAACTGTTGGGGTAGCAAGCACTGAGGCTGAAAATCAAAACGAAGGAACTAACTTCCTTGGGACAACAAAGAGTCTTGATGAGAGCCCTGTAAGGGAGGAATCAAGACATATTTTCTCCATCAGTAAAAGGAAGCCCTCCACTCAAGAAGAAGAAAGGTTGGAAGTTGACCATGAATTAGTAGAGTTTGCAGCAGTATGCACTTGAAGAACTGAAAAAACTGTCAAAGAATAGAAAGAAAAAGAGGTCGACATCCTTGGGGCAGTAGAGAATGATGACGAAGGCATATGAGAAATTAGACTAGAATACATCTCCTTCATAGATGACAGCGATCAAGCATCTAAAAATGAGGATTTAGAGGAGTGGGAATGACTGCACTTCACGACTATTTTCCATCAAACTTCCTCCCAAAGTGATGATGAGGACCTGGTAGTGGAAAGATATAGTGACTCATGTCAAGACTCGCAAGGGATTGGTCTGAGCTAAGACATCAAGTAGATTTGGAGGTGTTGTTTCTCTCGAAATGGTGCAGACTCCATGACTTGCCACATTCTGAATTCATGTGCAAAATATGCCAAGAGGCCATCATGCAAGTTAAATAACAAGTGGGCCAACCAAGTGCACTACCTCCTATAGTTGCTTCAAGGATTGAATTAGAAGTCCAAGAGTTTGAACCAGGTGACAACTTAGCTGAGGGAAACCTCCAAGAAGAGTTTGAGACAGCAACAATAGGAGAACAACACAGTCCTGAATCCCTGAACAATAAAGCGAATCAAATGGGAGAGCTATGCATCAATCATCAAGATTTTATCCTTCTTGTAGAGAATTTATATGCAAGGGAATGATGGGTTCTATGAAGAAACCTTGGAGGGAAACCATATAGTAAATTTTGGTCCCCTGTGTGAGGCACCATCAATTGATGAATTCTTTCCACTGGGAACTATACTTTGGAGGTATGCTAATACTGAGGAGGAATATATTTCAGAAGTGGGCAGAAATGAAGATATATTACTAGAACCTCAAGAGGGTGAAATATTAGAGCTTTTGGATTGGGAGAAGAACTCCTTCTCCATTTACAGTGACAGTGATCAAGAGGAAACAAGTGAACATCATGGTGAGCCACATGAATTGCAAGAAGAAGACAAAGGCGGGGGTGTTTCAATAGGTTCCAACAAAGAAGACATATCTATCTAGATACAGGATGCAACTAAGAATCCTACCACCATGAACGTTGTTGACCCTCCCATAGACTCAGAGAGCTACATTAGGACAAATTTTCCCATGTCATCACCCCGTAACATTGAACATCATATAATTAAGGTAAACACCTAGGGAATGAGATTGGGCAACATGCTGCACCCTGAGGATAGGAGTCAAGTACACACCAAAACTACAGAATATTGACAAGATGAAGTTTTCCTCCTCAAAGAACAACCCATGGAAGCTGTGGGTCCCATTGGTAACTTGGGTGAGGTGTTTATTACCTCATTCTCCTTGCCTTGGGAAAGTTCTAGACTAGGAATGCTACACCATACAGTGCCTCTTCCAGAGGTTCTCAATGCAATTATCAACGATGCAATGCTCACTCTTGATTTTCGAGTGTTGTCGCCTTCACATGATGACACTCAGGTTCTATCTCTCCTTGCTCCTATGAATACTTGTAGTTGCATTTATTATTTTGATTATGGGAATGAGGGGAGATGAACTTGTCTATGGGTTGACCATGGGTTTAGTGAACCTACTCAATTGCTGATTTTTCCTAAATATGTGATTGAATTTGAATGATGCAATGTTAAACTTCTTTTCTCTAATTATAAGGATAAGTTTGCATGGATTAGAACTATAACAGTCATTCACCTGCTTTTGCATTCGTTACAAAATCCAATGGGCATGATTGTTGGTTTGCATTGCCTGAACGTGTTCCTTTGTAAATATCTTTGTACATAGTTGTTTTGGGTAGTGTGGGTTTCACGTATATACTTGCTTTCCTGCTTTTATTTTGTTGTTATTTTTTGGTAGGTTTAGATTAGTTCTCATTCCATTTGTGTTTTCTTTCTATTTTCTTTTGTTTCCTTGTCATTTTCTTTTGCTTTGCTGCTTTTCTCGAGGTACCTTTGTTTTTAGCTGGGTATGTTTATGTGCACAACCATCAATTTATTTCCTCGGGATGTTCTATGTATTTATTCAATAAAATTTAATCAAGTTTTCAGAGTGGATGGTGAGGGTCTTTTGTTAGTTCCAAATCACTTGGATGTTTCATTTGAAGGAGATAGGTAATTCGTTGATTTGAATAAGATGTATTTTGAAGTCTTACATATCTCACATACTTTAAGAATCTAGTGGTTCCTATAAGCTACTTTGTGAAGTCCAGTTAAGTGAAAAATCTAAAGTTCTACTTCAGCGCCACTATGATTCTCATCCTTGAGTGCAAGCTTCACTGCTTGTGGGTTGAAATTAAATAAAGATAACGAAAAATCAAAAGAAAAGAAAGAAACAAAAATAAAATGAAAATAAAAAGGAATAAATTCAACTTTCAGGAGGATATGAATAACTCTATCAAGGCTATGGGTGTCTTACCGATAGTAGAGAAATGTTCAGGAGAATCATAGTGACAACCTCATTGGGGCTATGGATGCCTGACTGGCCATGAGGCAATGTCTTGGGTGATTTTCGAGTTAGAATCAATTACATAGCTTAACTTGATGGAGCTTAGGTTCTTGTAGTGACTTAAGGATGGGAATGAATGCATCTACACACACTTGGATTTTTAGCATATTGAGGGTTGGGTTAACTGGTGGTTTTGATCCTTTGGTCAAGCATTTGGTTTATTTGCTCTAGCATGCGGATTGAAACTAGAGATTCTAGGTTCGTGATTCCAATTTTTCATTGAAGTTTTCTAGAGAATTTCCCAAGCTAGTCACCTTTTGTTGTGCATATTTTGCACACACGCCGCACCGAAGGTAGGGACCCCCTTTCTTTTGTTCCTAACGGGTCAGTTTTTCTCCTGCTAGGCTATTTTTCTCCCGCCTCATTTTGTGTTCCCCTATTCCCAAGCCTAGGTTGGTCATATGCCTTAAAATGGCTAAATTTCCTTTTGACCAAATTCACCTATCTAACTTTGCTAAGTCTTTTTCTTTTGCGGGCCCCACCTTTTTCTTTTTCCATGCTCCTACCGACTAGGTCCCTACTTGCTTGACTTCGCTTTTTCCTTCATTTTTGAATTTGGGGACAAGTTTCCTATGGATTTGGGATGTTTTCATGATTCCTAAGTGAGCTACCAAGGTTTCTTTAAACTTTGGGAATTTGCATAAATTTCATTGCGGGTCGCAGCCCCATCGCCACCGTCTACAGGAACTTCCTTATGGGTCGTCGTCCCTCCATCACCATCCGTAGGAATTTCTTTGCAGTCTGTTGTGTGCTGGTCACTGTGTGCTCATTGGCCTTTTAAAAGGGTGACGAGCCTCTAGCTTCTCACATCCAAATCTTTGTATTTCCAAAAGGGGGTGCAAACTTCCCGTTTTCATCGTCTAGGACCCATAAAATGAATGACTTCACATGCCTAAAGGGGTATGCATCAATTTTTCCATGTGTTTAGATGTTGTGGGAACTTCCCTTGTGGGCCACCATCCTTTTGTCATTGTTTGTTAGAACTTCCCTTGTGGGTCATCATCCCTCTGTCGTTGTCCATGGGAACTTCCCTTGCGGGTCGTCGCCCCTCTTTTGCAGTCTATGGGAACTTACCTTCTAGGCCACCTACCCTCCATTGTCATTTGTGAGAGCTTCCTTGTGGGATGCCATGTGCGGGTTTACGTGTGTGGATTTTCATTTTAAGGGAGGTCGGCCCTTAACTTCCCCCTGCCTGGCAGGCTCCGCATCCATTTTTTCCACCTGCCTCTGGCCTTTCGTTTGCTTGCGGGTATGCCTTTGAGGAAGGTCATCCACCATTTTTTGTGTGTCAAATCTCCACCTTTCATCTTCCTTCCACCCACCTTCCATCAGGCTTTCATCTTTCGCTTGTCTTCCATCTGCCTTATATTTGTTTGTGGCTCTGCCCTTGTAGAAGGACATCCAATGTACATCTTTCGTTCGATGTCCACCTTCCATCTGCCATTCGTTGTTCATTTTTTTTTTGCCTTCCATCCGCCGACCATCTGTCATCCCTCTTCCATCTGCCTTCTATTCGTCATCCTTCTACCGCTTGAGGGTCTGTCCTTGTGGAAGGTTTTACATTGTCCATCAGTTGTTTGCCTTCCATCCGTCAGTCATTCGTCATCTACCTTCCATTTTCCAGCCATCTGTCATCCACCTTTCGTCTGCCTTTCTTCTACTATCCTTTTGTCACTTGCAGGTTGGCCCTTGTGGAAGGTTGTCTGTTGTCGGTCATCCGTCATCCGCCATCCGCTAGTTATTCGCCTTTCATCCATAGTCCGCCTTCCATTCATCATTTGTCTTCCATCCATTGGTCGTCTTTCGTCCTTCCAATGTAGGGGAAACCTGCACCCCTAAACCCGCATTAATGTTTATGGTCCAAATGAGCTCCAAATGTGGAACAATGATGAATATTATGATCTTTTAATGATGCATGGATGGATCTAACAATGACTTTGTAAGATATTTTATGTATGAAAGCACTTACTGCACTTCATGTATGCAAGATTTTTGGAACCTGTTGTAGGTCCACTAGGGAGATCTATTGAGAAAGTTGAACAAGGAAAGAGTACATTGCTCCAATCACCAATCATTTTATGCTCACCTTTCCTCCTAGCACCCATCAGCAGAGCTGGAATTAGAAGAAGGCCTATGCCAAGGAATTTATTGACAAAGAACTAAAAAATGGAGAAAAAGGAACTTTTTTGGTCAGGAGTTATTCACCCAAGATTAGGAGCAACATATTTGCTTCTCAGTGACACAAATTTGCAACAAGATTTAAAGAAGAAGGTTACAAACACATTAGATAGAGGACAACCTTTGAGCAGTTTCAGCTACATTAAAAGTGCAATCAACTAGAAGACAAAAGTGCTACAGTACATGGGTCACTAGAGGACGAAATAGGGAAAAGATAAAGAATGTATTTTAAATTGTTAAATATTTGGGGGTAGGTCAAAGCCTAACTTGTAAAAAATCTGGGCCACATAATGAAAATTAATCCTAGCCATTCATTTGGGCTTTGGAAAACTATAAATAGGGGCTTGCTCCTCATTTGTAAATGCTTGGAGAATTGGTGTAAAGGTATTTTTCAGCAATAGAGAGAGGTATTGCATAATTTTATGGGTGTTTCTTTTGATCTTGTTCATTATGCATGCATGATTCTACTCCCATATTAGTTTTAGTTGTTATTTTCTTGAATGGTTGTCATAACAGTGTTTTTTGTTATGGTATCTGATGAATTTCCAGCCCTAACTTTTGGCACTTGTTGATGACAAGCTGCTGTGTAAAGTTAGCTTGGGCTTTCATATCCCATTGCTCCAACTTAGTTCAATTGCATGTTCATGTACAATCTGAAAATCAGCAGTCCTTAGTAGATTGCACTTGTTTTGTGTAGCTATAGGCTTCTCTTGGTCAAGCAAAACCCAGTTTAGGGAAGTTTGTCTACAATAGCAGCCACCATTGTTATTGTTCACTCATAGCTTAGATTTGGAACAATTTTCTTAACCCTTCTCCATTTGCTATTTATTTTAGTCCTTTGTTAGAATAGGATTCAAAGCATCAAAACAATGCCAAATCTGATGAACTTGGTGATTTTTAGCTTTCTATTTTGAGTGGGCAACCACTGTTCATTCACTTCCAGCACTCTTGAAAATCCATTTGCAGACCCAAATTCCCATGCTTTGTGAACCATAAAGGCTAACCCTATGTTACCAGCAAAACACATCAACCAATTGAACTATTCCAAGCATTGTCATGACCTGACACCCGAAAGACCTTGGGGTAGTAATTTGTAACTTGTTTGTCAATTTATACCTTCCAAAAGAGGTAGTGCACATGTGCATTTCCTATGGTGAGAAGGTGGAAAAGAACCCATCAATAGGTTCCAAAGTGAAGATGGAACTCCTAGTGTATTCAAGTAGCCTGAAAAGTGAGGAACTTCTTGATTGGATAGGAGAATTAGACAAGTATTTTGAATTTGAAGATGTACTTGAGGGACAACATGTGAATTTGGCCAAAACAAAGTTGAAGGGCCATGCATCCCTTTGGTGGGATTATGTGCAAGATGAGATAAGGAAGAAAGGCAAAGAAAAGATCACCTCTTGGGATAGAATGGTTGCAAATTTCAAAGGTAAATTTATACCTAATGATTATGCCACTCAATTGTAAAGGAAACTACAAAACTTGAAAAAAAAAGACATGGATGTAAAGGCATATACAAAATAATTCTAAAAATTGAGTATTAGATTAGGCCATATGGAAGAGGATGTTGATAAGGTCACAAGGTACTTGAATGGACTAAAATATAATCTACAAGATGAACTAAGTCTTGCAAGCCCTAGAATAGTAGAGGAATGCTACCAACTAGCAATGAAGGCTAGAGAAATGTTGAAAAGAAGAAAAGAGAAACAAATTAGAGGTAGGGGAAGGAATTTAATAGGAAGAGGAGGGAATGTGCAAAATCATGATGGGCCAAAAAGTGGCAATGGGAAAAAAATTATGTTTTGCATCGACTCAAAAATGCGGAAATCTCAAGTTGACTTTTTTTAGGCTTGGGTGTTAGTACATTGCTCCAAAGCAATTCCCAAACCTAAGTTTACAAATCTGATATCTGATTTGAGTTGGGTATATAAATAAAAAAACAACAGCCTTTTAAAGTCATTTAAAACATTTTGAAGTTGCAGACATGGGCACACATGGAGAACTCAATATTAGATATCTATTTTGACCAGATATTCGATTTGAAAGGTAATTTTTTGGTTTTTTTATGTTTTAGTCAATTTTTCAATTCGATTTTTATAATTTTAAGTAGTTTTTATGATTTTTTTTTTTAAGTAGGCTTTGTTATTGGTTTTTATTAAAAACTAGAGTTTACAATGAATTTTTATTAAAAATTAATGTTTTTTATGGATTTTGATTAAAAACTAGTGTTGTTGATGTATTTTTATCAAAAACTAGAGTTTGTTATGGATTTTTGTGAAAAAGTAGGGTTTTTTTTGGATTTTTATTAAAAGCTAGGGTTTTTTTACAGTAATTTCATTTATATTGTGCAATTTCAATTAGATTAATTAGTTTTTAACTTTTATCAGGTATTATGGATGAGAATGAAAATGAACAAATTCCATATGCTCCACCACCTCCATAGCCACCAATTGAAGACTTAATTGGTGAAAAATTGGTGCAATTGAGGAGCATTTGTGAAGTTTATAAGACAATCCCTCAATTATCCAAGATGACAAACACATTGAAGGAAATAATTAAAAATATAGAAACCCTCTCCACCAAACATAATGCCTTTCATTCATGGTGAGAATACATGAGGGAATATTATGCATGTGGATTGTCTTACGATGATGTGAAAGAACTCCAAATAACCAAAGCCCAAATAACCTCTTTATTCATTAACCCCCTCACCGGTTTTCCAGTTAATGTTAATAGACAAAAAATTTCTATAAAATGGTGCACGAATAGGGACATTGTATATTATTTTTGGGATTGTTGGTGTATGGTTTTTGATAAACCACCGAACAACAATTCTCATATACCATTTTACTATATTAAAAAATTATATGCTAAGTTTTTGTTAGGGCATCATGTCAATTACTTTGAAATTAAATCCTTCTAGGGCATCGGTGGAGGTATGCCCTAGGATAGACCAGGGGTAGTTAGAGTAGTCGTGCACCCATATGTTCCTCCTCCTCCCCTTCCTCTGCCACCTCCATTATATCATCTAGAGATTATCGAAGATGCATCCACACAGAGTATTCAGGCTATTCACTCTTTGAGTGGTCACTTGGTTTTGCATGCTTCTACAATAGCTCAACCACATTCTAGTGATGTTGGCAAAGGCTCGAGTGTTGTTGCATCATCCTCCTCAAGTCCACATATTTGTGTGTCACATACTTGCACTATGTTCCACCCGATATGCTTGGGTCCTCTTGTACAACCCATTGAACATCCCTTGGACACTGCTAATTATGACCTCCATGATGTGGACATTATAGATCAATCATAGGGGATTGGAGAAAACCCTACAAAGTCTTCTCCTGCTAGAGAGGGGGACATTGGAGTAGTGACACAAGTAAGATTTAAGTTGTAAATTCATACCTTGCATTTGTTTTTAAATGAATATTAATAAGAGATAGTATCAAGTACAAATATTTATTTACATGGTCTATTTAAAAGTTGATTTCTAAGGAGGAGCTCACACGGGTGACTGATAGAACCCTTAGGGCCATCTCATTTGTCCTTGACATGCACACAGTATATATTTTCGCACTCACTCATTTAAATTTTTTATTATATACTTGTCATTTGAATTGTCATTAATGAAATTATTTAATAAATTATATGTTTATCTTATTTTCCTCTTGTAGGAAATACCTAGTGTGAGTGAGGTGCAACCTTGTCTAGACTATGGAGGCACAAATTTAGATAAAGGGAAGGTAATTGAACTCAAATTGGATTGAATTAATATTTTTAAGATCTTATATTGATTATACACACATCGACATAGATTGGTAGTTTCATATGTACTTATCATTTTTTATGTACAGGCGATTATGAGCTATACACCGTTGTTGACAAGTGTCACAATGCCTGAAGGAGTAGGTATGGGAACACCTCAAAGAGTAGGTGTCGAAACACCTAAAGGAGATAAATAAAAATATTATCCTAAAGAGGTATGTGTTTATTTTATTTTGTGTTTAGTAAATATGTTCCTATTACAAATAATCATATGCTAACTTGGATCAATTTTATGTTTTTGTTCACATATATAGATTCAAATTTCAAAAGTTGGTTCAATATATTCTAGGACTCTAGCCCTTTGAAGAGACGTATATTTCAAGTAATCAAGATTTCAATTTTATAGTTCAATTAAAATTCATTGTATATATATTTTGATGTTAATTATTCAATTTTAAATTATATAGCATAACTAATCTCAATTGTGGTTTGAATTTTTCTTGTGAAACTACCCTTAGAGCTAACGAGTGCTTCAAAGAGGCTCCATTTTGATGATCCACCAGTAATTTAGGATGAGATAGACATTTTGGCATGTAAATTTTGAATAGATATTGAGACGGAAGATGCCACATTTTGGAAAACTTTGTTTGAGTTGGCGTCGATGCCATTTTTGTATATGGACATACACTTGATTATTGGATAATTTGATATATAGAAGTTGACAATCAAAATTTAATTTGTTCCTCATGTGAATGATTAAAGTCTTTGAAAATTTTTTTCTTGAGCAATGGTTAAATATCAATATACAATAGCATAAAAAAGAATGGTTATATTATGTAGTTTATATTTATATCATTGATTACATTGCATTGCACAACTTTCAAACTTGAAGTATTACTTCACATTGCATAACTAACAACTAGATGTTGATAGATGAAAAAATTTCAATTACAATATAGTTTTTACAAAGTGAACCTAAGAAGTTATGCAATTACTTCACATTACATAACTAATAACTAGGAGTAGTTGTCAATTGCATTTTCTTGTCATGGAATTCTATGAGACCACATTTCATTGAGCATTTTTTTTCAAATAGTCCACTGCATTGTCTATGCTACCACATTTTTCATACATGTCTACCAAATCTTTTTATCAAACAATTCATTGGCTTGTTGGTAGGGCTTATTGGAACTTGTATGCTCTGACCTCACTCAATCCTGAAACCACTTAATTCCCTCTTAATTTTTTCTACCTAAACTTAAAACATCATTTTATTATGCTGCCCCATAATTTGGCTTACAGTTTCTTTGTAAAATCACCAATTTTCCCTTGTTTTTTCCCCTTCCAACTAGGCTTTCACAATTTTACTCTTCTTGGGTTAATCTTAATCACTCAGACCTCTTAAACACCATTAAATACACCTGTTCCAATAGTTTCCAACAAGTTCCAGCCTATTTTAATTTAACTTCTCAAAAACTCACTCTCTAGGCTTACTCAAAAGGCACCAAAATATATGTTTCTTAACAGGGAAACATTCTCAAACCACTCTAATCCCTTCATCACCCCTAAAAAATTGTTCCTATGACTACCCCTATCTAATTCACAACCATTCCTCTAAGGTACAACCTATACAAAAGGAGGAATGGTCTTGTCAATTCATGAAATCTTACATGCTTTAGGTACTACTGCACCATACTCCCTGGGTACAAAAGATTTATGCCCCATAAATCACTCCATAGGTCTGCTCCTATCTTCTTCACAATCCCTTCAAACCCCCTCCAATTCACTTGCATGAAAAATCTTCATCTAAAGGATTTTGTACCCTTCATGCATTGCATTGTCTTGGTCTTACCATGCTTGATCCTCCTCAAATGGATCTTCTTGCTGATATTTGTCTTCATTGACACCTTCCAATGGTGTTTCCAAAGCTTTGACACCTACACACAGAGATTTAATACATAAAGCTAAACATCCATACATTAGTATCTCTATTTCATGCTCTTCACAATCTTTCTTAGGTTTTTTATGGTTAGAACCATCCCCATAGTAGCATACATCTGCCACACAACCAAATATGACAACCAAGCACAATCCTTTGTCCTAACACCATATTCCTCAAACTCTTCTTCTCTAGCCTTCACTAGGCAACTCACCATCAACTCTTCCCCTCTAGTTTCCCACCTAATCTACTATTTGCAAGATTACACATTTGAAGGTTGATAGGTTGAGAGGTTAGGAGTGATATATTTATGTTAAATAAGGTCAATCAAGACCATCTAAGGTGTATTAAGTTGAAGTTTTAAGTCTGCGGGTCCAATATGCCAAAAATACATTCTTGCTTCAAAATTGTCAGAATTGCCATGTAGTCTTTTGAAGGAAAATTATTAAAATTGTAAAGGTAAGTGAAAGATAGGAGTCTAGAAATTGTGGTAGGGTTGAAATAAAGGTGTTTGACTAGTTTTTCGCAAAAACCTATGGTCTCATGGCTTTTTTTTGCATAAAAATCAGCGTTGGAGCTCGGTTGGAGGCTGAAAACTACTTGTAAGGGAATCAATAAATCTTGTTCTACAACTCATAACACCAAACCAACTGCTCCATCACATCCATATGGGTACATTTAGGTTAGTTATGGTTCCCTTTCACACCCAAATAGGCCAAAGGAGTTTGAGCTATGTTCAATTGAAAAAATCCCTTAAGAGTCCAAAGTGCAAAAGGGTAGCAATCTTTGATGGACTATTACTAAAAAACCGTGATGCTTACAAAATCTCTTTTTGAGGCTATGGTATCATATTGGGACCATCTAGAATAACCTCAATTTTTTCTCTCTCGGAGGCGTTTTCAGTTGAGGGAAAAATTGTTAGATGCAAGTAGTGTAAAGTTGCAAAGTAGTGCAACTTTCATTCTCCAACTTGTAAGACCAAAAAAAATATTCCAACACATCCAAATGGGTACATTTATGCTAAGGATGGTCCTCTTTTGCACCCAAATATGCCGAATCACTCTGAGCTACATTGGACCGACGATTTCCCTTAAGATTCCAAAGTGCTAAAAGGTATGAATCTTTGAAGGGATATTTCTCAAAAATCATGATGCTTACAAATTATCTATCTAAGGATATGGGATCATATTGGGACCATCTACAATAACTTCTCTTAGTTTTTTTCTATTTTGGAGGCGTTTTCTTGTGGTTATGAGTTTTCAATTGAGGCAAAAGTTGCAAAGTAGTGAAACTTTCATTATCCAACTTATACGACCAAACAGACTGTTCCAACACATCTGAATGGGTATTTTTAAGCTAGGGATGGTCCTCTTTTGCATCCAGATATGCCGAATCACTCTGAGCTACATTGGACTGGTGATTTCCCTTTAGAGTCCAAAGTGCTAAAAGACAACAATCTTTGAAGGGATATTTCTAAGAAACCGTGATGCTTATAGACTCTCTATCTGAGGCTATGGGATTGTGTTGGGACCATATACAATAACCTCTCTTAGTTTTTGCTATCTTAGAGGCATTTTTCCATGTTGATGATCTTTTTGTTGAAGGAAAAGTTGTGAAATGCAAGCAGTGTAGAGTTGCAAAGTGGTGCAACTTTCATTCTCCAACTCGTACGACCAAATGGACTATTCCAACACATCTGGATGGGTACTTTTATGTTAGGTATGGTGCTCTTTTGCACCCAAATATGCCGAATCACTTTGAGCTACATTGGACCAGCGATTTCCCTTAAGATTCCAAAGTGCTAAAAGGAAGAAATTTTTGAAGGGTTATTTCTAAGAGCCCATGATGCTTACGGACTCTCTTTTTGAGGCTATGCAATTTTTTTTGGACCATCTATAATAACCTCTCTCCTTTTTTTCTATCTTGGAGGTTTTTTCCCCTGGTGATGAGTTTTTAGTTGAAGGAATAGTTGTCAAATGCAAGCAGTGTAAAGTTGTAAAGTGGTGCAACTTTCATTCTCCAACTCGTACGACCAAATGGACTATTCAAAAATGTTTGGATGGGTATTTTTACACTAGGTATGGTCCTCTTTTGCACCCAAATATGTCAAATCACTCTGAGCTACATTGGACCGACGATTTCCCTTAAGAGTCCAAAGTGCTAAAAGGTAGCAATCTTTGAAGGGCTATTTCTCAGAAACTATGATTCTTAAAGACTCTCCATCTAAGGCTATGGTATCATGTTTGGACCATCTACAATAACCCCTCTCTATTTTTTCTATCTCAGAGGCATTTTCTCGTGGTGATGAGTTTTTAGTTGAGGGAAAAGTTTCCAAATGCAAGCAGTGTAAAGTTACAAAGTGGTGCAAATTTCATTATACAACTCGTACTTCCAAACATACTATTCCAACACATCTGAATGGCTATGTTTACACTAGGAATGGTCCTATTTTTCACCCAAATACGCTGAATTACTCTAAGCTACATTGGACTGATGATTTCCCTTAAGAGTCCAAAGTGCTAAAAGGCAACAATCTTTGAAGGGCTATTTCTTAGAAATTGTGATTCTTATAGACTCTCCGTTTGAGGCTATCAGATCATGTTGGGACCATCTACAATAAACTCTATCATTTTTTTCTATCTTGGAGGTATTTTACAATGGTGATGATTTTTCAGTTGACGAAAAAGATGTCAAATGCAAGCAGTGTAAAGTTGTAAAGTGGTGCAACTTTCATTCTCCAACTCGTACAACCAAACAGACTATTCCAAAACATCTGGATGGGTACATTTATGCAGGGATGGTCCTTTTTTGCACCCAAATATGTTGAATCACTTTGAGCTACATTTGACCGATGATTTCCCTTAAGAGTCTAAAGTGTTACAAGGAAACAATCTTTGAAGAGCTCTTTCTAAGAAACCGTGACGCTTATAGAATCTCTGTCTAAGGCTATGGGATCATGTTAGGACCATATACAATAAAATCTCTTGGTTTTTTTCTATCTCCCAGGTATTTTCCCATGGTGATGGGTTTTCAGTTGAGGGAAAAGTTGTCAAATGCAGGCAGTGTAAAGTTGCAAAGTGGTGCAACTTTCATTCTCCAACTCATACAACCAAATGTCTTGTTCCAACACATATGTATGGGTACATTTATGCTAGGTATTTTCCTATTTTTCACCCAAATACATTGAATCACTCTGATCTACATTGGACCGACAATTTCCCTTAAGAGTCCAAAATGCTAAAAGGCCATACCATCTATTGTATGGTCTGTAGCTTGATGGTATGACCATGGTAGATGTTATTAAGACTGTATAAGGTGAATATATGGGTTTAAAGAGCTGGAAAGGTCTATATTTGAGTTGGTGAGTTGCCATGCATGGAAAAAATGAGTGAAATTAGGTGAAAATGGTGGTTACAACATGCTAATATCAACGAAATGTGGGGGCAGAAATATTTAAGGTTGGATCAAGATTTTCCAAGTCCTAATAGATGTTTTTGATGAGTTTATAGGGCGTGGAAAGGTTTGGGGAGTGAAGTTGCACCCAAGTTTGGTTTTGACGATCAAATTAGAGTTTAAATAATCTTTAATTGTAATTGTGTTGTTTAAAGCCACCTAGCTCTTGCATTAGAAAATTATTACCCAATCAACTTGAACATCATGCACATCCAAATACCTTATTTCCACTTTGCTAGATCAAAGAATCAATTACATGGGAAATGACCTTCACATGAATTTTTACATTTATTTTTTTCGAAAAAGTGGCAAGCCACTGCAACTTATTATCTATAAATAAGAGATATTACAAAACTTGGTTCAAATGAGCATACCGACAGGAAAGAACCAGGAAAAAAACCTCTGGTTGTAGATCGATTAATTGCAAAAAGATCTTTATATTTTAAACATACCCTTTATACAATGCCAAACATTTGACCCATATTTCAAAAAACATCACTAGATATAGATTATGCCTATACACAGTTATGACCTTCTTACATTGTTTCACATTTCAAAATTCAAATTTTACAAAATTTATCTATTGGAGGAATTCAAGGAACAATCTTCCACAAGAGTAGTATGTTGACATTTTGGAGTGACAAGCAGTTGTACAAACCATCAAGGTAGTAGTTAAACTATATACAATAGAAAAGATGCTTAGAATAACTAATCTATATTATTGTAATCGGTCACATACCTCTCCAAAAGGATCAGAGTTGCCTATTGTTGCAGTAGGTCCATGATCAATCATGTCAGCAATATTGCAAAATTTGTCAAATGATAAATCTATATTGTCACAATAGAAAAGATGCTTAGACTAACAAATCTATATTAATCTAAACAACCTAAATGATGATGAATTGGTAATGCAAACTATAAAATATTCTTAGAATAACCAATCTATATTATTCTAAATGACCTAATTGATGATGAGATGGTAATGCAAACTATAAAAGATGATTTGAATAACCAATCTATATTATTATAATCTATCGCATACCACTCTGAAAGGATCAGAGCTAGCTATTGTTGCAGTAGGTCCATGCTCAATCGTGCCAAAAATATCCCAAAAGTACATACAAAATTTCACTATTAAAGACATTTGCATTGCAATAGTATACAAAACATCAGTATTAAATAAAGAACACTAATAAACTTAAGCATAATGATCCTAAGAATTGTACCTTCTATTCTTGAATATTCTATTCAAGTGTGCCTGAAGGGTCATCTCTTTTATACCTCATAATTGTACATTTTTTCTTCTGACGACTGTTGCTCCCCATTATGCCTCATAAAAGATGCTAAAAAATCATTGCTTATGATAAATTTGAGTAGAAGATGCTCCAAAAAGTTGATCTTTGTCTCTTCCTATCTAAAATTGTGTGTTTATCACCTACAAAGTGTTGCAAACAAAATGTAGGGTCCATTGGAATGCACAAAAATGGCCCATATGTGGGTTTTTCTATGGCCCACAAATCCAATATCTGATATAATCGGATATCTGATTTGGAAAACATTTTAAAATGTTTTGCAATGGTAATATTTTACATCTACAGATCAGAGTTTTACAAATCGGATATCCAATTTGTGCCCACATAGACCTAAGGTTTACTGGTAGAAAGTGGGAGATTGAGATAGGGAGAGGGAGAGAGGGAGAGTTGGAGAGTGAGAGGAAGAGTGGGAGAGTGATAGAAAGAGAGGTAGAGTTGGAGGGAGAGAGGGAGAGAGAGAAGGTTTAGGGTTGAGGGGGAGAGGAGAGGGAGAGGGGGAGAAGAGAGAGAGGGGTAGAGGGGAGAGGGAGAGAGGGAGGAGAGGGAGAGGGAGAGAGAGAGGGAGAGGGAGAGGG
>CM021102.1:314068411-314083087 GCA_007115665.2 Sequoiadendron giganteum
AGAGATGGAGAGTGGGAGGGAGAGTGGGAGGGAGAGTGAGAGGGATATGGAGAAAGGGAGAGGGAGAAATGGAGAGACAAAGATAGAGAGAGGGAGAGAGAGAGAGTTGAGGGTTGAGGGAGAGAGGAAGAGGGAGAGAGGGAGAGTGAGAGGGAGAGTGGGAGAGTGAGAGAAGGAGAGGGAGAGTGGGAAGGAGAGAGGGAGAGTTGGGAGAGAGGGGGTTGAGGGAGAGAGGGAGAGGGAGAGAGGGAGAGAGAGAGAGAGAGTATAGTGGAGAGAGATAAGAGTGATTGAGTGAGAGACTTGGGAGAGAGAGAGATGGAGAGAGAGAGGGAAAGAGATAATATTCAAATATTTTATATATTAGTAATATATATATATATATATTTAAATATTTAAACATTAACTAAAATATTGAAATTATATTTAAATATTATACATAATAATATAATATATTATATATTAAATACATAATTCAGTAAGAGATTATCATAAATTGTATATTATATATTATATTATAAAATATATTGCATATTATATATTAAATTATAAACTTTATTGCATTTTTAAAATCATATATTATAAATTGTATAACATTTTTTAAACTCATATCTAAAACATACTACATATTAGATTCAAATCAGATATCCGATTTGAATTGGATATCCGATATGATGACACAAAATTTAATTCCTAGGGATTAGGCTCAAGCTTGCTTTGGAATTTGGTTCAGACCTACCAATCCTAAGAATTCAACATGAAAAATGTGTTTAACAACTTACCTTGTTTTTCAAAAAATTTCACATGTGGCTAACGACTTTTTTTTACCCAAAATTGATGAAATGAAAAGGGTTTGTAAAGGAGCTTCTCAACTTTCCACCAATATAAATTATACTTTACTTTGAATCTAATAAATTATTATTATTCATTTTCTATTATAATTACAACTAAAGTCTTGATTGATAGCCTAATTAAAAAGCATCTACAACTTTCAAAAGGTATCACATTTTTTGAATCCAAAACATGCATCACATTCTATGCTTCACATTAAAAAAAATTGAATTTCATGAAGTTTTGACCAAGTTAAGGTGGTCAGACATACGAGTTTTTATATTGTTTAATAGTTTTAATAAAAAAATCATAATTAGTTATTTACTTGGAAAAAAATTACAAAAGAATATGCATCACATCTGGACATGAGTCCTCTACTTATATCTAAAATCTTAAAAAAAAATATTATCATTTTATTATGGTTAGGGTGGTTAGATAGACACCTACTTATTTTTTCTGTGAAATTTAAGTACTACTACATTGAAATTTCAATTTTTCACCAAATAGATTTTTTTTAAGAAAAATAAGCCTAGTAGTTTAGAAACTACATTCAATTTTCCAGAGATTCTATTCTTACATATTTTTTAAATAATATAGATAACTTATTCAAATTTTTATGTCAAGTTGCCTAACTCTGATTTTTCTGAATTTTCATTGCCACTTAAGGGCCTATTTTTTCCATTATGATCCTACACATACCCAAGATCATTTGGTAGTTCAAAAAAGTTGCATGAAATTCAATGAGAGACAATTAATTATCAAGAACAAACCTTAGATTCAAGGGGAAATTTTAGGGGAAGAAGATCAAATTTTAGGGGAAAATTTGGGCATAGAGGATGATCAAGTGGCTTCACTAGAAAATGCTATAAATGTAATAAATTTTCAGGCCATCAAGCAAGACAATTCCCTAAAGAACAATCATCTAATTATTGTAGGAGTGAAAGGAGGAATCAAGTGGCACAAGGTGGAGATGTTGAAACTATAAATTCTTCAGCACAATCTATAGAACCAGAAGTTGGAAAAAAAATTTCATGAGGAGAACCTTGATCATAGTGCCCATGGAGAAGGAACCACACCTAAGAAAACCACTCTTCGGAACCACTTGCAAATGCCAAGGTAAATGTTGTTAGTTTTTCATTGATTTTGGTCGTACTGATAACTTAGTTTCTATGGAAATGGTAGAAAATTTGAAGTTGAAAAGATTTCCCCATGCCACTCCATATGAGGTCTCATGGTTAAAAAAAGGGAATAAAGTGTTAGTAAATGAGGAAATTTGGGTAAAATTCCAAATAAGAAGCTATAAGGACAATGTTTTGTGTGACATCATTCTCATGGTTGTTTGTCATATGATAGAAAATTGGTCCATGATGGTAGGAAAATCAACCTATGTCACAGAGAAGGATGGGGTCTCTTACACTTTAACACCCTTGAAAGATGAAATACAAGAAAAACAAGTGGGATATAGTGTGAAGTTGGTAGGAGAGAAATAGTTCATTAAAACCATGAAAGAGGAGGAAATGTGCTTTGCAATCATAACTAGACCTAGGACTATTGTGATAGTAGTTAATATGGATTAGTTTCCTTTGTAGATCCAATATTTTCTTAAGAAACATGTTGATATAGTGATAGCTGAGATCCCAAACTCATTGCCTAATCGGGGATATAAGTCACCACATTGAACTCATACTAGGGGCTAGTTTTCCAAATAAAGCAACATAAAAAATGACACCACAATAGAATGAGGAAATCAAGAAGAAAGTGTAGGAGTTGCTTGATAAGGGGCTAATAAGAGAAACCCTTATTCCTTGTGCGATTCCCACTATCCTAACACCTAAGAAGGGAGGAGAATGGAGGATGTGCACTAATTCTAGAGTCATAAATAAGATCACAATTAGGTATAGCTTCCCAATTTCAAGAATTGATTATTTTCTAGATTGTCTAAGTGGAGCAAGCTTATTTTCCAAGATAGAGCTAAAGAGTGGGTATCACCAAATCAAAATCAGGAAAGCTGATGAATGGAAGACAACATTTAAAACAAATCAAGGGCTCTATGAATGGCTTGTAATGCCTTTTGGTCTCTCCAATGCACCCATCACTTTCATGAGACTCATGAATGAAATGCTCAAGCCTTTTATTGGTAAGTTTGTATTGGTTTATCTTGATGACATTTTAGTTTTCAATTCTAGTAGAGGGTATGTGTAGGATCATCATGGAAAAAACAAGCCCTTAAGTGGCAATAAAATTCAGAAATTTAGAGCTAGGCAACGTGACATAAAAATTTGAATAAGTTATCTATATTATTTCAAATATATGTAACAATATAAGCTGTAGAAAATTGAATGTAGTTTCTAAACTACTAGTTTTATTTTATTTTATTTTTAAATCTATTTGGTGAAAACTTGAAATTTCAATGCAGTAGTACTTAAATTTCAGAGAAAAAATAAAAAGTAGGTGTTTATCTGACCATCATAACCACAATAAAATGATAATATTTTTAATAATATTTTAGATATAAATAGGGGTCTCATGTCCCGATGTGATGCATATTTTTTTTCAAGTAAATAATTAATTATGATTTTTTTATTACAAATTTTAAAAATATAAAAACGTGTATGTCTAACCACCTTAACTTGGTAGAAACTTTGTGAAATTTTTTTTTTTTTTTAATCCTATAGTATGCAAAGCATATAATGTGACACATGTTTTAGACTCAAAAAATTTGATACCGTTTGAAAGTTATAGATGTTTCTCAATCAACCTATCAATCATGAGACTTTAGTCGTAATTCAAATAGAAAATGAATAATAATTATTTATTAAATTCAAAGTAAAGCATAATTTATATTGGTGGAAAGCTTAGAATCTCCTTTAAAAACCCTTTTCATTTCATCAATTTTGGGTAAAAAAAAATTCATCAACCATATGGGTTATCATATCACTTAGATATCTCCACATTTTCCCCCATCATGATCCTGCACATACCGTAAAGAAGAGAACTTACATCATTTGAATTTGGTATTAAGAAGATTGAATGAAGAGAAACTAATGATTAATCTAAAAAAGTGTGAGTTTCTAAAGGTAGAGCTGCTATATCTTTGGTTTGTGATTACAAAGGGAACATTAAAAATGGATCCTAGCAAAGTTGAAGCAATCTTGAAGTGGCATCCACCTAAGTTAGTTGCTGAGGTAAGGAGTTTTCATGGATTAGCAAGATTTTATAGGAAATTTATTAATCTTTTTTTTTTATTTATGAACCCAAAATAGACACCATAAAGGGAGATAGGAGAAATAAGTTTGAACATTGGAGTGAGGAGGCTGAAAAGAGCTTTCAGTATTTGAAGAAATGGGTAGTAGAAAAGCCTATATTGGCTTTACCATAGTTTAATAAGGGCTTTTCCATTGAGTGTGATGCTAGTGGCTATGTTATAGGTGCAGTATTGATTCAAGATAACAGACTTATTGCTTTCTTTAGTGGGAAACTAAATGAGGCTAAGAATAAATATCTCCTCTTATGATCTAGAAATGTATGCTATGGTTCAGTCTTTGAAAAAATAGAGGCATTATCTTCTTCCAGAGGATTTTATACTCTATACTGATAACCATGCTCTTCAATTCCTAAATACTCAAGACAAACTTAGTCATAGGCATGTCAAGTGGGAATAATTCTTACAAGGTTTCACTTCCACTATTAAACATAAGAAGGGATAGTCCAATAAAGTAGCTAATGATTTAAGTAAGAGAGCACTAATAGTGCAAGATATTCAATTGCAAAGTGTGGGAGTTGAAGCATTAAAAGGTGCATACATGTTGATGATCCAGATTTCAAAAAGATATATGATTTTTGTGTGCAACCTTATAGCAACACCAATGATAAATGGCTTTATTTTTTGATTCAATATGATTTTTTATTTAAAGGGGAAAAAATTTGTGTACCTAGGTGTTAAATGAGAGACAATCTCATAAAGGGAAAGCAATGTTTTAGTCTAGTAGGTCATTTTTTCTTTGATAAGAATTTGGAGCAGTTAAGAAGACATTACTTTTGGCATAAAATCCAATCTGATTAAAGGAAGTTTGTTGAGAAGTGCACTATTTTCCATAGAGAAAAGGGACGTAGCACTAATCTAGGGTTGTATCAGCTTCTTCCCATTCCTCATAGGCCTTGGGAGTATATTAGCATGGATTTTTTCATGCGGCTACCAAGAACACAAAGGGGTTTTGACTCAACCTATGTTGTGGTTGACCGATTCTCAAAAATGAATCATTTTATCTCTGGTAAAATCACCAATGATGCATCATATATTTCATGTCTATTCTTCAAAAAAGTGGTGAGAATTCTTGTTTTTCCATTAAGTATTGTTTCAGACAGAGATAGTAAATTAGTTGGGCATTTTTGGAGGACTTTGTGGAAGAAATGTGGCACCAACCTTGGTTTTAGATCTACCTACCATCCTCAAATTGATGAGAATATTGAGGTAGTTAATAGAAGCTTGAGAAACCCCTTGATATTCCTCTCTAAGGAACATTCTACTCACTGGGATCTTATCTTGCCTTAGGCAGAGTTTTCCTACAATGATTCCATAAATAGGAGTATTGGGAAGAGTCATTTTCAAGTTGTTTATGGTTTATAGCATAGATGGGTATTTGAGTTGAGAGATATCAATGGAATGGAAAGACCAGGTGCTAGAGGGGAGAAATTTCTTATTGTAATGTAGGAGATCCATCAACAAGTTAGGGAGAAAATTCAACATAGTGTTGACAAGTACAAGCAAATGACTGATATGAAGAGAAGAGAGGTTTATTTCAAAGTTTGGGATTTGGTTTTAGCCCCTCCCAAGAAAAAGATATTTCTAAAGGTTCAATACTCCAAGTTGCTAATGAAAATTATAGGGCCTTGCAAGATTGTGCATAAATTTACAAACAATGCATATAAAATTGAGTTACCCAAGGGAGTTGGAATTTCACCTATATTCAATGTTTATGATTTGTACCCTTTGAAAGGGGATTTTCTTATAGATGATGGAGAAGGTTCAAAATCAATCTTAGATGTTGAATGGGTCCAAGATCTTCCACCTAGTAGGCCTATGGAGTTGGAATTAATCATTGATACCAAGGAACTCAAGAAGACAAGGAACATGGCATATTTCCAATTTTTGGTCAAGTGAAAGGGTCTTCCCATTGAATATAAAACATGGATGACTAAATTAGGCATTCTCAAGCATGTTCGTATTGTTGCAGACCTCCATTCAAGTGGAACTTGAATTTTGTTTCAAGGGATTATGATGTAGTGGCACCCTTTGATTTAAAATTATTGCACTTTGTTGTTATGTTTCTAAACATTGATTTTTGGTTTTTTTGGGGTCAATAAGGTCATGTAAGACCATTTGGGGTCATTTAAGTCCATCTTATGATGTTTTGGTGTAATGTTGTCAAAAGTGGCAAAAAGTTGTCATTATTGTCAAAAAACTTGTAAATGGTGTCATTAGTGTTAACCAAGGATGTTGGTGGTCGGTTGGGAAGTTTCCAATGGTTGTCACATGATAAATATATGATTTAATCTAAATCACAAAGTTTGGAGAAAGTTGGAATGAAAACATCTTTATTTTGCGATGTTCTATTTTGCAATTTTCTAATTAAAATAGTATGAGAAACACATTGTATGGCCTAGTACAATCTAGTACAACCCTCCTAGTAATTGAGGAAGTTGAAGGAGAGTCTTAGCTTTCAAATTATTTTGGTCTAATCAAATTTTATTGTAATTTTCAAAATGTATAGCGATTTATGTGTGAACAGGTATAAACCCTGCCTATGGTTTCCAAGGAGTAATAAAAAACAATAGACATAATTTTTCGTAGATGAAACCCCATGAAAATTGGTGGAAAACTCTATGCTATTTCTGCCCTCACTATTGTAAGAGAAGGGGCTATGTTATTCATTTTTTGTGTAGTTATTAGTAATATTATGCTTAGATTTGTGTGTAAACTATCCTAAAACCTTGGTGGCTTGAGGTTTTTGCGAAAACCATACATTTTTTGGTCATGGATGATTCAAGAATAATTGTGGCATTTTGTAAAGGGTATTCAAAAATAAATAATTTAGGATACAAGAAAATTCCTTCTCGTTCGATGTCATTGTTCATAAGCACCTAGTGGGAGCAAGTCCTTGTTTGCATGATCACTCATGGTGTTGATCTCTTGGTTGGGTCATGTATGTTTGGAAACCCTTGGAATGTGTTGAAACAAGCTTGCAGAAACCAAGTTTCACATGTTTCATGTTGTTTTCCTCTTGTTGTGTCCTAATAGGCTTTAAGAGCAAGTTTCGAAGAATGAACAAGAGTGCAAATTTGCATCATTTGTATTGAAACCTTGTAGGTGTGTGTCAAGTTTGTTATGTGTGATTCCTTCCTCATCATCATTTCCTGCACCTATCACATGCATTATGGTAGGAGAGAATGGCCACAAACCTTACAACCTTCAAAATAAGAATGTTGAAAATGGCGACATTATGGGTTTTATGTGGTTTTTAAAATATATCATTTCATTATAGAATCCACATTGTGTTTTCCAACCTCGTAATATATTATGCATGGTTTTTGGTTTCTATAAATGTTATTCAATTATTTCACTAATATTTCCACAATGGGTTGCTAGTTATTTCATTCCGCAAGTGTAAAATTTCAAAACCAAAATTAAAAAACCCTCAACACAAAAAAAGATAAACAATTTTGCATTTCAAATGAAAACCTTTTATTTTCCTATCAGTGAAAACCCATCTTTGCAACGAGTAGTCATTCATGTCTTCACGATTCCTAAGTAGAATGGAAAAATGGCATATATTTTTGGGGGATATAAATACATTCTAGCTAGCTAGTTGCTCACACCTATAAAATGTGTATTTGTATGGAGACTAGCCACTCTGCTTTGACCTCAAAATGCTTGCAACTCCTTTTTGCACTCTCCAACAACCTGCAAAACCTTAGTGATGAAAATGGGACCTCATATAGGATTTTTCTATTTGCAAATTATGATAAGTTGAATGCCACGTTTTGTGCTTTTTGTCCATTCTGAAATATGATTTTGAAAACCGGCTGGTGCTGCCATCTTTTCCCAACAATGGGACAAGCAATGACAAGCGACATAACATTCATTTGTTAGGTCGTCAAGTCTTAATGTTGGGACTTTTTGTCCAACACATGGAATGGGGGATACGTGTTATGATATAATGTTACATACATAGGTGTGTTTTGTCTATACTTTAGCTTCTCCCCATAAGATATGACTAATAAACTGATTATCTTAAAATCGTATGGATTTATTCTGTCATAAATGGAGTTTTTTAACCGTATAATTGTTTGCATTCATGGCAACATCATAATCAATATGTGCATCCTTGTTTGATGTGTTGCAAAACATAATTTGAATCTCCACTCTCTAGACTCGTCACATGTCCATTAGAGTTTGAATATAGCAAATAAAGTCCTACAAAATATTAAAAAAAATGATCAATTTTTTTGGTATGTGGGAAGTAGATGAGAATATATTTTTGATTAACATGAACCGTCAATCCCATTGAAGAATAATGTTAAATCCATCGCCATACATTGCATAATTTATGGTCATGATAAATACACGATGATTATTATGCTTAGGTTTATGCATGTATCATATGAATCTATGTACATTTAGACCTATATCCGGTACTTGATACTGAACCAATCTCAATTCAATAAGTTATATTGTTGGGTTTCAAATCTTTAATCTTTCTTTTATTTTTATTTAGTATGTTGATCATTATATCAAACTAGCAGTCATATGCACAGGCATGCCACAATCAGCCAATAGGGGTGCACCGCAAATGGCTATTCAATGGGAAAAAAGTAGGAAACTTTTTTTACGGAATGGAATGTGAAATACAAAAAAAAATGATAATATTTACAATTATTTGATTGACTCGAGAAACAAGAAGTGTGTTAATTATTCAATAGGAAGTAATATGAGGCTGGTTCATATCTCATTGGCTATGGGTGGGAGATTAAGAAACCTTTTCCACAAAGACGAGAAATCGATATGTGCATCTCCACATAAAAAACTACTAGTTGAAAATTTATTAATGAAAATGTAAAATAAAATCATAGGCTGTTTTGAATGAATCTAATTAGTTACAAGTAATCATCAATGACTTTTTTATTTATTAATATTTAATATTTAATAACTTTAATTACAATAGTTATTAAAAAATGATTTTACTTAATAATGTTAGGAATATAGTAAATTAATTCTTTAAAAATGATAACTAAAAAATATAAATTAAATTTAAATTTTTAAATAATTTTTTTTTCTAACAACAATAGTTTCGTACCAAAATTTAAGGTATGAGATAATATTATCTCTATTTGAGTTTTATATCTATTATCCGTAGATGCACATGCATATTTTATCTTTTTGTCTAGGTTATTCAATCAATTAATTATTTATTATTATTTAATTATGTTAAGATATATATGCATACAAATACAAGAAAGTTTTTTAAAGAGTTATTACCCATGCCTTTAATTACAAATATTGCATTAAAAAATATTGGTTAACAAAGGTAGCCAATAAATTTGGATATCACATATTTTTGAAGAAAGATAAATGTTTAATATTGGATACTTTTTATAATTACTATTTAGTGCATAATTTTGTAAATTAAAGTTTTAGTATGCATGTGTTTTTTGGGTTAGTAGCAGTAAAATAAAATGGAGACAAGTATAAAGGATTCAAAAGTATTCAATTACAAGGAAATTTGGAATAAAAATATCAATTTTTTAATGAATTACTTCATAGTAAAATTGAAGACTCAATGACACCATCTTTGATTAGAAACAAATAAACAAACCTCACAAAAAGAAGAGTGCAATGACACAATACAATTTTTTTTGAATTGTTAGAATAAATGAATAAAAGATATGATTTGCTTTGAGGTAACATGATGAAAGTCTCAAGTTCTTCCCTACCACTTCCTATGAAATAAGAAACATATTGTTATAAACTATTTTTTTTGAAGCCAAGGTACATATCAATGCCATGATTGCAGTTTCTAGCAATCTACAAAATTTCAAAATTTACAAGAGCTAAACCACAAAAAATAAACACTTTGTTACAAGGAGATTGAAACAAATGAGGAAAAAAGAATATAATGAAACATATTGATATAAGACAAACAATCTATGTGAGAGTTGGCTTCTCAATTCTTAATTCAAACTGCATTATTTGGCAGTAAACACTATAGACAAATAGGTTAATTGTAAAAGAACAAATATATGGCTTCTCAATTTTCTAAATTCAAACTATATTATTTGGAATTAATCTATGTAAGAACAAATATAAGGCATTAAAATCCAAAACACAAAACCCACACTCGTTATCCACCCTACCATATTGGCATCATAGAGCCTCGGGTACTCTAGCCAAACCCCTGAGCAAGAAAATTATAAAACATCCATAGAAAATTTTGTGGAGTTCCATTATACATCAGACAATATCAAGTTTGAGCAATATATAGTTTTTTTCATATATTATATGTCATATTGAAGTGTTTTTTTGCTGCAGTAACTTTGTAAAAAATAAGCATCATTATTTTGGGATGCTTTTGCATGCTATAGCCAAGTACCTGCAAATAGAAGAGAGGGGTATTTCAGTGGATGGGCAAGCAAGATCAGGAAGGAACCATAAAAAATCAGTAAGTATATGGGTAAAATCAATATAAACAATCTGACACTATAAATAATCAATAATATTTATAATTGGTTCACCGAATCTATTTATTAATAATGGAAAAATCTTGTACTTACATGTATTGTTTATAGTGTTTAACAAGCACAAGAAGCTTTGGATTGAGTTGTTGGAGCATTAAACAATTTGAAATAGACAATTTAGAGTGTACTATTTGTTTTGGATGCCTATTGTATCTATGCAACATTATAGAGGAAATCATATAGATCTACAATAAAAGAGGTTAGAAGTATACATATACATACATATACATACATATACATATACATATATATATATATACATATACATACATATAAATATACTGTTGGATGTTGTGGTTTTGGTGCTGATATTTGGTTGTCATTGATGTCACAACTATTAGCATTGGTATCTTGAAGGTTGTATATGTCTAGGATATTGAGAAAATTATAATAAATATGTTGAAGGCTACCTAAGAAGCTCTGAAGTTCAGTGTGGTGGAAAATTCAGTATGTTGGTATTTAGAAGTCATGCTTTAAAGGTTTTGTTGCTAAGCCTATCTAGTTTATACTCTGGAGGTTTCAGAGGTGCGCATCAATATTTGTGCAAGTTGTAAGTTTCTATGTTCCTACAGTTATTCTATTAATGTAGCTGGTGTTTTTGGAAGAAGAGAACATGATTATGGTAATTCTAGTTTTTGTGTATTCTCCTACAATGTTTTTGATGTTTCTAGATCATTCTCTATCCTTGTTGCACGTCCGTGTTGATCGATGTGATCATGATCGAAGATTTTTCTGTTGTGTGTTTGGGTTTTCATTTTCTTGGCTGACATGATGGTTGTAGCGTGTTGTGGATCCTCATGGATTAATCTTTTAATGTTTGGAATGTTAGAGGAAGTCATTTTAGGTCCTCATTATGTTGTGACCGACTTCAATTGGTGCACATTGAGATTTGTTCATGAATTGGGCCGACAGTTTGTGCTTCATTTATTCCTTTATTTTTGGCCGACAAACTTGTTGATGTAATTCCATGAAGCGGATATATAAGAGAGATTGTTTTCTTCATTTGAAGTATGTGAGTATGAAGTGTGTATGTGAAATTTTGAAATAAAGATTAGATCATTTGATTGTAGAGCAGAGTGTGAAGAATTTTGAGTGAAGTATGAAGGAGTGTTTCTATGCCTAACCGAAACTGTCATCAAGATTTTGAAGAAGCTAATTTATGAGTTCATATTCTTCAAATGGTTTTAATCTAAATGTTTCTATAAGGAAGTGAGCCTTCCTATTTAAGCAGTGAGCTCTAGGAAGTGTTCCTGAATGCATGTGCATTCCCATTATTCATCTTTATACTTTTAACAGGGTATAAACTTGTGGACTAACATCCACCATAGTTTTTCCCCTAACAGGGTTTCCATGTATAAAATCTTGGTGTTCTTGTGTTTTTGATGTGTTGTTGATTCATGCTTTCATTGTTAATTATTAGATTTGAGATTAAAGGTTAATAAGGTTGACTAATTTTTAAATTCTGTGACAACTAATTCAACCCCCCTCTCAGTTGTATATTATTGTTTTGCCAACAATTGGTATCAAAGCAGGTTCCTCTGAAGAATTTTAATAGCTTGAGGTGATTCGAGATGGAATCATAGAAGAAGGATAGTCCTAGATTCGATGGAACAAACTACTCTCTATGGAATGATAGAATAGAGTGTCATTTGAAGTGCATTGGCGATCCCTTCTGGAAAATTACAAAGAATAGATACGTTATTCCTCATATTGGTCCCTCTACTCCTGATGAGATCATAGAAGCTAAAACAAATATCAAGGCTATAGAAGCATTATTGAGTGCTCTGACTGATTCAAAGATAACGAATGTAATGGGTCTGAAAACAACATATGAGATCAAGAAGAAGCTGGAAACATTTTTATGAAGGAGATGCACAAGTGAAAGGTGCTAAGCTACAAATTCTGAAAGGCAAGTGGGAAATTTTGAAAATGAGTGAAGATGAAAACATTATTTCTTTCATGAAAGAGTAAATGAATTAGTGATAGGCATTAGATGTGTCAGTGGAATCTTGGATGAAGAAGAGATTGTGGCTAAAGTTCTCAAATCATTGCCTACTTCTAAAAAAATGAAAGCTCATGCTATTGAAGAGCTCAGGATAGTAACAAATGTGACAATAGATATGTTGACTAGTAAGCTTGCTACCTTTGAATTGAGTGAATTTGGTAATTCTACTCCTAAGAGAGAATCTGCATTTAAAGCTACTATATTCAGAAGAAACCAACAGAGATATGATCTAGGAGAAAGTTCTAGAAAGACATTCAAGTATGAAGATGCAATGAAATATATTGAAGATGAAGAAAGAGAATTAGAAGAGCTAGAAGCATTGATTGTGAAAAGAGAAGCTAGAGGAAAAGGTAAGTACAAAGGAAAGTTTCCTATTAAATTTTTCTCTTGCAATAAGATAGGTCATTTTGCATCATTGAGGTGTCTTGAAAGAGTTCCTAGGTTCAAACCTGATAAGCCCGGATTTCAAAATAAATGTTATTCTGGTGAAGGTGGTACTGATGATGAATCTGATAAAGAAAATGGAAATGAAGATGGATGGGTATTCATTGCTATCAAGGAAAATGGTACGGTGTTCACTGAATTTTCTAGTGATAAGAATATTGAGAAAGCTCTTGTAGACAAAATTGAAGAAAAAGATGAATGAATGATTCATAGAAGATGATCATATCATATGACTGGTGACAAAAGAAATTTTATAAGATTAGAAAAATATGACGGTGTTGTAAGATTTGGAGATAACAATGCTGGTGTGATTTGTGCAAGAGGCACTATTTCTCTTGGTGGTAAATATAATACTGACGATGTCCTTTATGTAGAAGTTTTGAAGCATAATATGTTGAGTGTTGGACAGATGGTAGACAAGGGATACAATGATCAGTTCAAAGATGGTAAGTTTAGGATACCAAGAAATTCCAGAGATATAATTGCTTCAGGTACAAAGGTAAGAGGTAACATTTTTCACCTGAGTGCTGCTAGTGAATTTTTTTTAATGCTCAAGTTGATGTAAGCTAGCTATGGCATAAAAGGTTGTGTCATGTGAATTTTGATAACATTGTAAAAGTAATCTCCACTCAAGCCGTTAGAGATCTTCCTAAGCTAGTGAAGCCTACTAGCACCATATGCAAGGAATTTCAGATGGGAAAGAGGACTAGAATTTATTTTCGGAGCAAACAACATCATTCTAATGGAGTAGTGCAGCTAGTGCATACTGATCTAAGTTGTCCTTTTAGAATCATTGATGATTACTCTAGGATGATATGGTTTTCTTTCTTGAGAGAAAAACATGAAGCATTAGAAAAGTTCAAAAGTTTCAAAGCTATGGATGAGAATGAGACAGGTTTAAAAATTAAATGCTTAAGATCAAAAAGAGGTGGTTAATTCACTTCCCATGAGTTCAATTCATTATATGAAGAGCATGGAATCAAAAGACAGTTATCTTCTCCCCGGACCCCTCAACAAAATAGAGTTGTTGAGAGAAAGAACATAACAATTCTAGATGTTGCTAGAACTATGATGTTGGAAGGTAATGTTCCTCATATATATTGGAGAGAAGTTGTAAGCACTTCTTTATATACTATCAACCAGGTAAATGTCAATGGTAATTATGGTAAGACTCCTTTTGAGCTGATGTTTGGTTATAAGCCTAATGCTAAGTATTTCAAAATATTTGGAAGTAGATGTTATATCAAGAGAGATGAAGATATTGGAAAGTTTGAGGCTAGGAGTGACAAAGGAATCTTTCCGGGTTACTCTACTAAGAGCAAGGCTTATCGGTGCTATAATAAAAGATTAAGGAAAACAGTTGAAAGTGCAAATGTCAGAGTTGATGAAGACACTGCTAGATCATTCAGATACTCTGGATATGATTTAGATCACCAACATGATAGTACCTATAATGGAAAGAATTCTTAGACACAAAATCAAGTTCAAATTGTTTCAATGAATCAAGAGAATCAAGAAGGAGAAGCTAGTGGAAGTGAAGAAGAAAAAATAGAAGAACTAGAAGTTCGAGAGAATCCCAAACTTCTGAGGTATGGAAAGCTAAA
>CM021102.1:314089593-314143107 GCA_007115665.2 Sequoiadendron giganteum
ACCTTGATTAAGTTAATCCCTCTCACTAAAATCCTCTAGACAATGCAACTTGCACAATAAATCAATTACTTTGATTTATTTAATTTTCTATTTTCCCTCACATGGCATCAAAAGGGAATATTCCCTCATTTGAATTCAAAAAGGCCAAGTGGACTTGGTCCTTCCAACAAGGAATTTAAAGCCTCTTACATGTCCTGGGCCTTGAGCCAAGTGACATTAACTTAATTTCCCTTCCCTCTTCAATAAGTCATTTCCCAAATTCAAATTCAAACTAAATGCATTTATTGGCACTTTGGCCAAAATGTGCACAACCATCAACCATTCACATCATGACATGTGGCATCCAACCATTGGATTGAAAGTTAGTCCCACATTGCTCAAATCTCTTTCATTCTTCCAAATTGAAATCTCTAAAGTGGAGGCTTATCTCCTCATTTCTCATCCACAACTACATGCAAAGTTACTCTCTTCACATTGAGAGCTAATTTTTCCCATCACCACTCAAGCATTCATCATTTTCAAGATTTGTAACAAGGTTATGCTCAAATCTCTTTGGGAGATTTGACCATTTCTCAATCACTCACAATTGAAACTTAGGAATTGGGAAAGGGCCAATTTCAACATTCAATTGGCACAAATTCCTCCATGGGATCACTATTTTATTTGCTTAATTAGGATTAACACTCATTTATTTAGGTTTTGTTCTTCATTTCTTCCTAGTTTAAGTTAAATAGATGGATTTTATTTGTAATCTCTCATGCTTGTTTGCATATTGAGCTAACAATTTGACATGTTTGTTTCTCTTGTGCATTTGCAGGTTTAGGGGTTCACGTTTTGGCACTAGAAGGAGGGCTAACTCAAGAATTTAATCACGTTTTTTAAATTTTTTGCATTTTTTAACTTTTTTTTCCAGATCACAGGGAAATAGTTCCACGATGTTATATTGTACTACTTTCATAGCCACGACACAATACTGCACTGCTTTTAGAGGTGCGGTGCTATACTGAACCGCACAAACTTCTAAACTGCGCCACTTCTCGTTTTCCCGCCTGTCAATTTCAATATTTCTAACCACTCCGCTTTTATCTCTACGACACTATACCATACCACTCTCAGCACCATGGTGCCATATTGCACCACATTTTTCCAAATCGTGCACTTTTGCTTTCCCACTGGTAAAATTTAAAATTTCAAACATAACCGCTTCACAAATAGCACCGCTTAGCTATATTGCACCGCATATTCGGTTTATGTTCCTGCAGAGCGCCGCTCACAGTCAAACATGTGGTGCTATATAGCGCCACTTTTTGTCCAAACTATGCCACTTTTACAAACTGTGCTGCAGAAAATAGTCAAGTCTAAAATTTGGCATGTGCTTTTTTAATTTTAAATTTTCTAATTCTTGACCTTGTTTGTTGTGTTTTTTCTCTCTGGTTTTCTGTCATTTTGCAAGTTGGAGAAAAGAAAAAGGAAAGGAAGAATTTCATCAAGACATCATGCTCATCATACACCAAAGTGTTTTTAACACTAAAGTGTTGATCAACACTTCTTGAAGGATGTTAAATTCTTCTTTCTGAGAGAAATTTGTTAATGTCATTGGCCTTAGAAACACTAGATTTATTTTGGGTTTAAAAAGAACAAGCAAATTTCCTTTTCCAAACAAAGTAGGAAATTCATTATGGCACCATGTTCATTATGAACAAAGTGTTTTTAAACACTAAATTGTTCTTCAACACTCTTTAAGGATTTTAGATTCTTGTTTAAGAGAAATTTGTTAATTTCATTTTCCTTGGAAACACTAAACTTCTTTTGGGTTTAAAAAGAACAATCAAATTTATTTTCAAAAGATGCAAAAAGCCTAAAAGGAACCTTAGGAACAACATACTAGATTTTTTTTAAAGGTTAACAATTGAACAAGGCAATCTCACATTTCCTTTGGTGCTTAAAATGACTCATTATTGCTTTGAGGGATTTAAAATAAACATGTGTTTTTTGTGCCTTGTAATCTTTTTTGCAAAGTAGTGTCATTTAAAAAAGGCGTATGCGCTTCTCTCGTGCTTCACAGTGATCTTGAGAATCAAAAGTCTTTTTTGGTGACACTAAGTTGCATAAAAGATTGCCTCCACATTTCAATTTGGGTACCTAACAATTGAACAAAACATGTGAGTGTGACCACGGCATATTACGAAGGTTCTCCCTTTTTTTTTCAACAAAGGTTGATTGAACAATGAGATATGCTAGCTTCGTATTATTTATCTTAGTGGGCCTGCCTTGTGGGAAAAAGTAATCACCCAAGGGAATGACCCAACCGAAAACAAGCTAAAGCCAAGCGACTTCCAAATAGTATATAAGTGTGGATTCTTGAGGAAAGTTCAAGAATCATGAGGATTATTTCAATGAGAAGGGAAACAATGGTCTCTCACTGTATTGGATAGTTCCCGACGAATGAAATGCCCGAATTAAAACCCTTTGTTTAGAAAAGGCCAAAACCTTATCTATTTTGTTGGTGCAAAAGGTCATGTCCTTTGAAGCCACCCCATGTTATACATGCAGTTTTGTTCTAGAGATGGAAAGTATGTCATGGGAGATTCATGGGTACAAATGCTTGGTTGACCTGGGAAGTGTGTGCCATGGAGGGAAAAATATGCATAGCTGGATTCATCCAAGTGTGAACCCAGCAAAATATTGTCTCATCAGCCTAGGGTTGTAAAAAGTGCCTGGAAGTGAAGAACACATTGCTTGGTCCTCAAAACACTTGAAAACAAACATACCCAAAGAGCTTTGAATTTCAAATCCCTTGGAGGAAACAAATACCTTTTGATGAATTTAAGTACTCTTGCTTTCCCTAGGGATCATATCCTTAGAGGTTTCTAAGTGCTTGGATTCTATCATCATTTATTTTCAATAAGGTTAAACATAGGAGAATTTTTCCCTATTTTCCTTGATTTCCAAATAATGGACCTTGTGGGATGAAAAAGAAAGAGGGACATTAGACATAAATTTTGAAACATAAGCAAACAAGTTCCTTTGGTAAAAAGAATTCATTAAGCCAAGATAAAAGACAAATTGAACCTCATATGTGTTGTTCCAAATGATTTCCCAAAAGGTCAAGATTCTAAAACCAAGGTTCAAAAGGATAAGTCTAAAAGCCCATGAACAATGCCTTGAAATGCTCCTTGAAGTCAGAGAAAGACTAGTATACAACTTCTATAAAAAGGCTTCAAGGAATAATCCAACTTTGTATGCATTCTATATCAACAAGATCTTAAACTTTTTGAAGGTTTTCTTTCCTCTCATAGGAAGTCTAGCATGTTCTTCAACACCGAGGTTTTGTAAAAGGAGTCATGTCTAGGTCAAGGACCAAGATCAAATTCATCATCCCCATCCATATCTCCATCAATGAAATCTCATTCCATCAAAAAACTTCTTGAGAACTTTAGAAAATCAGTCATGCTAAACTTAAAGGGTGAAAACAACATCACCCTATCTTGGCTTAACACACCTAGCCAAAATAGACAAATCTCTTGGATGAATTCACCTCTAGGATAATGCAACTTCCTAAGGTCTACTAGTTCACAATCACCTTGGCTTAACACACTTAGCCAATTCATCCACTTGTGCAAGTTCCCCTAGGATAACACAACTTCCTAGGGACTACAACTTCACTACAATCTTGTTTGACCTAATACACCTAGTCAAACCATCACAAATCAATCTAAGTCATAACAATTTAGCATAACCCTTCAAAATTTCTTCAAAAGGTTTCACTCACTCACTTTATCCATTTATCCCATCATCATTACCACCCTCTTTGATCTTTGACTTCCCTAGTTCTTCTCTTTTGAGCCTAAAAGGTTAGGATCAAACGATCCCTATTTTTTATGGTTCAAACAAGATCAGAATATAAGAAGAACATGGAAAATATCAGCAAAATATAAACTTTCGTTGACATGAGTTAGGTAACCTCTGAAATAAACCTTGTGGGATCAAGCAATCCCCCAAGTAACTCTTCTTTACCATCACAAAATCCTCAAGAGAAGAGCTACAAAGAGGACATCCAAATAAAGACATGGGGATGACACAATCTGAAATGATAAAAATGGTTCAAAATCTAGAGAACCATAAAATTGTCAGTGCCATGTTCAAATACTTAAGCACGTTAGTAGGAGGGGTCCAATTCCCTTCTGACCTTGACGTAAGGAGTAGTACAGAAATGCCTCTTACAAACACATCCCCAATGTCAAATTTAAATCAAGAAATGCCTCACACCACCTTGGCCATCACACCAACCTTGCTGAATGTAAACAAGGAGAGTGCCATGTTTTGAGAGTTACAAAGGCATCACCTTGTGACCAACAAAGAGGTGGTTGTCAACACCACATCAGATAATTCTATCCCAGTAAATCCATCACACCCATACATCCCACTCACCTTTTATAATCCCACCGGCTCATCTTCATTCCATGTTACACCAACATGTCAATCAAACATACAAGCTTCTCTAGCACAAGTAGAAGGCAATTTGTTTAGAACAACCAGAGTTTCTGATCCTTTTTCTTTCCAGGGTAGCATCCCATCTCTTCCCGCATTTCCATTCACAACCACATCACCTCTTGGATTGGGTTTTCCTCCCCTAAACATCGATAGTTTCTCAGATCCGAGCAATGTGAACATCACATCAAATTCCCTCTTTTTTCCCGCAACATCACAATAACAAATCGCAAGCATTCAAACCACCATGAAAAATACATCAATCGGTCCTCAAATATCCCAAAGCATACCTTCTCAAGGACCGAGCATCTCAACCACCCCTCCAACAATCCAAATACCAACCACCACCATAAACCTTTCACCTGTCATGATGGTTGGCATTATTCCTGTTCCACCACCAATCCCACCAAAAGCTAACGTGGCAAATTCATTCACCACTCTAATCCAAACCATTCAAAAAGCCAACCAACAAAGGGTACTCAAACAAAAGTATCAAACTGAAGTACAAGGACAAGCTCAAGCCAAAGATCAAGCTCAAGGTCAAGCGCAAGCTGAATCCCAAGCTCAAGCTCAAGCACAAGCACAAGTGCAAGTGCAAGCACAATACCAAGTGCAACTGCAAGCAATCCATCTGCAAACATACCAACATGCCCTATGAGAATTTGAAGCACATCAACAAGCCAAACAACAAGCTTTGTTGGCACAACAACAACTCAACCAACAACAAGCTTTGTTGGTGCAACAAGAGCTAGACCAACAAAAAGCTTTGTTAGCACAACAACAGCTTGACCAACAACAGGCTTCATGGGAACAACAAGAGATGGACCAACAACAAGTGTTGTTGGAACAACAACAGTAAGATCAACAAAAAGAATTGTTGACACAAATGCAAGCATACCAACAAGCCTTGAATGCATAACAAAGCTTACAGAAAACTCCCACTAGTACTCCTCCCACCAATCAAACACGTTCATTCCACCTCCCAATCCAAACAAAGATGTCGCAAAACAGATCAAACTCCTCTCACAACAAGTGTTGGACTTACAAGTAGGAAAAATGACAAGAATACTAGGCAACTTGTGCCCTTATCCTTTCGATAGAAGTCTCACAATGGTACCATTCCCAAAGGGATTCGAGATCCCCAAATTTGACAAGTATAATGGAACAGGTAACACTGAAAACCACGTCAAGGAATTTCAGGTGCATTGCATGGAGGTTGCATACGATGACACATATCTAATGCAACTATTCCCCCAAAGTCTGACTGGTCCAGCCATGGAATGGTTTTCTCACCTACCCACGAGAATTAAAACATTCGAGGAAATCATGGAAGCTTTCCTTAAGAATTATGCTTTCAACATGGGTGCGGATGTTAGTTTGGAATAACTATCAACACTCAAACAAAGAAAAGGAGAGCTATTTGCATCCTTCTTGCAAAGATGGAAATCCAAGGCCAATCAGAGCAAGTGGACCATGCCAAAAGAACAACAAGTTTGCACCATCATATCCAATCTAGATGAAAACTTAGCATTCTACTTGAAAATGCAATGCATCACATCATACGATCAACTAATCCCAAAGGCGCTCAACATCGAAAGAGCCCTTATTGCACGAGGAGGTGCCTCAACATTCACTCCACCATAGGATAGCCACCCATCACACAACTATAATAATAAACCTCGAATATTGTCGATGCTAAAGTGGCCATCAATGCCCCTATGAAAAACATCCAAACCCATCATCAACCGCAAAATCATAATCGCAACAATGTGCAGACTAATGTAGTAGTGGCACAACAACAACCAATTCCTACCAATCAAATCAATAACTTGGGTAATCAAGGCAGACCACCTCCCTGAGGAAAATATCCCCCCAAGTGGAAGTTCACGGCTCTTGGAGAATCTATTGAGTCCATAATGAAGAAGTTGGTTAAGGAAAACCTAATCAAAGTCTCTAACTCTGAGCAATATGCAGAACCCATGACCAAACCACCATGGTATAATGAGAACCTCCTTTATGACTTTCACAAGGTCAAAGGACATACCACTACCAATTGCATGAGGTTAAATAACTTCATCCAAGACCTCATCAAGGATAAGATTATCAATATCGAGCAGCCAGCCGAAAACCAATATCTGAAAATATACACAAATCCAATGCCAAACCATAATCAAGGAAACAATCAAGGGAAAAATAATGGCAAGCAAAAGTGTGCTAGTGCTAATCTAGTGTATGAGGAGATAGTTGGATGTGTCAATGAAATGGTCACAGTCATAAATGTCAAAGGAGCCAACAATGATTGTGGAGTCACCGCACGTTGCGAAAAGGTCACCATTGTAGGGGCACTAGCTAAGACCCCCAATTCTAATACAAAATTCATCCCCTATGACTACAATTTTATTTCCCAGGTGAAGAGAACCCCTGCCCAAATCTCCATCATGGAACTATTGAAAATTTCCACCGCCCATAGGAAGATCCTTGATGAAGCATTAGTTTCATCCACCATCTCTACCACCCTTGACATAGAGCAGTTTCATGCTATGGTTGCTAACATTGTTACCCTAAATCTCCTTACATTCTCTGACCAAGATTTCCCCCTGCAACCATCTCATAACCGTGCACTTCACCTTCAAGTCCTAGTCCATAAAATGAAAGTTCAACGAGTCCTGGTGGATGGAGGTGCAGGCCTTAACATTTGTTTGCTAAAACTCATAAAGAAATTGGGATTCGCTGAGGATTCCATTAATAAGAACAAAATCATCACAATAAGGGTGTATGATGATCAAGAAAGAGTGTCTCGGGGCACTATCAAAATCCCCATCCAAGTGGCACCAGAAACTATGGAGACCATGTGTCAGATCCTCGACCTTGACCTACCATATTACATCCTCCTTGGATGTCTGTGGATCCATGGAATGAAGGCGGTGGCCTCAACATATCACCAATGTATCAAGTTCTCACATCAAAATGAGGAGGTCACTATATATGGGGATCTAGAGCCTTTCGCCTACTGCAAAAACTTGGAAGCCAAGTTTTATAAAATCCCCCAAGTACCGAAAAATGATGAAGGCCCATCCACTTCGTTCATCAACCCAATCAACCTCGCTTCCACCTCTGTGATAGAGACACCTGCCATCCCTGACATATCCGACATCAAGAACATGATCTAGGATAATGGATGCATGACTACAAAATGAAAAGGAACACATTTGTTGTAGGAGGGTTACCATAATCTCCTAGGTCACATGAACAACCTCAATCAATTGAAACACCCATCTGCACCCTTAGGGCACATCCTTCTGGATTCCGCCATTGGGGAGATCTAAGTCAGGAAAGTGTTGATGAGGAAGATATTGAAAGCTCAATATACCATGATGCAGAACTCACACCCACCTTACTAATTGAGGAAACCAATAGAGGGCTAAAAATGATGCTTGGTATCGGCTACAATAGAATCAAAAGCCTTGGAAGGAATAATGATGGACATCTAGAGCCCATCATTGCAGAAAGAAGAATGTGGAACCTTGGCCTCAGCTGTAGTCCTTTGAGTATAACTGTGTGTGGCAGAGGTGCTCCCAGTAGGTCAGTCAGGTCCTCTCCTCAATTATCGGCAACTAACCTTAGATTACTCATATCCATAGGCCTACCTCTTGACAACTTCACGTTTGACATAATCGAGGTTTGTAGTAGTAGTGTGGATGATGACACCATAGCTGACCTTCCCAAGATCTTTGAGGATTCCACCTTGATAATGATTAGTGCCTCCATAACCGATTCAAACCAACAAACCCACCACATTACCTAGGTATACCCTCAACTCATCGATCATGACCAACGAGGACCATTGATTCTAGACTCATTCAAAAATGATGAGGCGCTCTCAAAATTCATGGGACTAAGGGATAAAATTCCATGTGGGGATCACAAGATAGGCTAAAACATCACATTAGACACCCAGGCATATTATGGGGAGATGATTGAGTCCTTCAGTTGCAAAAGAAACATATCGAGAATAAGCTTGGGCTTATTGAGTGAAAACCACACTGTGGCACTCTCTAACCATAAAATAGTAAAAATAAAGGATGCATTCAATGGTGAAAACCTCTCTAAGGGACTAGAAGATGAAGGATTCAATCTCCCCCCTATTGCTCTACATCAAGAAAAGTTAGCATTGCTAGGAGGGCAGTGCAACCTGGTCAACTTGGGAACAGAGACAGAACCACAAATCACTTTCTATGTTGAGTTTCTCCTAACAGAGGAACAAGAACTCCTAGCAGTATTCTTCAAAGAAAGGAAGGTAAAATTTTCATGGACCTATGCTAACATGCCAGGTCTGGATCTTGAAGTGGTAGTTCATCATTTGGCTGTTTATCCTGGAGCGAAACTAGTTAGAAAAAAGTTAAGGAAAATGCACTGCAAATAGCCTTACTAGTCAAGATTGAGTTATAGAAGCTCCTAGATGTTGGCTTCATAGCCTGATTGACTATCGAGAATGGGTATCTAACCTTCTACCAGTGTCAAAACCAAATGGGGGCATCCACATCTACATAGACTTCAGAGACCTTAACAAAGCATGTCCTAAGGATGATTTTCCACTACCCAACATTGACATGATAGTGGACATGATGGCCAGACATGAGATGTTGTCCCTAATGGATGGCTTCTTGGGGTACAATCAAATAATTATCACAAAAAAAGACCAGCATAAGATAGCCTTTACATGTCCTTGGGGCACCTGCTGCTAGAATGTGATGCAATTTGGGTTAAAGAATGTAGGAGTTACATACCAAAGAGCCATGACACTGATCTTCCATGACATGATTCAAAAAACTATCGAAGACTATGTGGATCACATATTGGCTAAATCAAAGTAGAGATAGGATCACATAGCGACTCTAAGTGCAACTTTTGATAGGCTAGAAAAATATAAGGTCAGACTCAACCCAAAGAAATGTGTTTTTGGAGTACAATCATGAACGCTCTTGGGGTACATAGTTTCAATGAGAGGGATAGAAGTGGATCTCACAAAGGTAAAAGAAATCCTTGATATGGGAGTGCCAAGAAAACTAAAGTAACTTAGAGGATTACAAGGTAGACTGCAGTACATCCGAAGATTCATAGCACAACTAGCAAATAAATAGATTGCCTATTCAAACCTACTCCACAAGGGAGTAGCATTTAGGTGGGATAACAAGTGCGAACAAGCATTCAACAAAATCAAAGAATATCTACTTACACCACCTATGTTGATGCCACTGATTGTAGGGAAACCATTGATTCTATAAATCTTAGCAACAAAAGCCGCCCTTGGTGCCATTTTAGCCCAACATGATGAAAAGGGAGCCGAGTGGGCCATTTACTATATTAGCAGAACAATGGTGGGGCACGAGCTCAACTACACAACAGTAGAAAAATATTTCCTAGCAGTGGTGTTTGCAGCCCATAAATTCAGACACTACATGTTAGCTCATCAAATTAAGTTAATTGCCAAGATAGACCACCTCAAGTATCTATTGTTAGAAGAAATGCTTACAGGTAGAATGGCTAAATGGGTTATGATACTATCTGAGCATGATATTGAGTATGTGGAGTGAAAGGCAATAAAAGGACAATTCATTGTGGATCAGCTGGTAGAGTCTCCAATATATGCAGACAACCCGCTCATATCAAAGTTTCCAGAAGAGTCCCTTTTCAATCTCATTGCAGCCAACCACTAGAAACTATACTTTGATGGCTCCCACATGCAACATGGATCAGGAGCTGGTTTGTTCTTCATCACCCCATAAGGGGATTGCATACCAAGGTCTTAGAAATTGGCTTCCCTATATGAACAACATTGTAGAATACAAGGCTTTAACCATAGGTCTCAAAATTATGGCATAGTGGTGAATCATGGCATTAAAGGTCTATGGGGATTCACAGCTTATCATTAACCAAGTAAATGATGAATACCAAACTAAAGATGATAAACTCGTGCCATACAAGAACGTGGTAGAGAGCCTCAAGGAATCATTTATCGATATCACCTTTGAGCAAATACCGAGGGAAAACAACAGAATAGCTGATGCAATGGTGATGATCGGATCCTTGCTAGATATCCCACACAACGTCTCGCAACATGAATTCCTCATAGAAAAACTTCTCGTACCCACTTTCGAGGTACCGGAATCAAAATACGTGTGTGAACTTGTTGGTCCCAGTGATCTTTGGTACCATGACATTTACACCTACTTGAGATTAGGAATCCTCTCAAATAACATTATCCCAAACCTCAAGCGAACCTTTGTCAAAGGGTCCTTATGATTTGTCATCCTAGGAGAAAACCTCTTCCATAGAAGCATCGATGGAACCCTGTTACGTTCCTTAAAACTTGAGGAGGACTTGACTACTTTGACTGAGGTACACAATGGCACTTGCAGTTCACACTCGAGTGGTATGACCTTGGCTTAGAAGTTGTTCAGAACTGGATACTACTGGCCGACAATGGAAAGAGAGACACATGACTTTGTTAGAAGGTTTCTATAGTGCCAATAGCATGGAGAACTCATTCATGCACCAGCTCAATAATTACATCCTATCATTACACCTTGGCCATTTTCCCAATGGGGGCTCGGTCTCATAGGTAAAATATCACCCACCTCATCCAATGGCCACAAGTTCATTATCACCACCACCGAATACTTCACAAAGTGGGTCAAGGCAATCCCCATGACCTAAATCACTGGAAAACAGATATCCAAGTTCATCCTGAACTACCTCATCTACCAATACGGTGCTCCCCAATCCATCATCTCAGATAATAGGACACCCTTCAAGAATCAGGATGTCCATGACTTGTGTGAAAAATTCAAAATCCAACACCGCTTTTCCACCCCATATTACCCAAAAGGAAATGGCCAAGAAGAAGCCACCAACAAAACCATTCTAAAGATCCGTAAGAAAAAAGTCAATGACTATGCTCATGATTGGCGTCTATAGTTAAATTTCGCCTTATGGGCCTACTGCACTAGCATCCGCATGCCAACAAGTGCCACCCCATTCTCCCTAGTCTACGGATCAGAAGCTATACTTCCAATCAAGATCAAGCTCCTGTCCCTGAGAATATCTTTGCAAAACATCATCACAGATGAGAAATACAGGGTTACAAGACTAAATGAGCTGGAGTTACTAGATGAATGATGCATTGATTCCCTAAATCATCTATAGGTCTATCAAAATTGCTTGAAACAGAGCTACAACAAGAAGATCAGGCAACACACCTTCCAAGTCGGTGACCTTGTGCTAAAAGAGAACCAAAAGAATGTACCAAACCTGGATAGCAAAGAAAAATTTAAACCCAACTAACTATGACCTTTCATCATCACTGCAAGCTATAAATCAGGGGCATATCAATTTTCAACACCAGAGGGTGAGCCTCTGCAGGAACACATGAATAGCTCTCACCACAAAAAATTCTATGCCTAAGAGCTTGCAAGGTATAAAAACCAAAAAATACAAAAAAAAAGAAAAAAGTCCTGAAAAAATGGTTACCTTGATGAAAACCTTACAAACAAGCATCTTGGTGACAACTAAAAAAAAAAAACACAAAAACACAAAAATCCAAAAAAATCAAAAAAATGATTGAAAATAGTAAAGAAAAAAATTGTCCTCTAGTGAAAACCACTTCAGTGGTGCTTTGGACAAGTACCTTGGTGAAAACCTAGAAAATAGGCACCAAGAGTAAATAAAGCACTCTTTATCTAGTAGGACCTGCACAACTCACTCATCCATTCTATCACATTTCAATAATCATCCATCCACCCATCCGCTCACATCCATACCATAGCTTGAGCTGACACCCATATGATATTCCACCATAGTACTACTTGGCATATTCCTAAGGCCAGTTTTTCTTGCCTATTTGAAGTTGTCTATCATTTAATGCTAGGGGCATGTCCTTGAAACTTGTGCTTGATTGGATTTGTCTATATTTTTGTGCTCTTCCAAAATCATCAAAAAATTAAAACATCCAAATCATCAAAAAACCAAAAAACATGTCAAAATATCATAAAATCTTCAAAAAATTCATCATTGAGTCTTGTCAGTCTTTCACCCAATCGAACTATGTCACCTCTAAGCTTGAATGTAGGCAAGGTTGATCTTTGATCATCCCCCAAGACAATAAGGTCAGTCCTTTAAGCATCCGTCGCATTGGCAATCTCTTTTCCATCTAGTCTACATCTTAGGTCAGTCCTATAAGCATCCGTCACAATAAAATGGCAATCCGTTTGTCCATCTCATCATCAAGTCAAGTCTTTCATTAATCGAACTACATGGTCTCTACATGTATAATGTAGGCAAGGCTAATCTACGGATCAGCTCCTGAGACCCCTAGGATAGGTCTTTAGGTTAGTCTCTTCATCATAAATCTTGAAAATACCAAAAATAGCCTCAAAATATCTGAAAATCCAAAATGGTGCATCCATCTCATTTCACTTTTACCCGTGATAGTCTTCATTCCTAATAAAATCAATCGTCACCTTCACCCTTTGGTGATTCAATCAGAAGCAAGTCTAGCAGGTTCAAAAGTGAGCACCTAATCATAAGGTAATGTTGACCATTTTCTAGATTGGGGTTCGGCAGCAAAGATGTTTGTTGACCTTGTAGACCTCCCTAGGTGATAGTTTGTTTTAAAATTTTGAAAATAAGGCTTATGGAAAGCCACAACCGGCCATGGAACAGTTAGGCTTGAGCTTAACTAAATCCAAAAAGCTATTTATGGTGTGCTGCGACCTATGAGCAAGGTCAGAAGGCATTGGAAGGGTTTGTAATTTGAAATTTCATGAATGTTAAGTGTGGACAGTAAGAGGAATTGCTTAACTTTCTATGTTTTCCTTGTATTTCAATAATCAGGAGTGACCATGGCTCAGTAGTTTGTTTTAGATTGTAGTATTTCTTATGTTCTAAGCTTGTTTGGTAGTATCTAGGGTGTGAGTTCAATTTGTAGGTGTGTTTGGTAGTTAATTTGGTGTTGTTTGAGTTGTTGACCTGACTGACAACCTATCAAGAATGGGGTATTAGTCCTCTTTCCCATTGTACCTGATGTAAGGGCTTTTGGGGACTGGGGCTAGACTCCATGTTTGTAAATATGGTAGAATTAGGAGTAGATAGGAAACATGAAACCACTGTGGAAGACTTCTCCTAGGCGAGCTTGACAGTGCCCGGCTAGGAAAGTCATGAAGTGAAAAGCACTTGGCTTGCAGGGGGGACCTTTCCCTAATAAACCACATGGTAGAAAGGTGGATGGAAGCCTTGAAAAGGCTTGGTAACAAAGAGGAGGCTTCACCAGTCCATTAGAGTGGAGAACAAAATAACAGTCCACTGTGTGGTCAGAAAAACCTAAAGAAGAGACCAATTTTACAAACAATAAAGGTCTGACCTGTGTACGGACAGTCAATGGTTAGGACATTTGAAATATTGAAGTGGTAGGAATTAGGACTAAGAATATATAGAAAATATTTGGGGTTCTTTGGAGAATTTGGAAGAGTTATCTCATTTTCTTGGAGGAAAGACCTATTTTGGAAGCCTAGAATTAGGGAGCTAAAACCCTAGGTGAGGGTTTGGTGGAAGCGATGGAGAGTTGGAGTTTGGTGATTGTCCAAGAACCCTAGGAAGATGCTATGAAGCCATTGGAAACATCTCTACACCCTTGCAAGGACCTAATGGAGTGGTGAGGATAGTTAGCCTTTAGGGAAGATTAAGGGCTAAGGGAGAGTTAGTGGCAAGGCACCAAGATTGGCTTGGTAGTTTGAGAGTTAGATGATAGTGGGGTTGGCTAGTAGAACTAGGGGTACCTATACATGAGATAGGACCTAAAGGTTAAGGTGGGAGAGTCACCTAGGAGTTCTTGAGAACAAGGACCCAGAGCATGGAACAGTGAGTGTTCCATCCAACCCTACCCTATCACTAGGTCAGTAAGCAAGCAAGTTGGTCAACTCAGAGTATCAATAGCCTATCATCCAAATTAGTCCCATCAAAACCCTAATCACAAGATGTCCTAGGATGAAGCTTTCCTATGATGGAAATAAGCATCAGGTACTCCTCAATATTTTAGTCTTGGTTAGCGGTATGAAGAACATTAGCTTGTTTGGTTTTCTTTATTTGGTCTTTTATTGACTTATCTTATTTTGTGCTCATTCCAAGGACCTCTCGATGATGCCTAGATCAAACACGTTTAGAGAGAAAGGAATGGGGCAAAGATCATTATCTTTTTATCTACTGTGCTTGTGGGATACACTTGTAAAATAACTTAGTTATATGCACTTTATTTAGTATGTGGGAATGATGTTTTAGATATCTTGTTGACCACATAGGAAAGCTTGCTTTCTTGTGTTTTGGCCCGAGATGTTTAGAATGTTTGAACTATATCTTGAATGAAGTACATATGCTAAGTGTGAACAAGAACACTCCTATCTATTTGACAAGTCAAAGTCCATCACACTAGGTAGCACACTATCATGGTCCTTTATACCTTGATGCATCATACCTATGTTTGTTATCAAACATAATGTAATTGACCCTTTGAAAATCCCAGCTCCTAGCAATGCAAATCACCATCATCCTAACTAACTCTTTGATTCTAAATTCTTCTACCTTCCATACTAACATGGTATCATGACAATAATCAAAACATCACCAATGAATACACCTTGCATCCACATAATCATTAGCATAAAAGGCACATTGCATCATATCATTATCTTAAGTTATGAGGAATAATATAAATTTGTTATTCTAAGCATCTTAAGAAAGCATTACATCATACATAATCAGTTTCATCCATTATCATTTGCATATCATTACACCATCATTAACATACATTACATCCATAAGATCATCATTAAAAACATGAAAAATAAACAAAAAAAAATGCATCCATTAGAAACATACATCATATTACATAAAATACAAAATAGGAACATCTCATAGCATCATAATAAAACTGCATATCTTAAAAAGGTGAACCATCTCATATATATCATCAAAAATACATTGTTATGATAAAAATCGGATCAAGTGTACATCGAATACATGGTATAATGGGGCAACAATATGGCTCATAAATCAAAAGGGCTAGCCCTGCTGGCTACTGCCCTCCCCTACCTGCCTATCACCATGATCCTCTATCAGTCACCTCTCGGTCTGCTGGGAGAATTCTAGCACTCTTCCTACTGATGGAAATACCTACCCATAATGCTACCAATAGTACTCGGCCTCCCTGACAGCCTTTATGTACTCCCGAATATCAACTGATCGACCCTGGGATGTGGAAGTTATGCTCTCTAGCTATCTTCATTGGTGAATCTAGTGATCCCTCTGAGATCATGCCTAATCTCTCTCAGCTGTAAAAGAAATAGATTGCTACTGGGCCTCATCCCACTCTACTGTCAAGACCTATCCCTGGCCCTATAGCTGCTAAACTAGTGCATCCCAAGGATCTGGCTGTCCCATTGGCTGTGCTGCTGGTTGATGTTGTGGTACCACCTGGGGCTTCTCATCTGGTCCTACTACCTATTGTGTTAGGTCTCTCAGAGGTGACTACTGAGGAGGTGGTACACCTCCCTGAACTCTACCTGTTCCCCTGCCCCAAGAACTGTCACCCTCAATGGAGGTCGAAACCATGCCTTGTATGCTAGAGTGACCCCTACATCTGATAGCCCTTGATCATATGGCCATGGTTAGGCCACTAACTGTCTGAATGAGGACACTTCCTCTGCTATTGGAATCAGCTACCCCCATGTTGTCTCCTTTGGGGTATAGGCAAAGATCGCCATATACTAATCATCAGGCTTGTTCTGCATCTCACTGAACTATCTGGCTACCCTATCAAGAAGGTACCTCTCTACCATAGTATGCTCTCAACCCTGCATGAACCTATCCTGGCGAGCAAAGAAAAGTTGTTGTGCATAATTGTATCACAAACCTATACCCATCCACGGCCTCCATATGAACATTATCATCTCATCCAAAACCCACCGCCAGTAGGCCACACCGTCCGTACCCATATGGGTAAAGTGGATCTCTGCCCCCCCGTATCGCCACACAACAGGATCATCAATATCTATAATAACGGGTGTCACAACTAGGAAAAGCACTGGGATCCGATCCCATGCCTAAATGTGTAGAAGAGTCACTCCAACCCCGAGAGCCCAACCATCCAAGTAAGAAAACTCATGAAAATCTTTGTACAAAGAGGCCAGCAATATTAGTCCCTAGGCAAAGGACTCTTGGCAAACACACATCTACTGCCATGCCAATCCCCAACTTGGACTGAAATATCAGCCATGCTGATCAGGAGCTCCAAGACCAGAGATAATAGCTGCCACAATCAACCTATAGGTAGGAGCCGTACCCCGGTATCGCTCCAAGTCTATATGACTATCATGAAGGATAAGCTCAGTAACTCCCATAACATCAAAGTAGGTGTCCCTACCCTCCTCCAGATTGTAGATCACTCGGGCTCCATGAATGGGTAATCGTAGGATGCGATAGACATCCTCAAGGGTAATAGTAGCCTCGCCAGTAGGAAGATGAAAGGATGACGTTTCGCTGTGCCACCGCTCAGCTAGGGTAGTCATCATACCCAAATGTGCCCGAACAACAAAGACATATACAATGTGCCACAGCCCGTGAGTCCCAAGCTACTCCTGGAGATATATGTGCATAGTACTGGCCACCAGTGCTCCCTCGAATGAAGTACCTCAGGACTCTCCTGCACAATGAAAGGTACCGCATCAGTTTACCTAAAGAAAATCTGCTACCCGTATTGTATTTCGCTTTTGGAACAACAAAAGCAACACAGTTTGTAATGTTCCAAAATGCGTTGCATGGTTGACTTTGGTGCACCCTTTGGACAAACTGTGTCATGTGACGCTACTTGTGCAAGTGGGCGGGTTTGGGGCCAAAACCCTAGATTTTTTAACTACATTGTGCAGTGCACTATGCATAAGTAGTTCTATATAGGACTGGATGACCTTGACTTAGTAGTTTCTTTAGCACTATATAGCATTGCACCGCCTCAACCTAAGCTAAATTCTATTTAATGCATGCATAACGAGAAAATTCAAAGTCAGATAGGGGTACATACCATGAGCCCCACGACGATTGGTCGCTAATGCACTCATACCCGCTCCAACATGTGCCTGGGAAGTTTTCATTGTGCCATCTTTTCCAAGACTCAAAGCTCAAGGTGTCAAATTTTCAAAGGTTTAAGATTGCAAATGCATTGAAAGTGACACCTTGAGGTCTATTTAAGCCTGAAAAATTAGGGTTTTTTGACCTAATTTGACCTTCCAACTAGGGTTTTGGTCCCTCGATCTTGTTTTCATCCAACTAAAAGCCATTCTACATCCTTTTTGGCATTTTAATGCATTTTTTCGGCATTATGGGGCATTTCTGGCCTGTCAGGCACCTTATCATCTTTTTCTCATGAGAACATCAAAAAACTAAAAAATTTCATTTGATCTCTCGAGGGGGCAATATCCAGCAATATCCTTCCACTGGGGCAGTAGTGTGGCATCTGAAAAATTCAAGAAAATTTTGAACTTTTGATCATAGCAGTTTATTCTTTGAATTAATGCAACAAGTACATTGTTTCAAAGAGGGGAAAAATGTAGACATGGAAAATGTACATTTTCGATCTGGCACACCTGATCCTGATTACTAACAACATTTCTTCCTAAATCATACTTTCATCCTTTCATCATATTCTATCTCTTAATTTAATGGATCATTATTCATCTAACTAAGTCTTCCTCCTCCAGTGATTAAATTAATCAATTTAATTTAACCTTACATTTTTGTTTAATTAAATAAATCATTTTATTTGATTAAAATCCCTAAAGTCATCTTATTAAATTAAATAAACTAAACCTTATTTAATTTAATTTAACATATTCCTTCTTGGTTAAATAAATCAAATTATTTCCTCTCAATTCTGACTTAAATTAATTCATCTATTTGAGTCAAAATTGTCATATCATCTAATTCTTCATTGAATTAATGAAAACCTTGATTAAGTTAATCTCTCTCACTAAAATCCTCTAGAGAATGCAACTTTCACAATAAATCAATTACTTTGATTTATTTAATTCTCTATTTTCCCTCACATGGCATCAAAAGGGAATATTCCCTCATTTGAATTCAAAAAGGCCAAGTGGATGTGATCCTTCCAACAAGGCATTTAAAGCCTCTTACATGTCCTTGGACTTGAGCCAAGCGACATTAACTTCATTTCCCTTCCCTCTTCAACAAGTCATTTCACAAATTCAAATTCAAACTAAATGCATTTATTGGCACTTTGGCCAAAATGTGCACAACCATCAACCATTCACATCACGGCATGTGGCATCCAACCATTGGATTGAAGGTTAGTCCCACATTGCTCAAATCCTCTCATTCTTCCAAATTGAAATCTATAAAGTGGAGGCTTCTCTCCTCATTTCTCATCCAAAACTACATCCAAAGTTACTCTCTTCACATTGAGAGCTAATTTTTCCCATCACCACTCAAGCATTCATCATTTTCAAGATTTGTAACAAGGTTATGCTCAAATCTCTTTGGGAGATTTGGCCATTTCTCAATCACTCACAATTGTAACTTAGGAGTTTGGAAACGGCCAATTTAAACAGTCAATTGGCACCAATTCCCCCATGGGATCACTATTCTATTTGCTTAATTAGGATTAACACTCATTTATTAAAGTTTTTTTCTTCATTTATTCCTAGTTTAAGTTAAATAGATGGATTTTATGGGGAATCTCTCATGCTTGTTTGCATATTGAGCTAACAATTTGACATGTTTGTTTCTCTTCTGCATTTGCAGGTTTAGGGGTTCACAAGTGGTAATTGGGCAAGATCACCAACAAGGATGATAGAAATATCGCCAAATGGCTCCCTCTAGTTATCGAGGAATGTTGAGCGCAATCAACTATTTATTTTTAGCAGCAACTTCGGGCCTAGAAAACTCATTTCCTCTATTAAAATCTATTGAATATATTTAAATTGTTCTTGGAATATTGTAAATGGATGACCTTGCAAAGGACTCATATCCTTTATGGGAATTCAGAGGGTTGTATGGATTGTGGAGGCACATATGTGTTGAATCTCTCTTGTGCTAATTTGTCCTTGATCACAATATGTGTTACTGTCTAGCATCTTGGTGGTTACTTACTCAGTTGATCTATTTTTCTAATTGGCATATTTCCTACAGTTTTGATACTATATGTGGTAGCACTGATTTCTTCACTCCATTTATAGATCTCGGTTAAGGTATTTTGGTTACAGGTTCTTTGTTCCATTGAGCAAGTGACATGTTTCTGGTTTAACAATTAGTATTTTAGTGATGCACTTAATTATATCACCTTGGCATGAATTGGTGTTCTATAGGTTGATATGTTGTGGCTTCATCAGTTTCTAGCTTCATTAAATTGTTAATGGTTGTTGATCATATTTAGAGTCATCTTGCTCTATCCTGTTTCAGGTAATGATCTTTGGTTCTTGATGCTTGGGTTTATGAGATATAGTTTACTTTTTAGTTTTAAGAAAACCCTATCGGGTTTCCTTAATCAACTGATAATGGTTTATGGTATGTGGAATGGCATTGTGAATTTAACATGCAAAATTAGTCTTCATTATACCTCATAAGTCATTGGACATTATTTGGTATTGGCACATTATATAGAAATAGACATAATAAGGTGGAAATCAGCTTTGATGTGTTCAGATATCTTTTGGCATTCAAAATTATGTTAGGCACACTATGCGAATGCATATTATATTGCATTCTGGTCAATGATTGCAAATTCACAACGCTTAAAAGCCAACAACAAGTATAAAGGTACTGCTTAATTTTTTATGTCACATTGGATGTGACTTACCTTTGATCATTTGGAAATAATCATGTCTTTGGAAATTGGCATTCGATGAGTAATGTGGTCATATCAATATTCTTCAAAGCTTAACTTGGCCAATGATTTCACTTTGTCTAAATCTGTCAAAAGCTATAATTCCTGTCGGCATGCAAGTCTTTGATATGCCTACGGATTTCAAAGTAATACGAGCAACTACTGTAACTCTTCCTGAAATGTAATGATGTATTCTATAAAAAGATAAAAATAGAGAGATTAGGGCTTTATCAATACTAAAAAACCTAAAAGGAAAATATGAGAGCAGTGCAGTTCCATTCATTGAAAAAAAATATAGGGTAATTAATTTTTGCTGAAAAATTAGGGAAAACAGTGTGTTAACTATTTTGAACTATATCATGGAAAATGTATGAAACAGAGTGTGAGGAAAACAATGAGTTAACAGTTTTGAATAGTATCATGAAAAATTGATGAAATAGTTTGTGAGAAAAAGAAAGTGAGAACACATCACTGAGAATACATTCTGATGAGAAGTTGTATTGAGATAGTAATTAGATTTTCCTCAGGATATCTTAAGGCTTAATAATGGGTGGAACAATGAAGAGTCATTCTTGACTTTTGAGAATTCTACACATTGTCTGTCAAGAGGCACTTGACAAAAAATAGGGAAATAGAGAGATCCTCTGTATCATTGTATGTTCTATTGTTAAACAAAAAAGGGGTTGGTGTAGACACATAAAAATGACCAAGACTTGCAAGCACTACTTTACCACTTTTCATCCTAACATAATTATGACATTTTAATTATGTTCCTAACCCACATTCAACTATTAATTAAATAATTCATAATTATTTAATTAATTCATAATCTCTCATTCCTCATGATTATTAAATAAATAAATCTTGTTTATCTATTTAATATGTCACTAATTGTCAAAGTCTTCTCTTAATTAAATAAAATCATATTTATTTAATTAATCCTTATCATTAATGTCCCCCTGATTATTAAATTAATATATTTTAATATATCTATTTAATATGTCACTAATTCCTAAATCCTCTCTTAATTAAATAAATTCATTAATTTATTTAATTAATTAACTACTTCTTCTAAATTAAATAATTATTTTAATTATTTAATTATGGCATGTGACACTTTTATATTTTTAAATAAAACAAATCATTTAAAAATATCTCACATACTTAACTAATTCTTCATTTAGTAATTAATTTCAAAAATCAATTACTAATTACCTGACAAAATTTGTATTTTGAATTAATTTAATTCAAAAAGGGAAATATTCTTCTACAAATCAAGTAATTTCTAAAATTACCGATTTTATAAAATCCCATCCTTTTGTCTTCTGATTTTTACTAATTTCATCTTTACTGTCACATTCAGTCTTGATTTAATTCATTTAATTAAATCTTATTTGCACATATGGGTATTTTTCCCTAACCCTAATTGAGAGTTGCCTTATTGAATCTTGATCTTTGATTCTAGGGCATTCCTTAAAGCTCTCATCTTGACCATCCGTTCAAGATTGCATTTTCTATAAAATGACAATCTTGATCTCATTTTTGGCCATCTCTTATTTTTGTCGAATCTTTTGCTTAAACCATTCTTACTATAGGCATTGCATATTTTAGACTTTTGTTTTAACCATTGCTTGCATATTAGGATTTATATTCTAATTGCATAGTTGCACATTGTCAAAAATCCTTCAAAGGCTTTGTTAGGGCTAGACATATAGTAACTTGCTCGCAAAACCTGAGGGCATCATACTCTTATAGCAATCTTGAGAAGGTGCAATAGAAATCAGACATGGAGCATAGGAATGGGTGAGATCATTCTTATTATTTTCCTTTATTTTACTGCCAATGCATTCTATTGTTTGATTTATACTAACTTGCAGGTACAACTAATAAGTGTTTCAATCTTGCAGGATATTTAGGTCATTACATTGGTGAACCCGACATTCCAACACGTCTTTTTTTTTGTAGGTTCAGGGTACGGAAAGCCGCATTTGACATATAGTGCAATGCAAATGCTCTGCTGCACCACATTCACATTCGTGTGCGATGCAATCGTTCCTCTACGCCGCATTAGCTACTCGCAGAGCCGCATATGCCGCGACGCATTTGATGATCTGCATTTGAAACTTCGCACCGCAAACGACTGGTAAAATGCAATTTTTTTTATGTTTATTTTTTCTTGTTTATTGTAAACTGGATCCGACGCGACCGCGGCCAATATTGCTTTTTTTTTTTGTTATCTTTATTTTTTAAGGGTAAAATGAACCAATCCTAGGATAGACACACTTAAAGATTGAATTTATCAACCCTAGGGTAGGCATTTTTTAATTTGGAATTTATCAATCTAGGATAGTCACCACACTAAATTTTGTTGGATTAAAATAAACCCCATGTTTTTGGTGAAGCAATATCTTCACCTAGAATAAAAAATCTTTCATTTGGGTTTAAAATTTGAACAATTGTTTACTGTGCTTGTTCAGATAATAGGTATATGCTCTCCCCTTTACTAGGTGATCAAAAAGCCAGACCTATCCATTTTTAAATCATGCATTTTTTATTTTTAAATCCTTTAGAAGGCCTGCCATAGTGGGAAAAAGTACTCACCCTATGGGAATGACTTAAGTGGGAAGACCTAAAGCCAAGGTTTCCAACCCACTATAGTCAAAAGCAAGTTGTTGATGAAAATCCAACTTGACAGTAGTAGATAGGATAACCATCCCCAAAGCCTTTGTTCTAAAGGCTGGGAGGTCTCTTGAGGGAGTATAACCATTGTCACACTAAACGGAAAGACTTACTAAGAACCTAGTGTAGTAGCCAGCCGAGTCAGTAACCAAACATCATTTCAATCACGATGCAAGGGGAGGGAAGAATCTCCCCCCAAGACACTCACCATATAATCACCACGGACTATTTGCTCAGGGGATTCGGTATCCACATCCGTCACCTTGAGTATGCACCTGGAAAAGACAAAAACACGGGCGCCCTCTAGGGGGTGACAAGGCTGTGTGAGTCGATGTGATTTTAAGATGTGGGTTGTGATTGCGAGGATGATCCACTTGACTATTAAGAGTGATTCTGCTTGATCATGCACTTCATATTTTGATTTATGTGTTTTCCAATGGTTTTTTAAAATCTTCAACAAATTGAATATCACAAATTGAAAACCAGAAAACTTCTCAAAACTGTAAAATTTTGGGTTTTTTCCAAAAAAAATTGAAAATTGGGACGCAAGTGCTCTTCTACACTGCAATCGCAAGATACCAAGCCGCATTCACTCTGATCAGCCACATTTGAGCCATCAGGAGCCACATTCACTTTGTTTTCCCAAGTTTGTCCTCTTTAGATCTCTCATTAGTAAGTACATCTTAAGATCATTTAGTGCATATCATTTGGCATCTCCCTTTAGTGTCACACCACTTGCATTCACAAGCCTTTAGTCTTATTTGCATTCATAGCATCCTTTAAAAATCCAAAAAGAAACCAAAAAACATAATCTCATATTTAGATCATTTTCTCCATCATCCCAAGTTGAGCAAAACTTTGTATGGCTGAAACTAGACTATAGAAAAAGAAACGACTTATGGATTCTTTTAGACAAGACCACAACTTTCTTGAGTTCACAACTGCCATGGACTCATTTCCCAATACCATGAATAGTCCTTGTTTTGACATGGAAAATTCCACAATCAATCCTTTTAGTGAGATGAACATACAATCATCTCCCTCACATATTTTTGAACCATTTATCCGATGGGATCAAAATGGTGATGTCTTTGAAGAAGACATATTAGTCGTCGCTCAACATCTAGAAGTTGCTGCTTTTGTAGAAGAAGTAGTCTTAAATGACTCTTCTAGATTCCTAGCTATGCTCCTTGACCAAGGGGCTAAGTTACCAAAAGGATTTGACCTTAACACTCTTAGAGCAACTTCTCCCACTCCACTATCACACAATTCCTCCATGTGAGCTTCTTCACAAAATGTCATCAACACACTCAATTCTACTTCCCTTGGTCATACCACTACCACAACCAACACAACATCTATTGGGGGATCATCTTCCCAAACCAACACCACATCACAATCCATCCCCCAACAAACATCCACCATTCCTTCACAAAAAATGGGGGCAACCACATCAAACCTCTTTGGAACTACATCTAGTTCCATGAGTACATCAGCAAACCTATTATTAGGCTCTTCAAGTGCCATGGCAACTAACTCATCTAACCCTTTTGGGAAAAATAAATGAAGAGTTACCATACAAGGCACCCAACCCACTTCCTCATAGGTTAATACTAACATTCTTGTGACTCAAACCACCAAAATTCCTCAAGGCCACAATCTCTTATTTGGTCAAGGCAATCAAGGCACTCAATCATTCACTCCATTTGGGCATCAACAAACCCAAAATCAATAAGGCCATCATTCTTTCACTCCATTTGGACATCAACAAAGTCAAAACCAGCAAGGTTCTCAAATCCAATCCAACATGGCAAGATATCACATCCCCACTTATGCCTCTCAAATCCATACACAACAGCATATCCCTCATCAAAATGTTCATTTCCAACAAACACCTAATCGCAATACTCACTTTTCTCACAGGCAACCCACTCAAAATCAGCACATCTCATCTCAATAGTTGGGGACTCAAGCTACCCCTATCACCAACATAGGTGATGCTACCAACCATCCAATGATGGAAGCACTCACACAACAACTAGCTACTCTTCAAACACAAGTGGAGACCTTGCAACAAACCAATAAAAAGTCATACATGTCACATGACTTGTGTCCATATCTGTTTGACACGACCTTGTATATGGCACCATTCCCTCATGGATATGTGGTCCCTCATTTTCCCAAGTATAAAGGAAAAACAAACCCCCTTGAACATATAAGGGAATTCACCACTAGTTGTATCGACATTGCTTACGAGCAAACTTATCACATGAGACTCTTCTCTAGAAGTCTTGGAGGTCATGCACTAGAATGGTTCTCACTTTTTCCTAAGGGAATAAAAACATGGGACGAATTGGCAAACAAGTTTGTCAAAAACTATGCTTACAATATTGACACAGACATTGACATTGCATCCTTATGCAAACTTGCCCAAGAGGATGTAGGAGAGACTTTCATTCCATTCTTTCAAAGATGGAGAACCTTAGCAAGCAGATGTTCGATAGAAATACCTGAAAAGGAGAAAGTAACCATGTTTGTACAAAATCTCCTTGGACCATTAAGGTATGGATTACAAGTCCATTGTTGCACCACTTTTGTTGACCTTGTTGAAAAGGGTGTTCAACTGGAGAAAGCCTTGATTGCTAAAGGTGAATTGAAATATGGTGGCAAAACCATCAATGCCACCACCAATAATAACCCAAGTAGTTCAAACAACAAAAACAAATACTATGTTAAGAACAAGCACATCACAAATGACGGTGTAGTTGATGCAAAAACTATCAATGCAACAGGTCATGTACTCACAATCAAAAGAGTACACAATCAAAATATACTTATAACTACACCAACACCAATTTCCAATGCTATACAAAACAATCATGTACAATCGAATCAAAGGCAGTTGTGTCAACCACGACAGTTCCAAAAATGTATGTACACCCCTTTGGGTGAACCTATTGAAACCATCTTAAAGAAACTTCTCCAAAATGGCATCATAACGCTGGAAGAGCCGAAACCATATGACCCTGGTCAATTCAAGCCATCATGGTGGGATGACAATTCATTTTGTGATTACCACCATGCCAAAGGGCACAAAACTTCCTCTTGTCACCAATTATGAAATTTGGTGCAAGACCTCATAGAAAACCACACCATTGAGTTGGGTGGTCAATCTTTTACATCCAATGTAGATCATACCATACACAAGAACCCACTACAGGATCATGGGAAGGCTTCCTTGTCTGGCACCAAGCATACAAACAACCAAGCCAACCACATTTTTCTAGCTTATAATACTACTTGTCTTGCATACAGTTATCCTAATGGAACTATTATTAACAATCTTCACGCTGCTAATGAAGATGAATCTGTTAATACCATCAACATCAAAAGAGCCCCAGAATGCAATGTGACTACACGTAAAGGCAAGGTCACTATCTCGGGTCCTTTTTCCCATCAACCAAAGATCACCATACCTGGTCCATCCGCTAGACAATCCACCCCAAAACCGGAGTTCAACATTATTGAGCAGTTAAATAAAACACCTGCTCAAATATCCATTCTTGAACTACTCTGTATTTCACCCATGCATAAGGCCATCCTCGATAAAGTATTGCAAGAGTCAACCATCCCAATGAACATCGATGTTAACCATTTTGAGACCATGGTCGGATACCTAAATTTAGCTCACCACATCACCTTTTCAGACAACGATTATTCCTCACCCAAGCCATCACATAATGATGCCCTCCACATTGAAGTATTTGTCCACAAGCATAAGGTTAGACGAGTTCTAGTAGATGGCGGAGCAGGATTGAACATCTGCTCTCTGAAATTGGTCAAAGCTCTTGGTTTTTCTGAGGCATGTGTAGATGCTACCAAAAGCATCATCATCAAAGCATATGATGATGAAGAACGTACTTCTAAAGGCGTTATTACAATTCCACTCCGAGTGGGACCGATCATGATAGATACCACATGCCAGGTCCCAGATCGTGATATCCATTATAATATATTACTTGGTCGCCCTTGGATTCATGCTTTAAAGGCAATTCCATCCACATACCACCGGTGCCTATGAACTGAGATCACTATCCCCGAAGATCCTGATCCATTCCAATACTGCACCAACCTGCGAGCTATTGCTGAGCACCAGGTACCCATAAATTGGGAAGCCTCATCTCCCACCGCATCCAAATATGTTGACCCATCCACACTCACAAAATCATCCATTCCATCACCTTCTACCACACCATCTTCATCGGCATCCATCCCAAGTAAAGACTTTTAGATCCAAGACCTTGGTTGTGGAGAGTTCAAATTGAACATGGCTTACTGTATAACAACAATACCGAAGCCACCAAAAGTCTATGGTAGACCTTGTTTTGCAATTGAGCCCAAAGTAACTTTCAACATTCCACCAAAAAGTGTTTTTACACGGTGGGGCGATATGGGTAACAAAGTCATTATTGACATGGATAATTGGATCTACAAAGACCCAATAGAGTTATCTCCACTACCGCTACATCTCTATGGCAAGGGATATGATATATGCACAGCCCAAGGTTTTGATGTCACAAGCGGCCTTGGAAAGAATAGTAATGGAAGAGGGGAACCTATCATCATAATGGCAAGACCAAGATACATAGGGCTAGGGTTCAACCAACTCGGAATTGACGATCAATGTATCTATGAATTTTCAAGTAAGGATGTAATGGTAATAGAAAGTGTTAGGACAAGCGAAGAATCCCTAACCGAAACATACTCAAACGAATGGGAATGGGGATCTGACAAAACCGTCAGTGACTATGACATTGATGAACTATTGTTGGAACCTGGCCAACCTTCCTTTGAAGAACGATTCCGCCAACAATACAACATTGACCCTATTGACCAACATTCTAAAGACAAGAAATGGGTAAGCATTCCTTGGAATCTAGAAGAACACAAAGTTTCATCAGCAATACCTGAATCATCCCACACCATTCCTGAGTCTACCCATGAGCCTGACATATGTGAGCCCATCATCCATACTTTTGAAATGCCTGCCACTAGTCACGATGTTGATAGTTTCATCCTATATTACGATTTTGAATTTGATTCATCTGACTCGGAGTATGGACCATCCATTGCATTGGACACGGAAGTGGAAATTGGCAACTTTGCCTTTACACTTGAGGCATCAATTTGCACACTTTCCGCATCATCCCCATCCTTCACCAACACTGATGATGGAATTCACCTTGTGTACCCACAACTAATCGACTAGGACTAACAAGATCCACTAGTAATGGACATATTTAAAAATGACGAGGCAATTACAAAATTCATGGGACTAAGAGATGGTATTCCATGGGGAGATCACAAATCAGGGTTCTCCATTGATCTAGATTGTGTAGCTTACTTCAGGGAGACTGTGCAATCCTCTAGTCACAAAAATACAAAAAATAAAAAGGAAAAAGAAATGCCTTTAGGTGAAAACCGCAAGGCACCTTCTGGCAATAAAATAGTAAAAACAAAGGATGCATCCAAAGGTGAAAACCTTTCTGAGGTGCCTAAGGATGGAGGATTGGACTTTCTCCCCGCAACATAGGAAAAATTGGCCATGCTCATTGAGGATACAATAGAAGTTAACATAGCTACACTAGAGAATCCCAAAATGATTCTCTTGGCTGCATCATTATCAGATGAGGAAAAACCTGAGTTTACAAAGCCGAATGGATAAATCCGTATCTGCACGGATTTTAGAGATTTGAATAAGGCTTTCCCAAAGGATGACTTCCCCCTACCAAATATAGACATGATTGTTGACCTCATGACAGGATATGAGATGCTATCTCTCATGGATGGTTTTTCAGGCTATAATCAAATCAAAATTGCAATAGAGGATCAACATAAAACAACATTCACTTGTCCTTGGGGAACATACTGTTGGAATGTCATGCCTTTTGGCTTAAAGAATGCAGGCGCTACATATCAAAGGGCTATGACAACAATTGTCCATGATATGATGCACATTCTAATGGAAGATTATGTGGATGACCTATTAGAAAAATCTTTGACAAGAAAAGATCATCTCAAAGTCCTGCACAAAATCTTTAGATGGCTTGAGGATTTCAAGGTTAGATTGAACCCAAAGAAATGTATTTTTGGAGTCACTTCAGGCAAGCTGCTAGGATACATTGTTTCAAGATGAGGCATTGAGGTTGATCCCGCAAAATTAAAAACAATTCTGGACATGCCTCCACCAAAGGGAATTAGTGAGTTGCGCACACATCAAGGCAGATTGCAATCTATTCGCCATTTCATTGCACAGTTGGTAGACAAGTGTCAACCATTCCAATATCTGCTATGCAAAAGGAATCCTTTTGTATGGATAGATAAGTGCAACATAGCCTTTGACCAAATAAAAGAATATCTATTGACACCGCCCGTGTTAATGCCACCTATTGAGGGTAAAACATTAATCCTGTATGTCTCCACAACGATTGGGGGCATTACTGGCACAAAATGACCATGAAGAGAAAGAAAGAGCCATATATTATATCAGTCACACACTAATTGGATATGAGCTCAATTACACAACCATTGAAAGGGCATGCCTTGCAGTTGTGTTCACGGCACAAAAACTTAGACACTATATGCTAAGCCATCAAACACATTTAGTGGCAAAGATTAACCCATTAAAATATCTTCTTATTCGAGCAGCATTGACAAGCCGTTTGGCAAAATGGGTCATGATATTAAGAAAATATGACATACAGTATGTGGAACACAAGGCTATAAAAGGGAAAGTCATAGCAGATCAATTGGTTGATGCACCACTCCAGGCCACTCATCCTCTGATAACTGATTTTCTGGATGAGTCTATTTTTCACGCAGAACCAGCTCTACCATGGAAATTATACTTTGATGGATCCCACATTGGTCATGGCTCAGGAGCGGGCATATTATTTATCACACCACAAGGGGATTCAATTCCTAAATCATTTTGGATTGCTTTCCCTTGTAGAAATAATATTATGGAATATGAGGCATTGGTCATAGGTCTCAAGATAGCAATCAAATGGAAAATTCAGACATTGCTCAAATTCAAAGATTCTCAATTGGTCATCAATCAAGTGAATGATGACTATGACACAAAAGATGAGAAGTTGCTTCCCTACAAAAGAATGGTGGATAGTTTCTTGATGTATTTCAACATGATTGCATTTGAACAAATATCGAGGACACAGAATAAAGTAGTTGATGCAATGGCTACCATTGGATCTCTCCTAGACATACCTAAGAATGTCTCAAAATTTGAATTCTTAGTGGAATAGCTGCTAATGCTTGCATACGATATTCGAGAATCTGAAATGGTGTGCGAGATTGTTGGTCCCGGTTCACCTTCGTATCAAGACATATACGAATATCTTAAATCCCAAACCCTCCCACCCAATCTGTCTAACAACCAAAGAAAATCCTTTATCCGAAAAGCAGCTAGACATACCATCGTCAGTGACACCTTATATCACCATGGCTTTGACAACACCCTTCTTTGTTGTCTCGACACTGATGAAGCCCAAATGAATTTATGAGAAGTACATGAAGGTATATGCGGATCTCATTCGAGTGGTCCAACCTTAGCTAGGAAAGTCACCAGACTGGGATACTACTGGCCAACATTGGAAAGAGATGCTCTTCAGTTTGTCAGAACATGTCGGAAATGCCAAGTGCATAGTGACCTGATTCATGCACCTGCATAGGAATTGAGACCTATCGCTTCTCCATGGCCTTTTGCACAATGGGGACTCGACCTCATGGGTAAGATCAATCCATCCTCGTCTAATGACCATTAATTCATAATCATTGCCGCTGAGTATTTTACTAAGTGGATTAAAGTTGTCCCTCTCACTTACATCACCGGTAAGCAAATATCCAAGTTTATCCTGAATTACATCATTTATCGGTATGGTGTCCCACAATCCATCATCACAAATAATGATAATCCATTCAAAAATCAAGATGTCTGTGAACTCTGTGAGCGATTCCATATCCAACACCATTTTTCCACTTCATACTATCCACAAGGTAACGGCCAAGCTGAGGCATCCAACAAAACCATTCTTTGTATTCTGAAGAAGACCGTCAACGACGCTGGACTAGATTGGCACCTACAACTCAATCTTGCTTTATGGGCCTATCATACTAGCATCCATACCCCCACTGGAGCCACTCCATTTTCCTTGGTCTATGGATCTGAGGCCATATTACCCATCAAGGTTGAAACTCCTTCTCTTTGAGTTTATTTGAAAGGAATGATTGATGATGAAGAGTACAGACATACTCGCCTACATGAGCTGGAAATGCTACAAGAAAGATGGGAAAATGCCTTAAATCATCTACAGGCATATCAAAATCATCTTTTCCAAAGTTATAACAAAAGAGTCATGGTGCGAAAGTTTGAAATCGGTGACTTGGTTCTCATGCAAAACCCCAGAAATCAGGTGGACCGTGAAAAGCCGGGCAAGTTTGAGGTTAATTGGCTTGGTCCTTATGTCATTACTGTCACATTTGGTTCCGGAGCTTATCAGTTGGCCACACCTGATGGAGAACAACTACCAGAACCCATCAACAGTTTACACCTGAGAAAGTTCTACACATAGCATCAGAGAGCTTGGGTGAAAAACCTACAAAATACAAAAAAATTGAAAAATAGAAAAAAATAATCCCTTGATGAAAACCTAGCAAACAGGCGTCTTGGTGACACACAAAAAAAAATCAAAAAATGACAAAAATAGTAAAAAGAAATGAATTCATCTAATAGTGAAAACCTGGCAAACGGGCGCTTTGGATATGTACCATGGTGAAAACCTGGCAAACAAGCGCCATGTGTAGTCGCTCATTGCTTCGCCATCTACTATTATGCAAATCAACCTTTACCGGTTTGTCATAATCACAAAGGCCTAACACATTCACGACATTTGTCCTAAGTCCTGTCAATTCCGGCCATGGTTAACATTTGGTTGACATCATTCCTTGCATATCCTTGATTTTACCTTGTGTCTACCTATCTCCATATCATTGAACTTGGGTATTCCCCGACCTATCTTGGGGCAAGAACTTCATCATGTAACTGCAGTGGGTACCGCACATGAACCTGCATTCTCAAAAAGTCCTGAAAAAATTATAAAAATCTGAAAAATTCTTGAAAAAATCTTTAAAATGTGAAAAAGTCCTGAAAAAAGACCTAAAAATTTGAAAACGTCTTGAGAAAATACAAAAACATCCAAATTAGTGTCAAAAATCCAAAATCAAAGTCAATCTGATCAATTCAATCGATCACGTCATTGAATCTTTTGTCCATGTCTGAACTACGTTGTCTTTGCACATTTGCTACGTAGGCAAGATTCATCTTTGAATCTCTGAGACATTAGGTCAGTCCTTCTAGGTTTGTCACAAAATAAATCATGATTCAAACTATTGTCCTTTGGACAATGTCATTGGTTATGTCAAACTACGCGGTCTCTGAGTGCACGACGTAGGCAAGGCCATCAATCAATGGACCCCCAAGACCACACTAGGTCAGTCCATTAGGGTTCACGGCACAATATTTTCACACACATCAAGCTATCTTCAAATCAAACTATCTTTGAATCAATCGAATCTTATGTCAATCTTGAATTACTAGTCTATCGGAAATCTATTTTGTCAGAATACTTTCAATCAATTCAACATGTCAACAACGACATGTAGTCAAAAATCATATCAAAGCAATTTATCATGGAAAAAATTTGGGTTCTTCTTCAAATGTGTCCTTCTGAAAAGAAACTCTCATCAACCTCTTTATGCTTTTGGATTTGTCCTTCCTAAGCATCATCATCATCTGGTATTTTGATGGATCCTCCTAACTCTGAGAATCAATCTCCTAGATATCAACGTCATTCAGGATGTGTCCTTCCTGAATTTGATATCGCTCGACATTTAAAACAACACCTGACATTAAAACACTTGGCAAACACTTGGAAAACTTTTTTTTTATCTTTTGATGATTATCATGATATTAGTTCCTTATGTCCTAGGAACCATGACATATCATGATGATTATCCTTGTCTACTTATCACTCTACTATTAGTTTCTCCAAGATGTCTTGACTTCAGGATTTAGAGAAGCAACGACATAGTATGATGATTTTACTGTCTGTTTTTACTATCATGTGGCTAGTTTCTCAAGGATGTCCTATCATCAAGATTTAGAGAAGCAGCGATGTCTCATGATTGGGTTGGTTTTGTTGGTGGTTGGTCATGATAAAGTGACTAGGGGCAATTATGTTCCTTGCATGAGTCATGATCATCCTTGTCTGCGACTGTTGATCTACGTGATGGTTCGACCTTGCACACTATTGATCTATGTCATATCATAGTGTTTGTTGGCCATCATGACATTTTCACCCAATGATGATTAAAGAGCAACAACTAGAATAGCACTATAGCAAAGCTTTTGAAGGATTTTTAATTTCTGCACTAACATGTGTATCTTTCTTCGCACTAACATCCATCTTTGTCTTCTCTTCTACGGTTCTCTGACGATATCCTATGACATACAAAAACAAAGTTGCATACATAATGGCATGATCATTTCATATTCACATCTGCATATATCAGATACCATAATTCACATTGCATAAATGCTATCATTTGCATCCATTCATAAAACCTTCATTTGCATCAACATATAAGCATCATAAATAAAACATCTGCATTAGCATATAGGAATTACATCATCACAACATTACATAATGCATACATACATTACCACATCCAAAATTGCATTCATAAACATAAGCATAAATATCCATTCATCTCATAGCATCATAAAAGCATCACATAAGTATCTCATAAAAACATAGAATACCATAACACATTACATCATATAGGCCACATCAAAACTGCATCGCATATATAATCTCAAAAAAATGTTATGTCACAGGATAGAGTCAAATGATATCCCAAAAATAGAGCTCGTAGGCTCCAATATCAAAAAATACATGTGTCTAAAACAAGTCCTAAGATGGCCCTCCTCCATCCCATGGAGGTGAACTGCGAGGTAACTGTGACTGATCCATCAGGTGAACAGTAAACTGAATGGGTGTCCTCTCCAATGTCTCACTCTGAGATCTTATAGGATTAGTAACAGGAGGCTGACTTTGCTCTGTCTACTGCCCTGAAGACACTGACCTGTGACCATGCTCTGACTGGTGACCATGCTCTGATCTATGGTTGTGCCCTGATGAATGTCTATGAGACCTACGAGATCTGTGGCCTAAAGACTGTCCTGATGTAGTAAACCCTCTAGCACTAGTGTGACTACTGCTATGAGATCAGTTGCTATGTGTCTGGCTGCCACTACCTGTCTTGCTATATGATCGAGACAACCCTGGGTCTCGTCTGTCAGGTGGAACTACTTGCTAATATAGTGCCCTGTATCGGCCCCTGCTCTCCGCTACCCTGGCCAGCTCCTAGGCCATATCTCCTATCGGCCTAGAGCATAACTCTGCAAACTCTGAAACCCACCACTCTGACTCTTGTCATCGAATGATGGCCTGATCCCTCTCAACTCGAGTGACCTCCAACTCCACTACCAAGGCCTTGTTCTGAGACAAGGTTACATCTAGTCTGCTCTGTAGATTAGTGATCCTCTAGTCAACTGTGGCATCCACGGGCAAAATGGGTAATCTATCACCCTCATCATCCCCGAAGATCATACACTCCTGCAGCCGCTGATCTGCCTCATCCTCCTCCTCATCCTCCTCATCTCTCTCCCCCTCAGCCCAAACCTCCTCCAAATCTATGTCAAGAGGATGTCCCCCAACAAGTGGATCCACCTCCACTCTCTCCTCCGCTGCCACCTCTACCTCCACTCTCTCCTCCGCCACCACCTCTACCTCCACTCTCTCCTCTGCCACCACCACCACCTCCACCTCCTCCTCAACTCCTCTAGTCTCCTCGGCTCTCGCCTCTGACTCTCTCTCCTCCCCCTCCTCCTGAATGGGTGATAATGGTACACCACCCACTCTCTGTCTCACTCTCTTGGGCTGCCTCCGCCCTCGATCATCTCTCCTCCTCTTGGAACCCCTTCCATCTCCCCCACCTCCTCCATCTCCTCCACCGTCGTCGTCGCCTCCACCTCCTCCACCTCCATCTCCCCTGTCTCAGCCACCATCCCTACCTCCATCTCTACCCCTGGCACCTCTACCATCTCTCCCTCCATCTCTGCCACCCCGACCTCTCCTCAGTACTCAAGGAATAACTAGTCTATGATCAATGGGCGGTGGACCATCTGGATCTATCAAAAGAATGGGCCTGTGAACCTGCCACCAGGTGTCAAATTCAGCTGATGTGCCTCCATCTACTAGACCCCCTCTCCATACCCACTGAACTCCCACCAAGCTATCAACTTGCTGCTTTGCCACTGTGACTAATATGGGTGGCCCCCACATGGTCTCTCTAGAAGACCGAGCATACTGTGTTGTGCCTACTGGCACAATTTGCTGCTCCCCAAACTGCCGTAGTACCCATTGGGGTAGGTACATCTCAATGATCCGCTATGTCTGCACCATGCGACCAATAAGGTACCGAAACTATCTGGAAAATGACAAGTGGTTGTCCTCATCTGCCCACTGAGCACACTCTCTGTATGGTCTCCAAACAAAACTGATCATCGTGTCTATCTGATGATGCCAGTACCCGATATCTCCAACACGAGTCTAGCTGACTGGTCCTGCATACAGATAAACGTATGGCATCCCATCACCCAACTGTTGCATCTGAACTAACGGTCGAGAGATGGGAATATGCTCCCATACCCAAATCATGAGTAGGGTGGTCTCGCAGCTGATACTGTGCCCCTGAAGATAGACTACCTCGTGCAAATGGTGGTACAACATGGCCAACAAGCATGGCCCCCAAGCAAAAATAGTCCTCTGTGACCTCATGCGAACAAGAACATCCCCCCATCCAATGGGAAATATGTGACCATGACGATCTGGGATCAGGAATCCGATGATCAGGGTCATGAGTATGGCATTGAATCGAGGAAATTGGTCAGCTACAACGTCCCAACCGATCTCATACACCATCGGTACCCTCGTACCTCTTTGTCAAAACCTGTCATCCTCAATGTGGATCATAGACCACCCTCTCTCCACTGATCGAAATGCGGAGAATGCGATAAACATCCTCCAAAGTCACAGTCGCCTCTCTAGTAGGCAGGTGGAACAAGCAGGTCTCAGAATGCCACCTCTCGCAAAGAGCAATAAGCAAACCTTTGTTTGCCCAAATAATGGGCATATACATCACATGGTATAGGCCTAGGGCCATTAGCCGCTACCTCTATCTATCGCTGAGATGATCTCAGAAAGCATAAGTAGCTGGCTAGAACTCCCAGGTATAGATAGGCACACACTGACTCTGCACAAGGAAAGGCCAAGGATTAGAACATATTGAGAAGCATTATGGAAATTTTTGTACTACTGGCAAGTCAAGGGTACAGAAAAGTTAATCTCGGTACAAGTCAACAAAAAGTCAACTTTGGTCAACTTCAATTATGTCGTGTTGACCTTAAATGCGTCACAATACTTTAATCGCGGCTCGGGGCAATACAAATGCGTTGCAATATATCAAATGCGTCATTGAATCTATCGAATGTGCGATTCAATAGCATATGCGTCATGCGACATGTCAAATGCGTTGCAAATTTACAAATGTGTCGCACAATCTGGTGATTGCGTCGCAATTTTTCGATTGCATCATTTCAACTTGCGAATGTGTAATCGCACAAATAACCTATGCTACCCATTGCACTTGCGTCACAACACAATCAAATGCGTTGAACGTGATGGCATTTGCGTCGCACCGCAATTGTTTTCCCCCCATTTAACCCTCATAAATGCATCAAAATTGAAATTTGACAAGTTGGGTAGGGTACTTACCAGTGCCCTTGCGCCCTCGGGTCGTCGGAATGTGCGCACACGATTTCCATGGTGTGTAGTCGTAGGGATCACCATCGTCTCTTAGAGCTCTAGTTTCTAAAATATTCTATATGCAAATGAGAAAATGACATTTGGGATTGACCTTTCCAACCTATTTATAGGCTGAAAATTAGGGTTTTGACCTAGTAGGTCCTACTGGAGGCTCATTTGACCACCTTTGACCAGCATTTTGGCTACCTTAACATTCTCTATTTCTAAATTGGATCGCACCATCACTTTTCTTGTCATTAATTTGACTATTCGAGATATTTTCCAAATTTTTCTGACCTTGGGTCGAAATTCGAAAATTTTCCCGAGGGGGGATAGGCACTCTGTACCTCCGCTGGGGCATATTTTGGACTTATTTTCTTTGCCACAATGCGACAAGCTACATTATGACAAAGAGGGGCAAATGTAGACACATAAAAATGACCAAGACCTGCAAGCACTACTTTACCGCTTTTCATCCTAACATAATTATGACATTTTAATTATGTTCCTAACCCACATTAAACTATTAATTAAATAATTCATAATCTCTCGTTCCTCATGATTATTAAATAAATAAATCTTATTTATCTATTTAATATGTCACTAATTGTCAAAGTATTCTCTTAATTAAATAAAATTGTATTTATTTAATTAATCCTTATCATTAATGTCCTCTTGATTATTAAATTAATATATTTTAATATATCTATTTAATATGTCACTAATTCCTAAATCCTCTCTTAATTAAATAAATTCATTAATTTATTTAATTAATTAACTACTTCTTCTAAATTAAATAATTATTTTAATTATTTAATTATGGCATGTGACACTTTTATATTTTTAAATAAAACAAATCATTTAAAAATATCTCAGATACTTAACTGATTCTTCAATTAGTAATTAATTTCAAAAATCAATTACTAATTACGTCACAAAATTTGTATTTTGAATTAATTTAATTCAAAAAAGGAAATATTCTTCTACAAATCAAGTAATTTCTAAAATTATCGATTTTATAAAATCCCATCCTCTTGTCTTCTGATTTTTACTAATTTCATCTTCATTGTCACATTCAGTCTTGATTTAATTCATTTAATTAAATCTTATTTGCACATATGGGTATTTTTCCCTAACCCTAATTGAGAGTTGCCTTATTGAATCTTGACCTTTGATTCTAAGGCATTCCTTAAAGCTCTCATCTTGTCCATCCATTCAAGATTGCATTTTCTATAAAATGACAATCTTGATCTCATTTTTGGCCATCTCTTATTATGGTCGAATCTTTTGCTTAAACCATTCTTACTATAGGCATTGCATATTTTAGACTTTTGTTTTAATCATTGCTTGCATATTAGGATTTATATTCTAATTGCATAGTTGCACATTGTCAAAAATCCTTCAAAGGCTTAGCTAGGGCTAGACATATAGTAACTTGCTCACAAAACCTGAGGGCATCATACTATTACATCAATCTTGAGAAGGTGCAATAGAAATCAGACATGGAGCATAGGAATGGGTGAGATCATTCTTATTATTTTCCTTTATTTTACTTCCAATGCATTCTATTGTTTGATTTATACTAACTTGCAGGTACAACTAATAAGTGTTTCAATCTTGCAGGATATTTAGGTCATTACAATTGGTTCTCCTTGAGAATGGTGTCTCTAAAAAGAGGGGTTGGTTCTCCTTGAGTTGGTGCTCATAAATCAGCCTATGAGGCATTGTCAAAAATGATTATTGAAATGAAAGCCTTAAAAAGGCAGCAGGTTGTGGTTTTTCTACCCCAAGAGGGTTTTGCACTCGACATATCTTGTGTCTATTTGAGTATCTATGGTTCATTTGATTCAATGCTTTATTGCTTTAAATTGCTATGTTTTGCTATTCTCATTTCAGTTTATGTGATTGCATTCAATACATGAATGAGTTTATCATTGTTAAATAAGAGCATACATCTGGTTGATTTTAGTTTCAGTTAAATTTGGTAAAGAAGTTAATAACACTGATTCACCCCCCGCTCTCAGTTTCTTTTCACTCCAAGAATTGGTATCAGAGCCTAGGATCCTCTGATAGGTCTTTCCAACATAGGATTGATTCTGGCATTGGAGTCTATTCAAAATGTCTCAAGCTCATGAAGGCACTTCCATGAGTAGAGCTCTATTATTTGATGGAACTAATTATGTATTCTGGAAAATCAGAATGGAGACTTATTTAACTTCTATTGACCTCAATGTCTAGATCATAGTATTGTCTGGGTACATTGTACCAGGTACTCTGCCTACTACTTCTGATGAAAAGAAAATATATGAAACCAATGCAAGATAAAAACATGCTCTCCTATGTGCATTGACTAAAATTTTCTTTATTAAAGTCATGCACTACAGCTCTGCTAGGGAAATCTAGGTTAAACTTAAAACTATCTATCAAGGGAATGAAAAAGTAAAACATTCTAAAGTCCTCACTCTAAAACACCAGTTTGAAGAAATAAAAATGATGGATGATGAAAAAGTAGCTGATTACTTTTTGAGAATTTATGAAATTTTCAATGCCATGAAGGGTCTGGGAGAAGACGTTAAGGAATTTGATGTTGTAACTAAGGTCATCAGAACCTTACCAACAAAATTTGAAGCTAAGGTTGCTACTTTAGAAGAGAAGAAACACTTTACCCAACTTACCCTTGACAGCCTACAAGGCACTTTGACTACCTATGAAATCAGGATTAGTAAAAACAACACCTTTGCAAAAGAAATAACATTTAATGTTGTAAGGAAAGAAAAGGATGAGCTCACTAAATCAGAATTTTTTGATTCTAAAGAATCCCACTTTGTGAGGAAACTCAAAAAAGGGTTCTGGAAAGTATAAGGGAAATATTCCCTTCAAATGCTTTAACTGTGGAAAAATAGGACACTTTGCTACAAAGTGCCCCTATGGTGACACAAGTAGTGATAACGAAAAATCTAAAAAAATGGCCAAGAAAAAGTCTTATAGACCCAAACATAGATTCAATTTCAAAAAGAAGAAAAGTTTGTTCAACAAAAATGAAACAGACTTTGAATCTGAAGATTCATTAGATGAAGAGGATGAAAATCTATTCATGGCTGAAATCATTCAGGAAGATGAAACTAACAACAATGATGCTAAGATGGCGAAGTGGATTATGAAGGGGAATTGAAATGTTCTCTAAAAGAGCTGAGGAAACTTAAAAAAATAAAAATGCTCAAGAACAAAATACTGCTCAAGATATTTCACAGGAGCAAATCATAAATCTTGAGATAGTCTCATTAAAATCTCAACTTGAAGAATCCAAGAGAGTTGAAGTCTCTCTTCGTATTGGCATAAGATTTAAAGATCAAGAAATTCAAAAACTTGAAGATGAGATTTTAGATCTCAGATTGACCATTGAGAAATATGAGAGCACTCTTAAACTAAATGACATGCTCAGTAAATAGAAACTAAACAACGACAAAACTGGTATTGGTTTTCTAAAAGGTGAATGCTCAGATAACAGTGCAAAGGAAAACGTTGTTGCTGGAAACAAAAGTTTTGAAATCAAACATCATGATTTTGATAAAGATCATGTTCATCCTTTTAGGATCAATAGAATGGCTTATAATTCCTACCCTTTCTTTTATGGGTATTGTTACTTCTGCAACAAATTTGGTCACAAAGTGAACTCTTGCAGATTTATAAATCCTAGAAGTTCTCTTAGATTTGGTGTTAGGAATAATCATGGCCTTGCAAGACATATTAGATGTTTCACATGCAAGTCTTTGGGTCATTCTACAAAGGAATGTAATGTTGATCAACAGAATAAACAATTGAAAACTATCAAGGTCTGGAAACCTAAAGCTGTCAACAACATAGAACAGAGTATGTTATTTAAAACTACCCTACACTCAAAGAAAAAGGACTTATGGGTCCTAGATAATGGTTGTTCAAACCACATGATAGGTGACAAGGAAAACTTTACTAATCTAGAAGATTATGTAGGTGGATATGTGAAGTTTAGAGACAACTCTGGAATTCAAATCAAAGGTAGAGGTTCTCTTTTTCTGAACGAAGACACTCCTACTTACAATGTGTATTATGTAGAAGGATTAAAACATAGCCTTCTGAGTGTTAGTCAAATTTGTGACAGTGGCTATCAAGTCCTGTTCACTTCACAGGGGTGTGAAATCAAAAACAAGTTTGGAAAAGCTATTGCTGCTGGAAGAAGGACTAAGGGAAATGTCTACAATTTATTTGACACTTCTAGAAATGAAAACAATCAAGTTATGTGCTTAATGAGTCATGTTGAAGAAATCTAGTTGTGGCACAAGAGACTAGGTCATATTAATTTTGACAATATTGTTAGAATTAGTAAAAATTAGAATGTAAGAGATTTTCCTATTATGAGAAAGCCTAATAATGTTGTCTGTAAAGAATGTCTCAAAGGAGAGACAACAATGGTAAGATTTAAATCCAAGGAACATTCCTCTACTAGACCTCTGCAAATTGGTCATACTGACTTATGTGGTCCTGCAAGGACTAGATCCATCAATGGTGAGAAATATTTCATTCTATTTGTTGATGACTACTCTCGAATGGTATGGGTTACCTTTCTCAAGAATAAATAAGAATCTTTTGAAAATTTTAAATTTTTTAGAAAAATGGTAGAAAGAGAGTCAGATTTAAAATTGAAATTTCTAAGATCTAACAGAGGTGGTGAATTCACCTCACAAGAATTCATTGACTACTGTGAAAGACATGGCATAAAAAGACAGTATGCTGCTACCAGGACACCTCAATAGAATGGGGTTGTCGAAAGAAAGAAAAAGACTGTAAAAGAGATGGCAACGACTATGATGAATGAAGCAAATCTACCTAACATGTATTGGAAAGAAGTTGTTCATACAACTATATACATTCTGAAAAGAGTCCAGATCAGAGTGAAATCAAATTTCACTCCATATGAACTGTGGTATGGTAAATCTGCCTCAATTAAATATTTTAGAATATTTGGCTACAAATGTTTTATCAAGAGAGATGATGATAACTTAGGAAGTTTTCAATCTAAGACAAATGAAGGTATCTTTTTAGGATACTCTACTCACAGAAAAGCCTTTAAATGCTTTAACAATAGGCTGAATAAAATTGTTGAATCTGTCAATGTCAAATTTGATGAAAATATGCTTTTAGATGCTAAACCTATGCAAGATGATGAGGAGGAAGAATTTGAACTTGATATAAATTTTGAAGGCTTTGAAACTGCAAAGCCTGAAACAAAATAAGCAAGTCCTAAACTAGCTGAAGCAAAAGATGAAGATGCTGAAACCAGCTCTGAAAAATAAGTAACTAGAACTCCTTCAAAATCTCTTGCTAGAAATCATCCTAAAGATTTGATTATAGGAGATAAATCTGTAGGAGTTCAAACAAGGAAAAGAACAGTTAACTATGATGAAAAATCTCACATAGCTAAGCTTGTTGCTTTTTGTTTAATCACTCAGTTTGAGCCAATTTTTTTTTATGAATCTCTAACTGATGAATGTTGGCTTAATGCAATGTAGGATAAAATTGATCAAATTGAGAAAAAACAGACTTGGGAGCTAGTCCCAAGACCAGATGACAAAAATGTCATAGGAGGTAAATGGATTTTCAGAAACAAACATGATGAAAATGGCCACATTGTTCGCAACAAGGCTAGATATGTCTGAAAATTATATGCTCAACAAGAAGGTATTGACTTTGTGGAAAACTTTGCACCAGTTGCTAGACTTGAATCAATTAGAATTTTCTTGGCATATTTTTTTTTCAAAAACTTTACTGTATATCAAATGAATTTTAAAACTGCCTTTCTGAATGGGTATTTGGATGAAGAAGTTTACATAGAACATCCTGAAGGGTTTATTTGTAAAAATAAACCCAATCATGTCTACAGGCTGAAAAAGGCTCTATATGGCCTAAAACAAGCTCCTAGATCTTGGTACTCTAGATTGGACAGTCACTTACTGTCAAAAGGTTTCATTAGAGGAGGAGTTGACAGCAATCTTTATGTTAAAATTGAAGGGTTTGATATTCTAGTTGTTGAAATTTATGTTGATGATACTATCTTTGGCTACAACAACATTGCTTTGAGTCACTCATAGATTATGGAATCTGAGTTCAAAATGTCTATGTTGGGAGAATTGTCCTTCTTCTTAGGTCTTCAAATCTCCCAACTTGAATCTGGTATCTTTCTCTCTGAAACAAAATATGCAAGAGAAATGCTAAAGAAATTTCAAATGGATGAATGTAATCCAGTTAGCATTCCAATGGCTATCGGATGTAAACTCAGCAAGGTTGATGATTCTCTTACTATCAACCCAACTGACTATAGGTCAATGATAGGCAACCTATTATATCTAACAGCCTCAAGTCCTGACATAATGCAAGTTGTTTGCATGGTTGCTCGATTTCAGTTATCTCCTAAGGAATCTCACATTAATGCTATTAGAAGGATTCTTAAATATGTTCAAGGAACTATTGATTATGGACTCTGGTATCCAAGAAAAAATGATTTTTCACTAGTGGCATATACTAATTTTGATTGGGCTGGTTGTCTGGATGATAGGAAAAGCACTAGTGGTGCTCCTTTCTTTCTTGGTGATCGTTTAGTGGCTTCACACAATAAAAAAAAGAATCTATTTCACTCTCTACTGCTGAAGTAGAATATATTGTTGCCACTTCTTGTTGTACTTAGGTAATTTGGATGTCACATACATCATATGACATGGGTATTGAAATCCCTAAACATATTTCTATTATGTGTGATAATACTAGTGCAATCAATATCTCAAAAAATCCTATAATGCACTCTCGCAATAAACATATTGCTATTAAGTTTCATTTTCTTGGTGAAAAAGTGTTGGATAACGAGGTTTTTATGCAATATGTTCCTACAAAAGCAAATGTTGCTGAAATTTTTACAAAACCATTGGCTAAAGATGTTTTTGAGCGACTTAGGTCTAGGTTGGGAGTTGTCTCTCAATCTTTGTTATCTTAAACGGTTTATCTTGGTGATAGGGGGAGTTGGTTAGCTCTTCGTGCAACTCATACTTTTCTGCTCAACTATTACATCTACAGTTTCACGTAAATTCACTATTGATTCTTGTTTATCTTTGTTGACTTCCCTTTATCCTTGTGACAAAAATGGGGAGAATTATGAGCATTTGGTTCCAGTACATTATTTTTGGCTTGGTGGCTCAGTTTTTGCCATCAAGGACAAAGGGGGAGTTTTTTGATCTCTCTTGTGCTAATTTGTCCTTGATGACAATATGTGTTACTGTCTAGCATCTTGGTGGTTACTTACTCAGTTGATCTACTTTTTTGATTGGCATATTTACTTCATTTTTTATTCTATATGTGGTGGCACTGATTTCTTGACTCCATGTGTAGATCTCGATTAAGGTATTTTGGTTATAGGTTCTTTGTTCCATTGCTTAGGTGACATGTTTATGGTTTAAGAATTAGTATTTCAGTGATGGACTTAATTATATGACCCTGGCATGAATCAATGTTCTACAGGTTGATATGTTGTGGCTTGATCAGTTTCTAGCTTCATGAAATTGTTAATGGTTGTTGATCATATTCAGCGTCATCTTGCTCCATCCTCTTTCAGGTAATGATCTCTGGTTCTTGATGCTTTGGTTTATGAGATACAGTTTACTTTTCAGTTTTAAGAAAACCCTATTGGGTTTCCTTAATAAACTGATAATGATTTATGGTATGTGGAATGAAATTGTGAATTTAACATGCAAAATTAGTCTTCATTATACCTCATAAGTCATTGGACATTTTTTCACATTGGCACATTATATAGCAATCGACTTTGATGTTTTTGGATATATTTCAGCATTGGAAATTATGTTAGGCACACTATGGGAAATCATATTATATTTCATTTGGGTCAATGATGGCAAATTCACAAGGCTTAAATGCTGACAACAGGTATAAAGGTATTGATTAATGTTTTATGTCACATTGGATGTGACTTAGATTTGATCATTTGGAAATAATCATGTCTTTTGAAATCAAAATTTGATGAGTAATGTGGTCATATCAATACTCTTCAAAGCTTAACTTGGTCGATGATCTTGCTTTGTCTAAATCTATCAAAAGCTATAATGCCTGTCAGCATGCATGTCTTTGATATACCCGTGGATTTCAAAGGGAATTATGATTTTATGCATAATCATTTATATCCATTCAGACTCCAAATGATTATCAATTCTTTGTGAAGGAATTCATTTGATTATTTTGGAAAGTTTAGGTCATTGTTTTGCTTCTCTTGTTTGATGGGTTTGGAACCCTACATTGGTCGCCACCATGGAATCTTGCTCTCATCCATTTCTTTGCACTCACTGGCTTTCTAACCTTGGACAGTGCATGGGGAAGGTTAGAGGAGCATTAAAATGGTCATTCTTTCTGTTTGCTTCCTACCATTGGGTGAAGGCCAGAGATTGGAAGGTGTCTCGGCCATTTCTTTCTCTGCAGATCTAGTAAACTCCTTCATGACAGCATCTCCATCATTACTCTCAAGTATTCTTGCTTTTGATGGTTGTGCAGAAGCATTACCACTACTAGCAAGGTTGTTAGGAGATATATGTTTTTTCCTTCTATTTGGAAAATGCAAAAATCAAATGGGTTCAGTTGTTTATATGAGTAGATTTGATGCATGTCGATTTCACTTCGTAGTAATGCATATATATTTAATATATCCTTTTAAAACTACTCCTGCATTTTAAGGGAAAGTGATTTATGTTTGTGGGTAATCATAATATCTTCGAATCTCTTCAAATCCTTACCCAAATCTTTGGTAACTGCTCTTGAAAGGATGATTTCGTTTATAGAGCTTAGTTCTTTCAATTACTGAAAATCTGCAACTATTTTATTGGGTATTGCTCATGGTTTATTTAGATCTTATGCTATTTTGGTTTTAGCAATGCTTGTTTAGGTTGCTTGAGAGAACAAGTTTTAGTCTGCCTTCAAAATTTACACAATTCTTGAGTATTCTTGTTCGAAGAACTTATTCATATTGATCTTTCCCACATGATCACAGTAACAATTGGCACTATTGCTCGAGTGTAGCATGGTAACCTGATAATCATCTTTGAGTTATTCTTTGAAAGTGAAATACGCGCAACTATTGTAACTCTTCCTGAAATGTAATGATGTATTCTATAAAAAGATAAAAATAGAGAGATTAGGGCTTTATCAATACTGAAAAACCTAAAAAGAAAATATGAGAGCAGTGCTGTTCCATTCATTGAAAAAAAATATAGGGTAATTATTTTTTGCTGAAAAATTGAGGAAAACAGTGTGTTAACTATTTTGAACTATATCATGGAAAATGTATGAAACAAATTGTGAGGAAAATAGTGAGTTAACAACTTTGAACAGTATCATGAAAATTTGATGAAATAGTGTGTGAGAAAAAGAAAGTGAGAACACATCAGTGAGAATACATTTTGATGAGAATTTGTATTGAGATAGTAATTAGATTTTCCTCAAGTTGTCTTAAGGCTTGATAATGGGTGGAACTCTAAAGAGTCATTCTTGACTTTTGAGAATTCTACACATTGTCTGTCAAGAGGCACTTGACAAAAATTAGGGAAACAGAGAGATCCTCTATATCATTGTATGTTCTATTGTTAAACAAAAAATGGGTTGTTGCTCCTTGAGATTGTTGTCTCTGAAAAGAGGGGTTGGTGCTCCTTGAGTTGGTGCTCATAAATCAGCCTATGAGGCATTGTCAAAAATGATTATTGAAATGAAAGCCTAAAAAAGGCAGCAGGTTAAGGAGTGGTTTTTCTACCCTAGGAGGGTTTTCCACTCAGCATATCCTGTGTCTATTTGAGTATCTATAGACACTCAAATTTGAGTATCTATAGACAGTGCTTTATTGCTTTAAATTTCTATGTTTCACTATTCTCATTTCATTTTATGTGATTGCATTCAATACATGAGTGAGTTTATCATTGTTAAATTAGAGCATACATCTGGTTGATTTCAGTTTCAGTTAGATTTGGTAAATAAGTTAATAACACTTATTCACCCCCCCCCCCTCTAAGTGTCTTTTCACTCCAACAATATGTTGTACGCAACAACACTTTTGGGGGCCAATGTGAGCAACAAGCTATTGGATCGAGTAGTAGATGTGTTTATTTGTTGTCTAATACAATTTATCAAAAAGGAAATTTTCTAGTGCTAATTGTCCCTTGAATGATCATGTAGAGAGGGCCTTTGGGGGAAGGTTGCATGCAATGTGACTGGATGATTTGAAGAGAAAAGTTTTGTTTTGGTGAAAGCTAATGGGATTATGTATTTACAGGAATTTTTTTTATTATAGCTTGCTCATGTTGTTCCCTAGCTGATGGGATGAACTATAAAGCAATATTATGAAGTTGTTCAGGCACATGGTTTGTATTCCATGAATGGTTCATATCAAAGTCTCACATACCCAATTGTTGGAGCTGATTTATACTGAAGTTAGTAGTTGCACCAAGCTGAGAGAAAACTTCCCATTCATATTCATCCATAGAAGGTTGATGGTTCAAATCATCAGTATCAATGCCATGTTCTTCTTCAATCGTGGATGCAACTAGATGTCTATTAACATGCCAAGGATGATAACCACTTGTTTTTAAAAATTTCCAATTTTGTATGATCTCTTGCTTGGAAAGGCCTATATCTATCTGTATGTTCTGGAAAGGTTTGTATAACATAAGTTCAATCCAACAAAATGTCAAATATTTCTATAACTTCAATGAGAACAATCTTGAACAATGGGTACACAAGGACAATTGCAGGCTAGTGTCTCAGTTTCCATTTGGCCTTTTTCCGTTGCTTTGAATGTGTATGTAAGCGAATTGAGTGAGTTAGGGATACACCACATAACTCTGGCGGCCTTTGTATATAGAAGTGAATATAATTTTTTGGCAGGTATTCATCAACATCATCTTTATTTATACGGAACCATGCTTTTTTTCCAACATTCAAATGAACATATTAACAACTTGAAGTGAGAAGAGGCAATTTCTATAACATATTGCATGTCTCCTGTGCATAGATGTCACACTCCATAAGAATATTCATCATGAATTTTTGATATGCAACCAGTGCTCTATCCTCAACTATATTTGTATTTGCAAGTCTTTTCAATAGATCAAGATAATTTTTTTTATTTCTTCTCAAATTTAGCTAGATATATTTAGAAATATAATTTAAAACAATTTTCATAGAAACAACTAGATGGTAGTCAACATTGGCACACCAGATTATAAGCATGGGTGGGCTATGAATATTTAGGCAATCATCATTTCTTGTTGGCTTGTAGGATTTGTTAGAATCAACATTAGATGTCAATGTAGAGGTAAGTTGTAACTGCCAAGGTGCTTTATACTGACATTGTAATTTCTCTCCTTTTTCCTTAAACAAGTACATTAGGAGAATTTTGTGTGCCTTTGAACTATATTTAGCAACTCTTCATAATCTATGATTGGATCACTGGAAAGAATCTAGCTGGTGGAAAGCAAAGATGGATTTTCTTCAGAACAATGATACATTCTAAGCAATCTCTATGCATGGCAACATGGACTCCAAGCTGAAACATATCTATCAAAAAATTCCCTTTCCATGGTAACATCATAATGATTGGACCAATCAAGAGTGTCCATGTTGGGGTTGATTTTGGAAGCCGTAAAAGACCATGCACATGTGTAGAGACATGATGCTACCATTCAGATCTATACCAATAATCTTTTGCATGAATAAGCTTTTCAATCACCTCTTCACAAAAAAATGAGAATCTATGATGTAGATATAAAGATGTTATATGTGGATTCTAAAAAACACTATCTATTAGTGTCTTTGTTGAAGGATCCATTGCCAAATGAGCCACATAAGAATTTTTTTTTGGAAGATCAACCCATTTTGTTTCTGGACAACTCAAAATGAAAAAAAAGGGGTAGGTATGCCAAGTTGTTCTATCATTGCAAATAGCTAGGTCCAACAAGAGTTCCCAAAAGAATGGGTCCCATGCAACGATGCACCAAAATGCATCGACTACTCAACTATATGTCCATCAGGAGCAGCTTGAAGATGTTCACACAATGCAGACAATGACGGGGATTTTGTCTTCCAGATCTACTCTAACGAAGACAAAAATAGTTTGTTGGTTGTGATGTCTCACTATCTTGTTGTAGAGGAAATACATAAACCTGACATGTTTTCCAAATCTGTGGTAAAAATATCTCATTAAGTTAAGGGAATATTCATGCAAGTGAATATGAGCATTCCTCGGTTGGAGGGGAAGTGTTGCTCAAGTGGGTAACAATGTTGGAAAGGCCATTGTAAACAAAACTTCAGTGTTGCATTCATTAACAATAGAAGAGCTAATTTCAGGCCAATACAAAATATTCTGCTCTTTTTTTTCAATTTGTAATACCTATTTGATTGCTTGTAGATCTTGTCTAGCATTTGGAAAGGAAGGGATAAATGATGAAAAGTTTGAAGAACCATTTTTTTCTTGACCAACATTTGTCAATTTGGTTGATGGCATTAGCTCTTCATCAAAAAAATTCTCTATTGTATGCAAAAAATTGGAGACATCAATAGCAACATCATGTAAGATATTAAGAGCCTCAATATCAATCTCAACATCATTGTAGTATTTTTCATATTGAATTTTTTATTTCAATGCATCCATGACATAGTGTTTATTAACATATCAATTTTAATTACCACCTTCAATGGTGGTTCATTGTACAATCACAACCTCAAGGTCTTGCAGTCGGTGTGAAAAAAGTTTTTCTATGCTTGAGATATCTTGAGGGAAGATTATCGTGTGACCACTATATTTAAATTGACCTCCTCTAGAATGGGACACTTGTAAAACTGGAGCCACCCTAGCAATAAGAATTTCTTCAACCTATGCTAGCAATTTTAGCAACAATGGTTGTGGGCCTAGGTCCATGCCATTTACAGAGTTGAAGCGATGGGTGCCTTTTTCAGAATTGCATCTTACACATGTCGTTGTTGACCCTAACATATGAGTGTGCATCCCTATGTGTCTTTCCCTACATATCTGATAAACACAAATGTTTGAAAGTGCATCTATGCAGTGTCGGAACCACTTTAGCATAGAAAGGTAGAAATCATTGAATATTTATTTTAGGTATTGTTGTGCTGGTGCAACGGGAGGATTTTTCTGAGATTGTATATAAGGGGTGGCATCTACCATTTCCAATGGAAACTATGAGGGAATTCTATTAGCAACTAGACCTGCACCTGTGCTCGATGTAGTTATCCTTTGCTACAATTATTTTATATGGTGCTTCACACATATTTCCTCTCTATGTTGGCTATAGTACAAATGGGTTCGTTGTTTTTCAACCTTTTTAAATTCAACAATTGATCGGGTTGTGGAACTTGAATGTACTTGCATAGCCTAGGAGTATACATACAAGCTAAACCATATTAGCATATATAAATATACATGTATAACCATAGATATATTTAAAGTAGTAATTACACATAAGAATGTAACAAAATATATATATGTATCCATGTGTATATAAATGTATATCTATGGATGATCACAAAATGAATAGCATAGTTTGAACATTGTAATATATAAAAATATATACAGAAGGATTTTACAGATTTTTGTGCTAACCATTTCCACTATTTCACTATTGTTATATCCCTCGTTTAGAATAATACAATATTAGATGCACACAACTAGTTGAAAGTTATGTTTGTGGAAGCCAAGTATATATAAGCATTTGTGTAGGCATCTATCTACGAAATAAAAAATATATGGCATTAAAATAAAAACCACACAACCCATGCTCGGTATCCTCCCCACCATTTTTTTTGAATTATGGAGGCTCACAGACTCTAGCAAAACCTCTGACTAAGAACATTATGAAACGTCCATGAAAAATTTCATTGAGTTGCATCACACATCATACAATAACAAAGCAGGTGGAAATATACTGTCTTCATATCTGATCTATCATATTGTACTCTTTTAACAATACAACTTAATCAAAGTATACTTTCCCACACTACAACATTGAATATTGCAATTACGTCAACCACCACCATTGTACAACAACGAAAGGATGCATTAACCGTCGCACGAGAAAACACTTACCAGTTAGCTTCCACATATACATATGCATATATATACACATACATATACATATACATATACATATACATATACTTATACATACACATATGCATATACATATGCATATACATACACATCCATATACATATAAATATACATATACATGAAAGGGATGTTTTTATATGCTGGAAAATATCAATGTGTATCTCCTTGCATATCTATATGCTTTGTCAAGTCCACCCATGTGTGTGTACACCTTAAAGTGAAGAAAAACTAGAAATAATAACACCAAATTTACAACAGGTATAGCAAAAAGGAAATTTATACTTATGAAATTAGGATCTAAAGGCTGGTGGTTCATGCCCTCAGAGCCGGACTCTGCAACGAAAACAATGGGTGATGTCAACAAATCAATATTAGGGGGCTCTAGAGACCCATCCACAAAGCTCGATTTCGTAGACATAGTTTTGGGAACTTTTTGTAGGGACAAAATGTTATAATTTGAATTGATTAATTGACAGCTCTATTTCACAATAAAAAAAAAAGATTAATGTATTGCAATATCCCAATGGAAATTGGTAGATAACATAGAAATATCAATCTATAAGCATTCCATTTCTAATACTGATCAAACAACACAAGATACAAGAATAAGAATAGAAATGCACTTTTAATACTGTCGAAACACTAGGGGATACATGAACAAGAATAAAAATGATAAATGCATGCACATATATTCCCCTATATGTATCTATTTATCTTTGAGGTTGCTTGTATATGTATCCATGTAGTTTTTATTATTTTACTATATTTCTACATATAGCTATATGCAGGTATTTGTATATGTTGCTAGCCAGTCCTTTCACCCTTTCCTATCGAAACAATAGGCTATACAACAATAAGAATATAAATGATTAAGTACATATATGTATTGAATTTCCCCTTTGTCTGCACATTTAAAAACACACACATTCAACCAAATATATATATATATATATATATATATATATATATATATATATCCATATGCACACATGTATATATCTGTTTATATACACACTGCTATATCTAAATAGATGTGTATACCATACTTTTTCCTCACTATGTAACTCCTCCCCTTTAAATTTATGAAGAGAGAAAACATCCAAATTGAATTTTCCATCAATTGATTGGTTAAAAAGGGTACAAATTCAAACCTTTTGTTTCCTATAGGATATTTTCTACTACGAAGTAAGGCATTACTATAGGGAAGAAAAGGTTTGAATTCGTAACCTTCTCAGCCAATCAATTGAGGTAAAATCTAGTTTGGATGTTTGTTGTCTTCATAAATTTGAAGGGGGGGAGTTATTAATCTGAAATTGCTCCTATGTTAATGGCTATAATGCCAAAGATGCATAAAATGGGAATTATGTGAGAGCTGCATAGCGTGCAAAACAAACAGTAAGAAAAGGGAAAAAGTTATGCAAACCAACATGTTTTTAACTTCATAGCTTATTAAAATATTTATGCCATAGGGGGACTCCTGGCCATCTACGAGCACAAAAGAAGAATGGGAAATGGTTTCTTGCAGTACTAGATAATGGCAATCAAGATGGAAGCTCCAAGAAAATGCAATCGACACTATTTTTGGTGTTTTTCAATGTATTCAATTTCAATAAGGACATTCACTGCCAAAGTGCAATCAACTTTACAAATTTATTATGATCATGTTGAACATACTACACTATTAAATGCTTTGTTATTAACCACATCTCAATGTTATATCATTTAATGTTATGGCTATTTTATAACAATTTTCTCAAAAGCTAAATGCTACTTACATATGCTATTTTTTACTCTTTTTAAATGAAATTATACCTAAATAAAAACAAAGATAGCATACATAGTTGTCTAGATATGCATGTGCATATATAAATTGTTGTTGTATTCTCAATCGAGCCACAATGGTCTTGGTCTATATATATGGATATATATTTCTGCCTATATCTATTTTTTTAAATATGAAAAGGGGAATTAAATACATATATACACATAAATTTGAGCTACATTGCTTGGCACTAAATATTATATAAAAAAGATAAATTGTAAAAGAGCTATTAGATGACAAATCCTATTCACAGTTGACCTGATGAAAATCCCAATGGAAACTTCAAACAAATAGCCTATTAGCTAAAAATATAAAGCTGAACAGATAAAAGAGCTATTAGAATAACACTTAAAAGCCACCAAACTATTTATTTCTC
>CM021102.1:314143207-314355103 GCA_007115665.2 Sequoiadendron giganteum
ACACTTTTGTGACAACAACTCCATTTCTATTCTCAGGTAATCTTTCAGTCTGCCTTATAGATTTGTTACTTCTCAAGAAAGGTTATTTCAAGTTAAGTTTTCTATGCAAAAAGAAAAGTGGAAAATGTCTATTCCTTTCATGATTAGATCTGAAATGATAGCTCCAAAACTTGACTGCATTTTTATTAAAGGTTATCATGACAGTTTTAAAGGGATTGTGATTTTTGTTTGTGGGTAATCATAATATCTTTGAATCTCTTCAAATCCTTCCTAGAATCTTTGGTAACTTCTCTTAAAAGGATGATTTCGGTTATAGAGCTTAGTTCTTTTAGTTACTTAAAAAATTGCAGCTGTTTTAGTGGGTATAGCTCATGGTATACATATTATTTTTTATGCTGGGTCATTGAGGAAAATGTGTGCAGGATGCTTGTGAAGATTATGCTCAATCTCCTCTCTATTTTTGGTATACTGTTTCTCTCTTCCTGTCTGGAGAAAAGATTCTACACTAAATAACTCTGCCTTCCTAAAAAGTAGCTCGATGGGAAAGTGGATAAAAAAAAGAACACCTTAGTTTTTGATTTGTAAAAAACAAGTTTCAGCTGTAACCGAAAGTTGTAGTTTTCTTGGAATGTAATGATGTATTTCGTAAAAAAATAAAAATAGAGAGATTAGGGCTTTATCATTACTAAAAAACCTAAAAAGAAAAAGAGAGAAGTGCAGTTCTATTTATTGCAGATATAGGGTAATTTCTTAATGTTGAAAATAATTGGAAAACATAGTGTGTTAACTGTTTTGAACATCATCATGGAAAATGCATGAAAAAGAGTGTGAGGAAAACAACGAGTTAACAGTTTTGAACAGTATCATGAATTATTGATGAAACAGTGTGTGAGATAAATAAAGTTAGAACACATCACTGATAATACAATTTGATGAGAAGTTGTATTGAGACTGTAACTAGATTTTCCTTAAGTTGTCTTAAGGCTTGATAATGGGTGGAACTTTGAAGAGTCATTCTTGACTTTTGAGAATTCTACACATTGTCTGTCAAGAGGCACTTGCCAGAAATCAGGGAAACAGAGAGATACTCTGTATCATTGTATGTTCTATTTAAAAACAGAAAAGGGGTTGGTGCTCCTTGAAATTGGTGTCTCTAAAAAAGAGGGGTTGGTGCTCAGAAATCAGCCTATGAGGCATTGCCAAAAATGATTATTGAAATAAAAGCCTGAAAAAGGCAACAGGTTCAAGAGTGGTTTTTCTACCCCAGGAGGGTTTTTCACTTGGCATATCTTGTGTCTATTTGAGTATCTGTGGTTCATTTAATTCAATTCTTTAATGCTTTAAATTTCTATGGTTTACTATTCTCATTTCAGTTTATGTGATTGCATTCAATACATGAATGAGTTTATCATTGATAAATGAGAGCATACATCTGGTTTATTTCAGTTTCAGTTAAATTTGGTAAAGAAGTTAATAACACTGATTCACCCCTCCCTTTCAATGTCTTTTCACTCCAACAATTAGTATCAGATCCTAGGGTCCTCTGATAGGTCTTTCCAACCTAGGATTAATTCTGGCCTTGGAGTCTATTCAAAATGTCTCAAGCTCATGAAGGCACTTCCATGACTAGAGGTCCATTATTTGATGGAACTGATTATGTATTCTAGAAAATCAGAATGGAGACTTATTTAACTTCTACTGACCTTGATGTCTGGAGCATAGTATTATCTAGGTACACTGTACCAACTACTCTACCTACTACTTCTGATGGAAAGAAAAGATATGAAACCAATGTAAGAGAAAAACATGCTCTCCTATGTGCATTGACGAAAGATGTCTTTATTAAAGTCATGCACTACAACTCTGCTAGAGAAATCTAGGTTAAACTTGAAACTATCTATCAAGGGAATGAAAAAGTAAAATAGTTTAAAGTCCTCACTCTAAAACACCAGTTTGAAGAAATAAAAATGAGAGATGATGAAAAAGTAGCTGATTACTTTTTGAGAGTTGATGAAATTGTCAACGCCATGAAGGGTCTAGGAGAAGAAGTTAAGGAATTTGATGTTGTAACCAAGGTATCAAAACCTTACCTACAAAATTTGAAGCTAAGGTTGCTACTCTAGAAGAGAAGAAACACTTTACCCAGCTTACCCTTGACAGCCTACAAGGCACTCTGACTGCCTATGAAATGAGGATTAGTAAAAACAACACGTCTGCAAAAGAAACAACATTTAATGCTGAAAGGAAAGAAAAGGATGAGCTCATTGAATCAAAATTTTCTGATTCTAAAGAATCCCACTTTGTGAGGAAACTCAAAAAGGGTTCTGGAAAGTATAAGGGAAAACTTCCCTTCAAATGCTTTAATTGTGGCAAAATAGGCCACTTTGCAACAAAGTGCCCATATGGTGACACAAATAGTGATAATGAAAAAACCTGAAAAACTGACCAAGAAAAAGGCTTATAGACCCAAATATAAATTCAATTTCAAAAAGAAGAAAAGTTTGTTCAGCAAAAATGAAACAAACTCTAAATCTGAAGATTCTTTAGATGAAGAGGATGAAAATCTATTCATGGCTGAAATCATTTAGCAAGATGAAACTAACAACAATGATGTTGAAGATGGCAAAGTGGATTATGAAGGGGAACTAAAATGTTCTCTAAAAGAGCCGAGGAAACTTAAAAAACAAATTTGTGCTCAAGAACAAAATACTGCTCAAGATATTTCATAGGAGCAACTCATAAATCTTGAGATAGTCTCATTAAAAACTCAATTTGAAGAATACAAGAGATTTGAATTGTCTTTGTATTGGCATAAACTTTAAAGATCAAGAAATTCAAAAACTTGAACATGAGATTGTTGATCTCAGGAAGACCATTGAGAAATATGAGAGTACTCTTAAACTGAATGACATGCTCAGTAAACATAAACTGAACAAGGACAAAACAGGTATTGGATTTATAAAAGGTGAATGTTCAAATGACAGTGCAAAGGATAATGTTGTTGCTGGAAACAAAAGTGTTGAACCTAAACATCCTGATTCTGATAAGGATCATGTTCATCCTTTTAGGAGTAATAGAATGTCATATAATTCTAACCCTTTCTTTTATGGGTACTATTATTTCTGCAACAAATTTGGCCACAAAGTGAGCTCTTGAAGATTTATAAATCCTAGAACACCTAGATTTGGTTATAGGAAAAATATTGGTTTTGCAAGACAAATAAGATGCTTCACATGCAAGACCATGAGTCATTCTACTAAGAAATGTAAAGCTGATCAGTAGAATAAATAATAGAAAACTAAAAAGGTTTGGAAACTTAAAACTGTCAATAACATAGAACAAACTATGTTAGTTCAAACTGCTTTCCACTCCAATAAAAAGGACTTATGGGTCCTGGATAGTGGTTGTTCAAACCACATGACTGGTGACAAAGAAAAATTCACTAATCTTGAAGATTATGTAGGTGGATATGTGAAGTTTGGAGATAATTTAGGTATACAAATTAAAGGTAGAGGTTCATTGTTTTTGAATGAAGACACACCTATTTACAATGTGTATTGCGTAGAAGGATTAAAGCACAACCTTCTGAGTGTCAGTCAAATCTGTGACAGTGGCTATCAGGTCTTTTTCACTTCATAGGGATGTGAAATTAAAAATAAGCTTGGAAAAGCTATTGATGCTAGAAGGACTAAGGGAAATGTCTACAATCTCCTTGACACATCTGGAAATGAAAATAATCAAGGTATGTGCTTAATGAGTCATGTTGAAGAAAGTTGGTTGTGGCACAAGAGACTAGGTCATATTAATTTTGACAATATGGTTAGGGTTAGTAAGAATCAGAATGTAAGAGGTCTTCCTGTTATGAGAAAACTTGAAAATGCAGTCTGTAAAGAATGTCTCAAAGGAAAGCAAACAAAGGTAAGCTATAAATCTAAAGAACATTCTTCTACTAGACCTTTGCAACTTGTTCATACTGACTTATATGGTCCTACAAGGACTAGATCTATCAATGGTGAGAAATATTTCATGCTATTTATTGATGACTACTCTCATATGGTATGGGTTACCCTTCTCAAGCACAAATTTGAAGCTTTTGAATGTTTTAAAGTATTTAGAAAACTGGTAGAAAGGGAGTCAGATTTAAAATTGAAATGTCTAAGATCTGACAAAGGTGGTGAATTCACCTCACAAGAATTCATTGACTACTGTGAAAGACATGGCATAAAAAGACAGTATGCTGCTACCAGGACACCTCAATAGAATGGGGTTGTCGAAAGAAAGAAAAAGACTGTAAAAGAGATGGCAACGACTATGATGAATGAAGCAAATCTACCTAACATGTATTGGAAAGAAGTTGTTCATACAACTATATACATTCTGAAAAGAGTCCAGATCAGAGTGAAATCAAATTTCACTCCATATGAACTGTGGTATGGTAAATCTGCCTCAATTAAATATTTTAGAATATTTGGCTACAAATGTTTTATCAAGAGAGATGATGATAACTTAGGAAGTTTTCAATCTAAGACAAATGAAGGTATCTTTTTAGGATACTCTACTCACAGAAAAGCCTTTAAATGCTTTAACAATAGGCTGAATAAAATTGTTGAATCTGTCAATGTCAAATTTGATGAAAATATGCTTTTAGATGCTAAACCTATGCAAGATGATGAGGAGGAAGAATTTGAACTTGATATAAATTTTGAAGGCTTTGAAACTGCAAAGCCTGAAACAAAATAAGCAAGTCCTAAACTAGCTGAAGCAAAAGATGAAGATGCTGAAACCAGCTCTGAAAAATAAGTAACTAGAACTCCTTCAAAATCTCTTGCTAGAAATCATCCTAAAGATTTGATTATAGGAGATAAATCTGTAGGAGTTCAAACAAGGAAAAGAACAGTTAACTATGATGAAAAATCTCACATAGCTAAGCTTGTTGCTTTTTGTTTAATCACTCAGTTTGAGCCAATTTTTTTTTATGAATCTCTAACTGATGAATGTTGGCTTAATGCAATGTAGGATAAAATTGATCAAATTGAGAAAAAACAGACTTGGGAGCTAGTCCCAAGACCAGATGACAAAAATGTCATAGGAGGTAAATGGATTTTCAGAAACAAACATGATGAAAATGGCCACATTGTTCGCAACAAGGCTAGATATGTCTGAAAATTATATGCTCAACAAGAAGGTATTGACTTTGTGGAAAACTTTGCACCAGTTGCTAGACTTGAATCAATTAGAATTTTCTTGGCATATTTTTTTTTCAAAAACTTTACTGTATATCAAATGAATTTTAAAACTGCCTTTCTGAATGGGTATTTGGATGAAGAAGTTTACATAGAACATCCTGAAGGGTTTATTTGTAAAAATAAACCCAATCATGTCTACAGGCTGAAAAAGGCTCTATATGGCCTAAAACAAGCTCCTAGATCTTGGTACTCTAGATTGGACAGTCACTTACTGTCAAAAGGTTTCATTAGAGGAGGAGTTGACAGCAATCTTTATGTTAAAATTGAAGGGTTTGATATTCTAGTTGTTGAAATTTATGTTGATGATACTATCTTTGGCTACAACAACATTGCTTTGAGTCACTCATAGATTATGGAATCTGAGTTCAAAATGTCTATGTTGGGAGAATTGTCCTTCTTCTTAGGTCTTCAAATCTCCCAACTTGAATCTGGTATCTTTCTCTCTGAAACAAAATATGCAAGAGAAATGCTAAAGAAATTTCAAATGGATGAATGTAATCCAGTTAGCATTCCAATGGCTATCGGATGTAAACTCAGCAAGGTTGATGATTCTCTTACTATCAACCCAACTGACTATAGGTCAATGATAGGCAACCTATTATATCTAACAGCCTCAAGTCCTGACATAATGCAAGTTGTTTGCATGGTTGCTCGATTTCAGTTATCTCCTAAGGAATCTCACATTAATGCTATTAGAAGGATTCTTAAATATGTTCAAGGAACTATTGATTATGGACTCTGGTATCCAAGAAAAAATGATTTTTCACTAGTGGCATATACTAATTTTGATTGGGCTGGTTGTCTGGATGATAGGAAAAGCACTAGTGGTGCTCCTTTCTTTCTTGGTGATCGTTTAGTGGCTTCACACAATAAAAAAAAGAATCTATTTCACTCTCTACTGCTGAAGTAGAATATATTGTTGCCACTTCTTGTTGTACTTAGGTAATTTGGATGTCACATACATCATATGACATGGGTATTGAAATCCCTAAACATATTTCTATTATGTGTGATAATACTAGTGCAATCAATATCTCAAAAAATCCTATAATGCACTCTCGCAATAAACATATTGCTATTAAGTTTCATTTTCTTGGTGAAAAAGTGTTGGATAACGAGGTTTTTATGCAATATGTTCCTACAAAAGCAAATGTTGCTGAAATTTTTACAAAACCATTGGCTAAAGATGTTTTTGAGCGACTTAGGTCTAGGTTGGGAGTTGTCTCTCAATCTTTGTTATCTTAAACGGTTTATCTTGGTGATAGGGGGAGTTGGTTAGCTCTTCGTGCAACTCATACTTTTCTGCTCAACTATTACATCTACAGTTTCACGTAAATTCACTATTGATTCTTGTTTATCTTTGTTGACTTCCCTTTATCCTTGTGACAAAAATGGGGAGAATTATGAGCATTTGGTTCCAGTACATTATTTTTGGCTTGGTGGCTCAGTTTTTGCCATCAAGGACAAAGGGGGAGTTTTTTGATCTCTCTTGTGCTAATTTGTCCTTGATGACAATATGTGTTACTGTCTAGCATCTTGGTGGTTACTTACTCAGTTGATCTACTTTTTTGATTGGCATATTTACTTCATTTTTTATTCTATATGTGGTGGCACTGATTTCTTGACTCCATGTGTAGATCTCGATTAAGGTATTTTGGTTATAGGTTCTTTGTTCCATTGCTTAGGTGACATGTTTATGGTTTAAGAATTAGTATTTCAGTGATGGACTTAATTATATGACCCTGGCATGAATCAATGTTCTACAGGTTGATATGTTGTGGCTTGATCAGTTTCTAGCTTCATGAAATTGTTAATGGTTGTTGATCATATTCAGCGTCATCTTGCTCCATCCTCTTTCAGGTAATGATCTCTGGTTCTTGATGCTTTGGTTTATGAGATACAGTTTACTTTTCAGTTTTAAGAAAACCCTATTGGGTTTCCTTAATAAACTGATAATGATTTATGGTATGTGGAATGAAATTGTGAATTTAACATGCAAAATTAGTCTTCATTATACCTCATAAGTCATTGGACATTTTTTCACATTGGCACATTATATAGCAATCGACTTTGATGTTTTTGGATATATTTCAGCATTGGAAATTATGTTAGGCACACTATGGGAAATCATATTATATTTCATTTGGGTCAATGATGGCAAATTCACAAGGCTTAAATGCTGACAACAGGTATAAAGGTATTGATTAATGTTTTATGTCACATTGGATGTGACTTAGATTTGATCATTTGGAAATAATCATGTCTTTTGAAATCAAAATTTGATGAGTAATGTGGTCATATCAATACTCTTCAAAGCTTAACTTGGTCGATGATCTTGCTTTGTCTAAATCTATCAAAAGCTATAATGCCTGTCAGCATGCATGTCTTTGATATACCCGTGGATTTCAAAGGGAATTATGATTTTATGCATAATCATTTATATCCATTCAGACTCCAAATGATTATCAATTCTTTGTGAAGGAATTCATTTGATTATTTTGGAAAGTTTAGGTCATTGTTTTGCTTCTCTTGTTTGATGGGTTTGGAACCCTACATTGGTCGCCACCATGGAATCTTGCTCTCATCCATTTCTTTGCACTCACTGGCTTTCTAACCTTGGACAGTGCATGGGGAAGGTTAGAGGAGCATTAAAATGGTCATTCTTTCTGTTTGCTTCCTACCATTGGGTGAAGGCCAGAGATTGGAAGGTGTCTCGGCCATTTCTTTCTCTGCAGATCTAGTAAACTCCTTCATGACAGCATCTCCATCATTACTCTCAAGTATTCTTGCTTTTGATGGTTGTGCAGAAGCATTACCACTACTAGCAAGGTTGTTAGGAGATATATGTTTTTTCCTTCTATTTGGAAAATGCAAAAATCAAATGGGTTCAGTTGTTTATATGAGTAGATTTGATGCATGTCGATTTCACTTCGTAGTAATGCATATATATTTAATATATCCTTTTAAAACTACTCCTGCATTTTAAGGGAAAGTGATTTATGTTTGTGGGTAATCATAATATCTTCGAATCTCTTCAAATCCTTACCCAAATCTTTGGTAACTGCTCTTGAAAGGATGATTTCGTTTATAGAGCTTAGTTCTTTCAATTACTGAAAATCTGCAACTATTTTATTGGGTATTGCTCATGGTTTATTTAGATCTTATGCTATTTTGGTTTTAGCAATGCTTGTTTAGGTTGCTTGAGAGAACAAGTTTTAGTCTGCCTTCAAAATTTACACAATTCTTGAGTATTCTTGTTCGAAGAACTTATTCATATTGATCTTTCCCACATGATCACAGTAACAATTGGCACTATTGCTCGAGTGTAGCATGGTAACCTGATAATCATCTTTGAGTTATTCTTTGAAAGTGAAATACGCGCAACTATTGTAACTCTTCCTGAAATGTAATGATGTATTCTATAAAAAGATAAAAATAGAGAGATTAGGGCTTTATCAATACTGAAAAACCTAAAAAGAAAATATGAGAGCAGTGCTGTTCCATTCATTGAAAAAAAATATAGGGTAATTATTTTTTGCTGAAAAATTGAGGAAAACAGTGTGTTAACTATTTTGAACTATATCATGGAAAATGTATGAAACAAATTGTGAGGAAAATAGTGAGTTAACAACTTTGAACAGTATCATGAAAATTTGATGAAATAGTGTGTGAGAAAAAGAAAGTGAGAACACATCAGTGAGAATACATTTTGATGAGAATTTGTATTGAGATAGTAATTAGATTTTCCTCAAGTTGTCTTAAGGCTTGATAATGGGTGGAACTCTAAAGAGTCATTCTTGACTTTTGAGAATTCTACACATTGTCTGTCAAGAGGCACTTGACAAAAATTAGGGAAACAGAGAGATCCTCTATATCATTGTATGTTCTATTGTTAAACAAAAAATGGGTTGTTGCTCCTTGAGATTGTTGTCTCTGAAAAGAGGGGTTGGTGCTCCTTGAGTTGGTGCTCATAAATCAGCCTATGAGGCATTGTCAAAAATGATTATTGAAATGAAAGCCTAAAAAAGGCAGCAGGTTAAGGAGTGGTTTTTCTACCCTAGGAGGGTTTTCCACTCAGCATATCCTGTGTCTATTTGAGTATCTATAGACACTCAAATTTGAGTATCTATAGACAGTGCTTTATTGCTTTAAATTTCTATGTTTCACTATTCTCATTTCATTTTATGTGATTGCATTCAATACATGAGTGAGTTTATCATTGTTAAATTAGAGCATACATCTGGTTGATTTCAGTTTCAGTTAGATTTGGTAAATAAGTTAATAACACTTATTCACCCCCCCCCCCTCTAAGTGTCTTTTCACTCCAACAATATGTTGTACGCAACAACACTTTTGGGGGCCAATGTGAGCAACAAGCTATTGGATCGAGTAGTAGATGTGTTTATTTGTTGTCTAATACAATTTATCAAAAAGGAAATTTTCTAGTGCTAATTGTCCCTTGAATGATCATGTAGAGAGGGCCTTTGGGGGAAGGTTGCATGCAATGTGACTGGATGATTTGAAGAGAAAAGTTTTGTTTTGGTGAAAGCTAATGGGATTATGTATTTACAGGAATTTTTTTTATTATAGCTTGCTCATGTTGTTCCCTAGCTGATGGGATGAACTATAAAGCAATATTATGAAGTTGTTCAGGCACATGGTTTGTATTCCATGAATGGTTCATATCAAAGTCTCACATACCCAATTGTTGGAGCTGATTTATACTGAAGTTAGTAGTTGCACCAAGCTGAGAGAAAACTTCCCATTCATATTCATCCATAGAAGGTTGATGGTTCAAATCATCAGTATCAATGCCATGTTCTTCTTCAATCGTGGATGCAACTAGATGTCTATTAACATGCCAAGGATGATAACCACTTGTTTTTAAAAATTTCCAATTTTGTATGATCTCTTGCTTGGAAAGGCCTATATCTATCTGTATGTTCTGGAAAGGTTTGTATAACATAAGTTCAATCCAACAAAATGTCAAATATTTCTATAACTTCAATGAGAACAATCTTGAACAATGGGTACACAAGGACAATTGCAGGCTAGTGTCTCAGTTTCCATTTGGCCTTTTTCCGTTGCTTTGAATGTGTATGTAAGCGAATTGAGTGAGTTAGGGATACACCACATAACTCTGGCGGCCTTTGTATATAGAAGTGAATATAATTTTTTGGCAGGTATTCATCAACATCATCTTTATTTATACGGAACCATGCTTTTTTTCCAACATTCAAATGAACATATTAACAACTTGAAGTGAGAAGAGGCAATTTCTATAACATATTGCATGTCTCCTGTGCATAGATGTCACACTCCATAAGAATATTCATCATGAATTTTTGATATGCAACCAGTGCTCTATCCTCAACTATATTTGTATTTGCAAGTCTTTTCAATAGATCAAGATAATTTTTTTTATTTCTTCTCAAATTTAGCTAGATATATTTAGAAATATAATTTAAAACAATTTTCATAGAAACAACTAGATGGTAGTCAACATTGGCACACCAGATTATAAGCATGGGTGGGCTATGAATATTTAGGCAATCATCATTTCTTGTTGGCTTGTAGGATTTGTTAGAATCAACATTAGATGTCAATGTAGAGGTAAGTTGTAACTGCCAAGGTGCTTTATACTGACATTGTAATTTCTCTCCTTTTTCCTTAAACAAGTACATTAGGAGAATTTTGTGTGCCTTTGAACTATATTTAGCAACTCTTCATAATCTATGATTGGATCACTGGAAAGAATCTAGCTGGTGGAAAGCAAAGATGGATTTTCTTCAGAACAATGATACATTCTAAGCAATCTCTATGCATGGCAACATGGACTCCAAGCTGAAACATATCTATCAAAAAATTCCCTTTCCATGGTAACATCATAATGATTGGACCAATCAAGAGTGTCCATGTTGGGGTTGATTTTGGAAGCCGTAAAAGACCATGCACATGTGTAGAGACATGATGCTACCATTCAGATCTATACCAATAATCTTTTGCATGAATAAGCTTTTCAATCACCTCTTCACAAAAAAATGAGAATCTATGATGTAGATATAAAGATGTTATATGTGGATTCTAAAAAACACTATCTATTAGTGTCTTTGTTGAAGGATCCATTGCCAAATGAGCCACATAAGAATTTTTTTTTGGAAGATCAACCCATTTTGTTTCTGGACAACTCAAAATGAAAAAAAAGGGGTAGGTATGCCAAGTTGTTCTATCATTGCAAATAGCTAGGTCCAACAAGAGTTCCCAAAAGAATGGGTCCCATGCAACGATGCACCAAAATGCATCGACTACTCAACTATATGTCCATCAGGAGCAGCTTGAAGATGTTCACACAATGCAGACAATGACGGGGATTTTGTCTTCCAGATCTACTCTAACGAAGACAAAAATAGTTTGTTGGTTGTGATGTCTCACTATCTTGTTGTAGAGGAAATACATAAACCTGACATGTTTTCCAAATCTGTGGTAAAAATATCTCATTAAGTTAAGGGAATATTCATGCAAGTGAATATGAGCATTCCTCGGTTGGAGGGGAAGTGTTGCTCAAGTGGGTAACAATGTTGGAAAGGCCATTGTAAACAAAACTTCAGTGTTGCATTCATTAACAATAGAAGAGCTAATTTCAGGCCAATACAAAATATTCTGCTCTTTTTTTTCAATTTGTAATACCTATTTGATTGCTTGTAGATCTTGTCTAGCATTTGGAAAGGAAGGGATAAATGATGAAAAGTTTGAAGAACCATTTTTTTCTTGACCAACATTTGTCAATTTGGTTGATGGCATTAGCTCTTCATCAAAAAAATTCTCTATTGTATGCAAAAAATTGGAGACATCAATAGCAACATCATGTAAGATATTAAGAGCCTCAATATCAATCTCAACATCATTGTAGTATTTTTCATATTGAATTTTTTATTTCAATGCATCCATGACATAGTGTTTATTAACATATCAATTTTAATTACCACCTTCAATGGTGGTTCATTGTACAATCACAACCTCAAGGTCTTGCAGTCGGTGTGAAAAAAGTTTTTCTATGCTTGAGATATCTTGAGGGAAGATTATCGTGTGACCACTATATTTAAATTGACCTCCTCTAGAATGGGACACTTGTAAAACTGGAGCCACCCTAGCAATAAGAATTTCTTCAACCTATGCTAGCAATTTTAGCAACAATGGTTGTGGGCCTAGGTCCATGCCATTTACAGAGTTGAAGCGATGGGTGCCTTTTTCAGAATTGCATCTTACACATGTCGTTGTTGACCCTAACATATGAGTGTGCATCCCTATGTGTCTTTCCCTACATATCTGATAAACACAAATGTTTGAAAGTGCATCTATGCAGTGTCGGAACCACTTTAGCATAGAAAGGTAGAAATCATTGAATATTTATTTTAGGTATTGTTGTGCTGGTGCAACGGGAGGATTTTTCTGAGATTGTATATAAGGGGTGGCATCTACCATTTCCAATGGAAACTATGAGGGAATTCTATTAGCAACTAGACCTGCACCTGTGCTCGATGTAGTTATCCTTTGCTACAATTATTTTATATGGTGCTTCACACATATTTCCTCTCTATGTTGGCTATAGTACAAATGGGTTCGTTGTTTTTCAACCTTTTTAAATTCAACAATTGATCGGGTTGTGGAACTTGAATGTACTTGCATAGCCTAGGAGTATACATACAAGCTAAACCATATTAGCATATATAAATATACATGTATAACCATAGATATATTTAAAGTAGTAATTACACATAAGAATGTAACAAAATATATATATGTATCCATGTGTATATAAATGTATATCTATGGATGATCACAAAATGAATAGCATAGTTTGAACATTGTAATATATAAAAATATATACAGAAGGATTTTACAGATTTTTGTGCTAACCATTTCCACTATTTCACTATTGTTATATCCCTCGTTTAGAATAATACAATATTAGATGCACACAACTAGTTGAAAGTTATGTTTGTGGAAGCCAAGTATATATAAGCATTTGTGTAGGCATCTATCTACGAAATAAAAAATATATGGCATTAAAATAAAAACCACACAACCCATGCTCGGTATCCTCCCCACCATTTTTTTTGAATTATGGAGGCTCACAGACTCTAGCAAAACCTCTGACTAAGAACATTATGAAACGTCCATGAAAAATTTCATTGAGTTGCATCACACATCATACAATAACAAAGCAGGTGGAAATATACTGTCTTCATATCTGATCTATCATATTGTACTCTTTTAACAATACAACTTAATCAAAGTATACTTTCCCACACTACAACATTGAATATTGCAATTACGTCAACCACCACCATTGTACAACAACGAAAGGATGCATTAACCGTCGCACGAGAAAACACTTACCAGTTAGCTTCCACATATACATATGCATATATATACACATACATATACATATACATATACATATACATATACTTATACATACACATATGCATATACATATGCATATACATACACATCCATATACATATAAATATACATATACATGAAAGGGATGTTTTTATATGCTGGAAAATATCAATGTGTATCTCCTTGCATATCTATATGCTTTGTCAAGTCCACCCATGTGTGTGTACACCTTAAAGTGAAGAAAAACTAGAAATAATAACACCAAATTTACAACAGGTATAGCAAAAAGGAAATTTATACTTATGAAATTAGGATCTAAAGGCTGGTGGTTCATGCCCTCAGAGCCGGACTCTGCAACGAAAACAATGGGTGATGTCAACAAATCAATATTAGGGGGCTCTAGAGACCCATCCACAAAGCTCGATTTCGTAGACATAGTTTTGGGAACTTTTTGTAGGGACAAAATGTTATAATTTGAATTGATTAATTGACAGCTCTATTTCACAATAAAAAAAAAAGATTAATGTATTGCAATATCCCAATGGAAATTGGTAGATAACATAGAAATATCAATCTATAAGCATTCCATTTCTAATACTGATCAAACAACACAAGATACAAGAATAAGAATAGAAATGCACTTTTAATACTGTCGAAACACTAGGGGATACATGAACAAGAATAAAAATGATAAATGCATGCACATATATTCCCCTATATGTATCTATTTATCTTTGAGGTTGCTTGTATATGTATCCATGTAGTTTTTATTATTTTACTATATTTCTACATATAGCTATATGCAGGTATTTGTATATGTTGCTAGCCAGTCCTTTCACCCTTTCCTATCGAAACAATAGGCTATACAACAATAAGAATATAAATGATTAAGTACATATATGTATTGAATTTCCCCTTTGTCTGCACATTTAAAAACACACACATTCAACCAAATATATATATATATATATATATATATATATATATATATATATCCATATGCACACATGTATATATCTGTTTATATACACACTGCTATATCTAAATAGATGTGTATACCATACTTTTTCCTCACTATGTAACTCCTCCCCTTTAAATTTATGAAGAGAGAAAACATCCAAATTGAATTTTCCATCAATTGATTGGTTAAAAAGGGTACAAATTCAAACCTTTTGTTTCCTATAGGATATTTTCTACTACGAAGTAAGGCATTACTATAGGGAAGAAAAGGTTTGAATTCGTAACCTTCTCAGCCAATCAATTGAGGTAAAATCTAGTTTGGATGTTTGTTGTCTTCATAAATTTGAAGGGGGGGAGTTATTAATCTGAAATTGCTCCTATGTTAATGGCTATAATGCCAAAGATGCATAAAATGGGAATTATGTGAGAGCTGCATAGCGTGCAAAACAAACAGTAAGAAAAGGGAAAAAGTTATGCAAACCAACATGTTTTTAACTTCATAGCTTATTAAAATATTTATGCCATAGGGGGACTCCTGGCCATCTACGAGCACAAAAGAAGAATGGGAAATGGTTTCTTGCAGTACTAGATAATGGCAATCAAGATGGAAGCTCCAAGAAAATGCAATCGACACTATTTTTGGTGTTTTTCAATGTATTCAATTTCAATAAGGACATTCACTGCCAAAGTGCAATCAACTTTACAAATTTATTATGATCATGTTGAACATACTACACTATTAAATGCTTTGTTATTAACCACATCTCAATGTTATATCATTTAATGTTATGGCTATTTTATAACAATTTTCTCAAAAGCTAAATGCTACTTACATATGCTATTTTTTACTCTTTTTAAATGAAATTATACCTAAATAAAAACAAAGATAGCATACATAGTTGTCTAGATATGCATGTGCATATATAAATTGTTGTTGTATTCTCAATCGAGCCACAATGGTCTTGGTCTATATATATGGATATATATTTCTGCCTATATCTATTTTTTTAAATATGAAAAGGGGAATTAAATACATATATACACATAAATTTGAGCTACATTGCTTGGCACTAAATATTATATAAAAAAGATAAATTGTAAAAGAGCTATTAGATGACAAATCCTATTCACAGTTGACCTGATGAAAATCCCAATGGAAACTTCAAACAAATAGCCTATTAGCTAAAAATATAAAGCTGAACAGATAAAAGAGCTATTAGAATAACACTTAAAAGCCACCAAACTATTTATTTCTCCAGGCTTGTAAATATATCTTTTCAACTTTCCAAATCAATTATTTAAACTCAGTTCTTTATGATGATACCTGTTTTCTTAAGGCCATGACAACAATTATATGATGCAAAAATCTCTACAAAATGTGTATAACGCCATAGGCTTAATTGTATATTCGAGCTACATTGATTGACATTAAATATTATGGACAAATCATTTATGAAAAATACCCATGTAAAATGACTTGTAGAAAATAATTGTTATTGAAACACCTCTTATACAATTTCTCTATTTGTCTTCAATATTCATTAACAAAGAACATTGCTCAAATCTTGTATCAATATGTTTCATGATATTCATTTTTTCCTGATCTGCTTGAAGCTCGCTGAAACAAACTGTCTGGGTATGTTTATGCAAGGGGTGGATCTTGCTAATTATGTGGGATTGCAGTGTCTTATATCAATATGTTTCATTATATTCTTTGTTCCTCATCTATTTCAACTTCCCCACAACAAACTGTTCTTCATGATATTCTTTTTTTCAGTTCCCCATAACAAACCATTCATTATCATAGTTTACCTCTTCTATTCTCCATATTTTAAAATTCTATTTAATGTGTGTTTTAGAACATCTGTCATTTTCCTGTGATTCTTAAGTTTTTTCTTAATCACTCTTTTCCAATTTCACTTGTTGTCTTGTACCAATATTTTTCATGATATTATTTTTTTCTCAAATTAAAATATAAAGTTGAATAGATAAAAGAGCTATTAGAATAACACTTAAAAGCCACCAAACTATTTTTTTCTCCATGCTTATACATACATCTTTTCAACTTTCAAAATCAATTATTTAAACTCGGTTCTTTATGATGATACCTATTTTATTTACGCTATGACAACAATTATATGATGCAAAAATCTTTGGAAAATGTGTATAATGCCATAGGTTTAATTATAAATTTGAGCTACATTGATTGGCATTAAATATTATAGACAAATCATTTATGCAAAATACCCATGTAAGATGAATTGTAGAAAATAATTGCTATTCTAACACCTCTTATACAGTTTCTCTATTTATTGACAAAGAACATAGCTTGAATCTTGTATCAATATGTTTCATGATATTCTTTTTTTCCTGACCTGCTTGAAGCTCCCTAGAATAAACTACCTGGGTCTATTTATCTAAGGGGTGGAGCGTGCTATCTAGATGGGATGGTAGTGTCTTATATCAATATGTTTCATTATATTCTTTCTTCCTCATCTGTTTCAACTTCCCCACAACAAACTGTTCTTCATGATTTTATTTTTTTCAGTTCCCCACAACAAACTGTTCATTATCATAGTTTGCCTATTCTATTCTCCATATTTTAAAGTTCTATTTAATGTGGGTTTTAGAACATATGTCATGTTCTTGTGATTCTTAAGTGTTTTCCTAATAGCTCTTTTCTAATTTCACTTTTTATCTTGTATCAATATGCTTCATGATATTCTTTTTTCCAGTTCCCCATACCAAATTGTTCATTATCATAGTTTTCCTATTCTATTCTCCATATTTTAAAGTTCTATTTAATGTGGTTTTTCCAACATCTGTCATTTTCCTATGATAGTTAAGTGTTTTTCTAATAGGTCTTTTCCAATTTTCCTTGGCCAAAAAAGTTTAGATATGGACATCTATGTATGTGAAATTACTTACAAAGAATATTCAAATTGAAGAACCCAATTCAAGTCAAATGCATGTATAGATTTCAGTTTGTAATATATTATTTCTTACCTAAAATTCTATCACTATTTAGACAAGGTGTAACAAATAATTCTATGTAACAGTTGGCTTCTCAATTCAAAATTCAAGCTACATAATTTTCCACTCAATATTATAGAAAAAATAGGGAAATTGTAAAACAATATTAGAAAAACACTTAAGAATCATACATAAATCACAGATGATGGAAAACACACACTAAATGTATTCATACAAGACAAGCAATTTTTGTAAGAGTTGGATTGTCAATTCAAAATTTGAGCTACATTCTTTGGCACTAGATATTCCAGACAAATAGAGAAATTGTAAAAGAGATAGTACATGACAAGTCATATTCACAATTGGCCTGAAAAAAATCCTGTCGAAAACTTCAAAGAAATAAATTGAACAGATAAAAGAGATATTAGAAACAATAACACTTAACACCCACCAAACTAATTTTATCTCCAACATGTTTCTGCTTTCATACTAACCCTCTACATATATATATATATATATATATGCAATCACTCCTATGTTAATTTGCAATTGGTCCTATGTTAATGGGTGTAATGACAAAGATGCACATAGATAACTAAAACATTAAATGAAGGGCAATAAAATTACTAACCCTAACCATATATTTTATTAAAGAAACAAGATTTAACTACAATTTCTCCTATGGTAATGAGTATAAGGCAAAAGATGCATGTAGAGATAACTACAAAGAATAAACAAGGGACGGAAAAACTACTAATGCTAACCATATTTTTCACGAAAGAAAGAAGATTTAACTACAATTTCTCCATCCATACAAAACTATAACGCCAAACACCTATGTAAAATGACTTATAGATTCCGGACAATAGTTTTAACATAAATAATAAATAAATCATTTATGCAAAACACCCATGTAAAATGACTTATAGATTGTGGAGAACAACAATTTTAAAACCCTCCAATTTGCTATAAAACGGAGCCGAAGCCGTCGATTTTTACAATAGCCTCCTATCATTTATGAACCATGGAACCGAAGCCGATGATTTTTAGAATAGCCTACTATCAAACCAACACCACAATGGATCTTTCAAAAATGCAACTTAATCAATATATTTTTGGCACATTTTAGATTATACTTTTCCACATTGCAACACCCATGTAAAATGACTTATAGATTCCAGAGAACAACAATTTTAACATAAACATAAATCATTTATGAAAAAAATCCATGTAAAATGACTTACAAATTACGGAGAACAACATTTTTAAAACCCTCCAATCTGTTATGAAACCAATGACGAAGCTGAAGGCAAATATTTTTGAAAATACAACTAAATCAAAGTATACTTTCCCACACTACAACACTCAATATTGCATTTAATTTGTCTGCCTGTACTTACTTCATCCTCCCCCATTGTACAACAATGATAGAATGCATTAACACTCTCGTGAGAAAACACTTACCATTCAGCTTTCGTGTATTGGGGACACCAACTCCACCACCGCCAACCCACGTAATAACCAAGCTCCACATTGCCACAAAAAAAACCTGGTCAAGTCACCTCTGGCTGGGACATCTCCGACGCCAACAAATCCAATTCACGGCCAGGCTAACGAAAATCCTGACAGAAACTTCAAACAAAATAGCCTATCAACTAATGAGACATTTAAGTAGAGTAGTTTTTTCTTGCAATTGTATTAATTCAAAATCATTTCAATACAAGAAAAATTCAAATGAAAATGGAGTGCTACATTTAAATTATAAATAATTAACAATATGCATAAATTAGAAAAAATGAAGATTGGATTTGAATGGGAACATAGTAGCATGAATTGTTAGAATAATTTTGAGTTATTTTATGAAGAGTTAAAAAGTGTATTTTGTGAAATATTAATTTGATGTATATTTTTTTTTTATATTTTATTTTAAAAGTAATTGTTTGTCAACTTTTTTAATTGCTTTATAAATATTTTATATAAAAAAATTTATAACATAAATTTGTTCTATTTAACATGTTAATAAACTGCTATCCTAAATCCCATTATACAATCACCACTACGTATTATCTTCTCCATTCATTAATTTTCTCTAGTGTTCTGGTCCTTGAAATGGATTACATGGTACATCTGTGTATCCCTATTTCATAATTTTAATCTTCTACTTGGGATCAATGTCTTCTAGAATATAGATGCTTTCTTGTTGGCCCATGCATCATGAATCTCAAATTGGTAAATTAGGGAAGTATATTTCATAGCATCTCCTAAGTCTTTAGGATCACCAAGTGTTATCATTAGGTACATACATAGATAACATTCAAAGGTTATTATTCTCATTTTAATCATTATAAGTTGTACCAAAATTACATTTTTTCTTAGTATATTTTTTAGGTTTACAAATCTAATGGGTTTGAATAATATTAAGATAAGTTAGTTGTCACCTCTCCATGTTAATGTAAGACCCAGTATTATTTTGGACACAAATTATTTTCAATAACAAGTAAAGAAGACACAAAAAATCACAAGAGATCACACTCATATCAAGAAAAGAAACATCATTCCCAATTGGTTGTATGATGCATCTTAATTATGGATTAGGCTATCTAATTTGATTCTAGAATAAGTAGGAATATCCTTAGATCAACTTAGTTGAATCATCCTAATATTTTTCTTACATCTAGGTTATGCATCCTCATTTGATTGGGAAAAGGTATCTAGATCCTAAATCACACTTATCCCAATTTTTAGAGCATTAGAAATGATTTCAAACCCACTTAACTACAATCCTGGTAGGAAGAGTCGGAATGGTGGATCAAGGTTCTGATCCTTGTTGAATTTATGTGTGTGTGATGATTGTGGTGTTTTTATTTATTGATAAATTGACTAAACTTCAAGATGTAATGATGTTCCTAGGTAAAATATGAAAATTCAATAGTCTGTTATGATTTTTTAGAAATATAATGCAACAAGATAAAAAAAAAATCTAGAATTAAAGAAGGAAGACACAAAGGAATCTAGGGTATAAATTTGGTGCAGACTTAGCTGATCTAGGGTGTGGTGTACTCTAGGTTGTCCTCTTTTTAAGGTCTAAAAATACAAGCTTGAGGTCCCTGATTTGTAGCTCTTTTCCTCCTGGGGGCACTATTGTAAATTCATCTATTGATGAGAAAATCTAGTTTTTGTGTCTTGACAACTTAAGGCTTGAATGCATGAATGAGCCATTAGTCCTTCATCTTCCTCCAAATATTCTCATATTTAAAAATCGACACCCATGATAGAGAGGGAAGGGTTCTGTTGTATAGGGGATTGCCTAAGTGAAACCCTATTTTGGTATTTCTATAGGTCCATGATGGTTATAATGATGTGTAAAGAGAGATTACCCTCAATTGGAAACAACCTAACTAATAAAAAGAAATGAATTGACAAATTTCTGCAACTCACCACTCAGATCTACATTCGTTCATGGATTGAAGTAATGTACTCATCACCTTCAAGGATAATTTGATAGTTTGATTGATAACGTACAATTTTTAGTACTCAAAAAATAAATGACCATAAAACATGAACAAACTTGTAACATGAAAACATGATTAATTCTTAAGATGATGCTTGAAATGAATAAATGTTTTTAAAATGGTAATAATTATTATCTTGAATTCTTTTGAGGATGCTCAATTTTCTCAATAAAATTGATAGGAATTAAGATGATAAAATGACTAGTATTTACATGCAATTCTTACAATTTTTAAAACATAAAATTTCGATAGCTAATAATTGAAATTGGAATTTCAAAAAAAAAATACTGAAACCAACATATTCAAATTAGGCACAAAAATAGGTGGTTTGGGGTTCTGTGCATCCTAGACTAGACCTATTATTTATGAGGCCCAAAGTGTCGAGGGAAATATTGAATATTTATTTTTGTTTCCCTTTATTTGATTTTTTGAAGATGTTTGTAAAACAGATAGTTAAATGCATAAGTAGGTCCAAGAACATAGGGGGAGTTAAACCTAATGTGAAATTTTCAAGGTGACAATTTTATAATACTACATTTAGAGCCCACTTTACCGAGAGTATGAGCTTATGCTCAGACTCATAGTAAAGCAATAATATGTTAAGAGGGGTTCAATTATAAAAATATTGAAGAGATAGGATGGCATTAAATCTAGGGGATGTGCTAGCCCCAAGGATCCAAGATCTTATGGACAAACAACATGAGAACAAGGGAACACACATGTGAAGAGAATGCAACATGGAAAAAATGAAGAAAATATGATGAAAACACAATAGATAACATAGCATGGTGCAAATAAGATACAAACATAATGTAAAGACAATGTAGACACAATGGAAACACAATGACAACATGCCAAGGGGGTATGAAAATCCTAGACCAGTAAGATCCAAAAACATATTACTAGGATCCATACCCAAGACACTCATGAGTCAAAGAATAATAGAGTTTGACATTTTCTAGGTGAACCATGGACCAAAGCACCATAGGCTAGTGAAGTTCGATATTCTCTAGGTGAGATATCTGAAAGTAGAAAATGAGAAACAAGTGAGGTCTTGTGAGGACCAGATTTCACTAGGTGTGTTCTCATGTCAACCATACCAAGGGTTATAGTCCTAATAACTTTGATAAGGTGCTACACAAAATGATCAAAATTTCAATCCAACACGTCACCAAGTTCATGACATGCAAACAAAGTGAAGCACATAATGGAATGCATGCACCCACCGTAAAGTAATTTCTAACACCAGTTGTGAGAAATTTCCTTTAAGGTAGAATAAAACAATAGACATAGCATAAAAGGCCATGAGAGCTTATTGGGAAACCCTATTCCAATGATATGTTCCCAATAGAGATAATGCATAACAAGGGGTTTCCCCCAAGACAAAGCCACAAATCAATACAATAAATGATATATAAAGGATCCACATATCTTGGCTCCATATAGATCTTTCATAATAGATAATATGATTATTCTTGAAATTGGAATCATTCCCATAGATACTTCTGGAACTATGAATATGATTAAAGAAATACACAAAGAGATGAGAAAATAAACCTTTTGGGTCAACATGGAAGTGACCTTAGAAGTGTCCCAAAACCTTCCATCATCCCTAAAATGACAACATCAGACAACAATAATTTTTATGACATAAATAAGAATTAAGCTACAAATAGATGGATGTCTGTTCATTTTTGTTTCCTTTGAATCCTTGTGCCAACAAGAACAATAAGGTTCATCCAAAGAAAACTAACAAACACAAAGGAATTCCAAAAACACATCATATGATATCACATCACATGCAAACAAACACATATTAAACACATACAAAATTTATCACACATGTGATCCAATCACAAGAAAGTCATTTGTATCCTAATCTTGCTCATAATAAATAGAAGGTGGGCAATATGATAAAGGGACTACAACAAGTTCCATACAAGGAGTATCACCAAGTTCAACACATGGTGGATCACTCTCAACAAGAGGATCATAATGGTTTCCCCAATTTAAATTCATTGATTTTTTAAAACATAAGAGCAAGTTTATTACGATCTTATTCTTCTATTATGTTATCCCTTTCTTCTTCATAATACAAATTTATTACAATAGGTGGCTTAAGAATAATATCATCCATATCTTCATTTTTCATTTTTTTATTAGGTTGGGATAGATAAGTTTAAATTTCATGTTTTGACAAGGGTGGGGGAGTGGATTAAGGAGATGATGAGGATGGGTGAATAGTTAGTAATTCATCATATTTGGTTTGTATGGGAAGTTGATCATTAGGTGAGGTTTGATTATTTTCAAGAAGTTGATGAGCTATGGCATGACATCTCTATTTTCACTCTTTTGCACTTCTATTTATTCTTGCACAAGTTTCAACTTTTGAAGGATTAAGTGAGGTATTTTCCAACATAGGTGTCCTTTATTCCTTTCGAGGAGCTAAGGGGATTGTTGTTGGTTGGGAGACAATTATTGTCTTAGGTATATAAACTTGTATTTCTTTTAGAGGGACAAATTTATTATATTCTTATCCATTGGTCTCTTATATGATAATGGAGGTGGAACCGCAACATACATGTTAGGTGATCGAGGGAGAATACTTGGTTTGCACTTAGGTTCCTTTACTAACTTTGACATAGGATAAATATCCATACAAGTCATAGTGGGCTGAGGAACCTTAGGTAGGATATTACTAAGAGATAATATTTCTATACACTTAGCTTTAAGATTTTGATATGATATGAAAAAGTGATCTTCACAAGGTTTTACAAGTTCAGGAGGTGTAGGAAAAAAATAATCTAATGAAAAGTTTATATAGGAAGCTCTAGGTTTAAAGCCACTATGATAAAATATATGCATTTCATCTTGAAATGGGAACTTTGTGTACTTGTGGATAACTGATGGGACAACATTCATTGAGAATAGCCATGGATAGCGTAGCTTCCAAATAAATTGGTCCAACATTAGAATGATGGAGAATGGAACATCTAGATTTTTAGTCCAACTTTGAGTGAGACGGTTTTTGAACCTATCATAGGGTGAACAAAAAAATCATATGTTTTTATCCATGCTTTTGTAGGAGTTGAAATATGGATCTAGCCCAAGGTTACCTATAAAAAAATTTAGAACCTTCTACAAGAGAATATGAAAAAATATGAGCTTTCTTGATATTAATATCTATGAAATATGATGATGAGGTATCTTACAAGTGTCTGATAACCTTTCTTATATAGACAATGTGTGATGTAGTACCAATGTTAAATGAGTGTATCATAATTAAATGACATGACTCAACATTAAATGACCTAAGGATACTAATATTTAATAAAAGCTAAAAATCTAAAATCTTATCTAAGAATTAAATATACCAAAAACCTAAGTTAACTTAACAAGTGAATAGGACTGCACTAAGTAACTAGATAGGAAATGTATCTATTTAGACCAGCACCCCCCTTAAGTGAAGCCTATAGAGATGCAACTATTATAAAAATGATGCAATGATGGTTCCTTAAAATGAGGCCATTTTAGGTACCCATGTATAAATACAAATGCAATCTCTCACTAATAAAGAAAAGGAGAAAAGGCACATGGGTAAAAAATCTCTCCAAAATAGATTAAAGCTAAAATAAAGTGATGAAGATGGAGGACTATGTGATACCTCCCAAGTACAACATCCATCACATAGATACATTAGAATTCCTCCCCCACAAGAGGGAAATAAAGATACCACATAGCACCTCCATAATGAAGTAGCTCCACAACCATTTGAAGAAAAAATAGAATCTAATGTTCAGAAGAAACATGTCTCCCCTTGTGAAGAAAAAGATGCAATGGTTGGTGCTAAAGAACCCTCATCTCTGCGATGAAGCAAGAGGAAAGAAACCTCAAGAATGGTATCTCTAAAGATGCAACAAGTGTCTTTAAATATGTCTCAAAAAAATTAGGTTTGACCCCAATCAAATAAGAATACAAAGAGTATGGAAACAAAAGAGAAGCCTCCAAAGATGAATGATCAAAGAGGAGAGTGACCCACTCAAACATGTCCTTAAAATATGTAGAAGAAGAATGAAAAACCAAATTTGATATAATTGTCATGAAACCATCCTGCAAAGACAAATATGGAAAATAAAATGTATCCTACTCATTTGAAGTCTTGGAAACCAAGTCAACACTCAAATATGAAGAAGCAGGAGATGCTAGAACCTCATCAAGTGGTTGATGAATACCAAGTTTTACCTAGCCACCAAAACCACCATTTGAACAACTATGCACACTTGATCTAGGCGAGTGGTCGTCATCAAGAATAAAATGAGAAAAGGTGTAGAGATTAGTATCATGGTAAGCCCTACCCACTACAACAAGTTGCCTAGTATCCAAATCACAAATGAAAATTGAATCAAGAGTGAGCTCAATCGATTTACAAGTATGTGCTATTTGATAGGCTAAAAGAAGATTTTGTTGAATATCAGCTATACAAAGATTATCATGAAAACTAACAAAGGGCATGTCAACAACTCATTTACCAAATATATTCATTAGGCACCAAGATCTTCATGATTGAAGTATGCATCAAGGATGAAAACCTATCCGGATGTCCTGATATATGACATGAGGCTTCTTAGTAAAGAATCCAATCTCTATACTATTCAACATGTGTTACAAGATCATGACCTTTCGTATTATGATGCTTTACCTTATTACTCTCATGAGAATGTCATATGGTACTTGTGTGTGTAGAAGATGAAGGTTGGGAAGAAAAATAAGAAGGTGAACCAGTAAACATAGAAGGTTGAGAAATATAATGTTCTTTTAGAAGTTTCCTCATCTCATCTGATAATTTCTTATAGCAAGTTTGTTCACCATGTCTAAATCTATTACAATAACCAGATTTTGGTTTCTCCTTCTTACCTTTATCCTCTCTAGGAGAGGTGGGTGTATCATTATATTACGTATTAGGTGATGATGTAATCAAAGCATGATTCTTAGAGTGTGTATCATGTTGAATATGTTTAGCTTGTTCCCTAGTCAACCTATCACAAGATGTCTCAAAAGAAGTCATGAAAAATGAATCACATAATCCATCCATTATAGGATAAAAGGAAGTAGATAAGTATGTAAATTAATGTTTCAACTTAGACAAGACCAATAATATACATTCCTTATCAGTTTTATCTTTATCACAACCAACCAATTGCTACCTTAATTATTTAAAGTTTACCAAATATTCCTCAAAGGTGTTAAAATAATTTATGTCTATGGATGCCATTTTTACCTCTAATTGTATAGCATGAACCTCACTAACTAAACCAAATAATCTCTTGTACTTATGGGTGATCCCACAATAGTGGGTTACATTCACTTGATGAACAAAAATTATATGGGCGAGGAAAAAATAATTTGCACGGGTTTTCCCAAATTGTGGTGTTCAAGCGAACACATAAATATGTTCACTTGAAAACCCCCGTTCGAGTGAAAACATAAATATGTTCATTTGAACACCCCCATTCAAGTGAACCCAGTTGGTTTTTTATTAATAAAATAATGTGTTCAAATGGATGGGGGGTTCATTCAAACCCAATTTTAATCATTTTTTATATAATTTCTATTGTCATTTTGACAACGACTGTGAAGCCAAACCCAAGAGTGAGAAAACACCACTCACCACCCTCCATGACATCGTCTTTACATCTAGGTCATGAATTACCTTTTCTCAGTTTTGCATTTTTTTAAAGGAATAGTGCTTGTTGCAACCTTTTGATTGCTACTATTTCACCCCCATTAGATAATTCACCTTTATAAACCTATAAAGAACCACAACATAAATACTTTGCTACATTTGGAGAATCAAGCTAAATACAAACTATTGAATTATTTTCCCCATAAAAGAAAGCAATGAAATGTTTGAAACCACAAAAAAAATAAAAAAAAATATACCATACTAGGTCTTTGAATGTTGTAAGAGGTCGCATTGCTCGATGAAGGTAGAGCATGGATACCAAACATCGATCTCTTTCCTCACCCACCATAAATTAAAAGATCACATAATGCAAACAATAACTGAGAAGAAACATAGACAAATTGGCTAATTATTGGAGACTTATGTTGTGGAGTCTTGACTTTGTCTTCTTATGCACATTGAACTCTACAAAATGACACGCAATTAGTTATTTTACTCACAAGTTGTGAAAATTTCATAGGCTACAAATTGGTAGTGATAATGTATGAATTTTGTTAGGAATTCACTTGGAGTTGTGAGAACTATTAGAGTAATAGGTTGTTTACTTGATTAATTTAATCATGTTGATTAATTAATTAAGTCACCATTACTTTATTTCACTTAAGGTAAACTTAGGAATATTTATTTTTGCATTATTATATTAGTCATGTTATCTCATTCATTATGATCTTGACACTTGTCACATTCTAATTTAATCTTCGTCTAGAGTTTTCACTTTAGGTTTCGATCTCCTTTCTTAAGGACTGATCTCTTTATAATTATTCACTTCTCGGGTAATGCATCTTTTGCTTCATGTTTGGAGAGCACCATTCTTGTGTCTCTTGATCTCCTTTGGTGACTGGTTATTTGCTTGCAGGTGTTCATTGGGATCTGTGAGGTTGGATTCTCAGCTTCTACATGGTATCAGAGCTCCAGATTTGTAAGCTTCTTGTAACTTTTTCGTGAGATCTTGCCTTGAAGTGGTTTTTAAGTGCATCTAGCATCAAATCAGACCACTCCATTGAATCCATACTTGTTGAAATAGTCAAAATTGACCTTTGTTTTGTCAAATTTGGCTTTTGTTTGTCAAATCTATGAGGGTTTGAAGAAAGGGTTTTCTTGTCAGATCCAGGGGGTGCCTGATTTTTCAAAGCATTTTGAGCACAAACGGACCTCACCATTGCGTCCACAGTGGCAAAAAACACTAACATAGACTTTGAAATCATCGAAATCCGAGCAGTTGACCTCTGAGGGAAAAAAAATTGCTTATATAACCTGCCTGCACGCATATCGAGGTAAAAAAAAATCATTAAAAAAAAAAAAAAATTTCTTTGAAAAACATTTCCCCAATTTTTCATTGTAATTTTTTTTTTAAAATCTTTTAAAAAGCTTTTGAATTTCTTTTTGCTTTAAATAAAATTTGTTTAAAAAAAAAAGGTCAGCGGTGGTACCCCTACGCAGGTACTGTGCAGGCCCGTACCTGCTCAGCCTGCTCAAGGTACCTCCGGTACCCCTAGGGGCCAGCATCCTAATGGGGACTAGTGGGGGTGGCCCACATGCCCCCCCACCATATTTAAAAAAAATATATTATTACAAAAAAATAATTATATGTAAATTATTTTTTATATAAAAAAATAGTTTTTTTTCAAAATAAGTAGAATTATGAAAATGTAGTGATGACCATTTTTCCATCAATTTTAATCCCGCATTTCTGCTACGACATTCGTTTGACCGTCAAATTTAATGTAGTGACTATTTTTTTGCCCTTTGAGGGCAGTTTTCTTCCGGAGGCCATAACTTTTTCCCACGGTGTCGAAATTGGGAAAACGAGATATCGTCAAAAAGAGGATTCAAAGAAATTTCCAATGGGATAGGTATTTTTCGGATATTATTTCTTAGGTCCCTGTTATTTCCAGTCAAATTCAGATCTTCTTTCCTGGTGTTGCCTTCAGTGTTTTTGGCTTAACTTTTGCATACGATGTCGAAAATGGGAAAACGAGATATCATCAGAAAGTTGTTTCCAAGATATACGTAGTGGTGTAGGTGGTTTCCATATTTGATTTTTGGTTTTTTCATAAATCCTTCTTCTTTGCTGTAGTCCTTTTTGGACCTTATGGGCTCACATTGAATGTATTTTTCATCTATAAGCACACTGAAATAAAGTGCCTCAGCTTAGTATGTGTAGTATTGGGATTATTGTACATCACATTGTGCCTTGTTGAACTCACACTATGTTATAAAGTGCCATGGGGGGTTTGATGTTTTGCCTTAATTTGTAATCATACCTTTGTCAAGTGAGTGTCCCTTCCACGACATTAGCCTCATGTGTGTGTGCATTTTGTTTGCACACCCTTTATATGTGTTGGTACTTTCTTGTTTGCATGTTTAGATGTTCCCGATTCTTCTTCATTCACTTCATTCTGACATTCATTTCAGTGTACCTGTCATACCTCTTCCTTGTCAGCATTATGGGGGGGTTTCTACTACTGGTGTTAATGCTTCCTTGGTTTCGTTGGAGTGAGCTATCTATACAGTATTTGTTCCTATGTACTAGGAGAATGCAACAGCTGGTTACCCATGCATTTCAGTGAGATGGAGAACTTACCATATGGACACTCTTGCATTCCTATTTCTAGAGACAACCTTCCATTTTCACATGATCAATTCTTCAGAATTTTGGTACTTTTTCCATCTGTATCTACGAGTTCGAAATTTCTTGCCTCGATTTTCCATCCAATTTGAGTAGTGTCATTGGAACTCATACAGATTCTTTTCTTCTTGATCCCGATCATCATTTGTTTCAGAGGAGGTTCTTGTTTCACAATTTTAGCAGTCATTCTACGACAATGTTTGTAGCTTCTTCATGCTTCTATGGTGTTCATCCTTGTTCCTATATTTTGGGACAATTTCTTCTTGATTGAAGGCTTCTTCGTCCTTCATTCTTGTTTGGAGGCTTCTTAGAACTTCACTTGTATTTCTCTGTTTTGGAGAAGAGTTTTTCCCAAGAGGTTTTCTCTTTTTCTCCTGTTGTGAGAGATCTTTTGCATTTGTACATGGGTACCTCATCTGGCCTTTTTTGTCGAGACCCATCTTTGCTTTCATGCATTTGTCCTTAGTTTTTTAGCTTCTCCCTAAGTTCATTTTAAGGGGGAATGTTAGAGTAATAGGTTGTTTACTTGATTAATTTAATCATGTTGATTAATTAATTAAGTCACCTTTACTTTATTTCACTTAAGCTAAACTTAGGAATCTTTATTTTTGCATTATTAAATTAGTCATGTTGTCTCGTTCATTATGATCTTGACACTTGTCACATGCTAATGTAATCTTCATCTAGGATTTTCACTTCAGGTTTTGATGTCCTTTCTTAAGGATTGATCTCTTTGTAATTATTCACTTCTCGGGTAATGCATCTTTTGCTTCATGTTTGCAGAGCACCATTCTTGTGTCTCTTGATCTCCTTTGGTGACAGGTTATTTTCTTGTAGGTGTTCATTGGGATCCGTGAGGTTGGATTCTCAACTTCTACAGGAATTACAAATCCAGCTCGAGTGTTCTTGGACCATTCACCCATCCTCAGAAATAATTTTTTCCTAATTTCTTGGATAGCTAATTACCCAAAAAAGTGCTTGTATTTGTTAAAATTTATAATGTTTATCTATATTTTCTTCTTTCCTCTACTCCACAATTCAAAATAGTTGATGCCAATGAATTCATACTTTTCTGTTGGGCTTAGATGTGTAAGATCCAAGGCCAATGGATACTAAATTGAAACTAACTTGAGTATGGGTGGTATGATGGTTTGAATAGATCATATTGAACTCAAGATGCATGCCTTAGTATGGAGGAAGATATATGAGATGCATTCTAACCAGCTATACCAAGTTTGTATGGACCATATCATAGTGACTTAAGCATGCAATGAATCATGGAATTCCTTGTATTTCTATTGTTGGTAGGTAAAAGTCTTTTGAACTTAATGATGCACACATTGACTAATTTAAATAAAATTCTTATCTTTAGCCAAGTCCTTTGCTTATGTAGTTTTTGGAATTCTAGGGGATTCTAAAAATAATGTCATCAGGTTTGTAGGCTAGAACCAATATCATGTCTAGAATATACTATGGCTTGAAAAACTATGAATATCCCTATTGACTCTATAAATACCATATTTATTGTCGTGTTCCATACATACCATGGTATATTTGCTTCCAAATTTTCATATTGGCAGTAGTCCAGATTTTAGTCAATAGCCTATTAGTAAACTTTATTTTAGTTTTATTATTTCTTTTTTTTACGTACATTTATGTGACACCATTTTTTACCTTACTTGGTGCCATGTATTATTTATTAAATCTCTCATTTTACCATTTTAACCCCTCTTGTTCTTCCATTTTTATTTAAACATGATTACATTTGATGATCTACCTCCTACTACAAGAAGTGAGTAAACACTAGATTTTCACATATTCAAAATTGAACCTAAACCATAATAAACACGAGGATTTATTTTCTCACATATTTCAAAATACTTAATAAATATAAATTTTAAATTCAATAAAATTTTACTATTGATAGGTGGCTCAAGACATCATAATACGATAAATCAAAATTTATTAGAATTACACAAGTAACAGATTAAGGGTCAATCAAAGAAACCTACAGTAGTAAATCCTTAGTATCTAAGTGAATCCAACACTTAAAATTTAAAGAAACATGGCCAAAAAGAGTCTAAATATAGTTTTAATCTTCTCCAAGTCTTGAATGCATGAATGTTATATATCTTACTAAAAGGACTTGTTGTTCTAGGTGATCAATTGATTCAATTTTGAGTTTATATATATAGGTGGTAGTGTGTTTAATATGAATATTGAATAATGTAGTCATGTAGAGGCATCTACATTGATTGAATATCTCATCATGACTAATTATAGTTTTTAAAGTATTTCATATCTTCATATCTCTTAAGCTAAATGCCTTATATTAGTTATGTTAATGGATAATTTTTGTAATAGCACTATAAAATCATTGAAAATACTCTATAAGGATATTTTCCTTAATAGAACTATTTTTTTGGATAGAGATGGATATTTGAAATCATTTATTTTGATGTACAATTTATTTTCTCTCATTAATTTGACATATATGAATTTCTAGCCAATTTATTTTGTAAATAATATTGGCATTAGTAAATCATCTTTAAGTTTTTTAAAATGTATTCTCTTTCATACATCCTCTCTTAGCATTTTAATTAGAGGCCATTATGATTCTATATAGTAAAACATATAGACCATACTTTGTAGATGCATACTTTTTGGATGTGAAGGTGCCCAACATATATGAATATTTACAACACCAAGAAAACTCTTGATATCTATCCATGAATGTAAGTCCTTTGTGATCAAAATATTAACTGTCAATGATTACTCTTTTAGTCATGTTGGCCCTTATGATTTACATGGATTACATATTTAGGATCATTTTATATATTTAAATGTACATTACAAGTTTCTACAGTTTAGTCAAATGAACACATGAAATGAATTACATTAGATTTATTAATACTTCAAATTGATTTAAATGTTTCACTTGTTTAGTTACATTTCTAGGTTACATTAAATTTATTATACACATGCACAAGAACTATAGATAGAGAAATACATTCTAGATCACTTATCAATAGTTGTTTTAAATTTAAATTGAATGTACATCCAATATTCCTATTCTCTATAGATGTATTAAAGTAAGAACCTCATTGCTCCTTTAGGTACACATCATGGAAAATGCACCATTTCTACCTCATGAACTATTTTCATATACTAATAGTGAGATAGAGAGATTAAGAGTTTCACTAATTGATGGTAGCAATGTAGTAATATATAAGGAAACTTACAAATCTATATTAGAAATCCTAACGAAAATTAGAGATAAACTTCAAGACACAAGTGCATATTCCCTTGATATTGTAGCTTCTATTCTTTCCCACATGTGGCAAGAAGTATGTGGTGATGTTTCCCTTTATCATATTTAGGGTTTAGTTACCAAAGAAACCATTAAATCTCAATGTTTTGCATAATATCAGGATAAACCTAAGGTGAGGGCATACTAGGTTACCAAATATGCGGATGGTGCTATGTCCACTTTGATTTACCCTCACTTCCATGCATCCCATGGTCATTATCCAAATAATGACTAAATTCCCTTATATTTCTCACATCTATTGTATGCTAAGGTTCACTTAGGTGTCAAAGTCAAATACTATGACCTTCTAAGATATCTTGGTCAGGGGCGTGGTAGGGTTTCCGATAGGGACATTTATTGTCAAGAAAATAAAATGACCTTAGTGTATAGGGAATTGGGTGTCAAGATGTCTCTTGCTATCTCCCTAGCCTTGGTCTCCTTAGTAAATAAATTTGTCATTGGTTCCTAAAGGGAAGCAATTGATATGTCGATGATATTGCAGTTGTTGCCACTAGAATAGGTAGTGATTGTGTGGGTGAATATTTGATGTCAATATGTCCATGATCCAAACCTTCATTTACAACACAATACAGCAACACTAATTGTGATCTTTATGCTATGGTAGGCATCCCTACACCCACACAACTAGACGTTCTTACAGGAGAGATGGCACAAAGTACTTTGTATTGTATAGCTGAGGACCTCTTAGAGGCATATGCCTTCATCGCATTAGAGCTTAGTATCTCTGTAGATCAGGTCAAAGGTCATCTATGCACATCTTTTCATTCACATTTTAGGATCCCATCATTCTCATCACCCTGGGCCCAACACTAGTGCACATCAAGATCCACCTATGGATCATTCAATTTTTGAATAGGCTATTGATCCTTCATTTAACCTAGAGAAGATGTAGTCTATAGGTGTTGTGGAGATGTTGAGGTCTTTAGATTCGTCATCAATTCCATCTCAATTGGTTATTCCCCTTCACTCATCATTAATGTGACATGTGAGTGCTCAGATGGATGTAGATCATGACACGACTCAAACAACTCATTTGGATGATTTAGTGGAGGTGGCCATTGTAGAGGGATCAGATCTTGTGCCACCTAATATGTAGGTGTGTGTATATATATGTATGTATGCATGTGCATGTTCAATTCATTTTTTTTTTTCATTATTTAAATTTTAGTTTTAACTAAATCATATATATTGTTAGGGTTAGAAGTCATATATCTAACAAGTTAAATGCAGATTTGATCAATAAAAAAGAGAAATAGAACACACATACAATTATAGAAAAAACAAGACAACACAAAGAATTTAACATGGTTCACCCAATCTGGGCTACATCCACAAAAACACATCCATCCAATGATTTAATTAGCTAGTGCAAAAAATATTACAATCTCATGAATAATGCCATACTACAACTCCCCATCCCAATCACTTATAAAAATATTTTTAGAAGCTTTCAAAAATTAGGGTTCTACAAAGTTAGTCTTTTTCTTTTTCAATGACGAAGCGAAAGAAGAAAGAAAGATTCTCAGGGGTTTCTGCCCCCGAACCTCCACCCGGGGCCCGACCCAGCCCCCAACCCTAGCAAGGATACATGAAGAGTGTACAGTATATCATGATCAGTTGCCACATACCAACATATATATATATATATATATATATTGTAGATGGAGATACCTCATGTTACTCCTATCTCGAGGTCAAATTGTACACATTGTCATGATTTAGTCGATGATCCTATTGTATATACATAGATATTTATACATGCATATTCTTAAATAACTCTATATATAAAATATATTTAAAACAATGTGTACAATTTTATCTCCAGGGCTTGGCACATCTGTCAAAGTAGGATTCTCATTTAGAGGGTTGCTCAACTAGGAGTCAACATGTCGATTAGGCTACCACCTAGAGGTCCATTTGCATGGACATTTCCAAATATTTACATATGTATAAAAATTTGCATTTAAGAGTTTTTGATATATTATGGTACATTTCATGATCTCTATACATGCATTTTTCCATGGAATTGATTACATATATACATTTTCAAACTGATATGTACATGTGTGTTTATATATGGATCGGATCATATAGATGTGTTTTTCGTGTTTGACATAATAGTTCATACTTGTCCAGGTGATGATTTATGTTTGATATATTCACATGTGCCTTTACACCAAAACATGATTACACACATTTCTTATGATATACATACATGTGTTTGATCTTAAATATTCATCTAAGTACATGTTTCCTTATGTTTATGTTTATGTTCATCTACATGTACATGTTTGTGTTTATACATTATATCTAGATTTAGAGAAGTCAAGAGTAAATGATTTATGTATGTTAAACACGTTAAATTTACATTAAATTTTATGGGTTCATATGTTATGTTATATATACATGTACATGTTTCATGTTTGAATTTAAATATGAACTTAAATATACATACAACTTTCAAAAAAAATTATGATTACATGGTACAAGTGTATGTTTTAGATCAAGTCAAGAAATTGGACATACATAAATGTGAGTTTATTTAATGTAAATTATATATAAATATTGAACTATTCATTTAAATTTATATATCATGTGTATATTTTGTCTTATTATTGTTCAATATAATGGTGGCATAACCTAGGATGCAACTTCTCTATAATCTATAGTGAATCAAATTTATCCTTCTCTTCCTCTTCTCTTTTTTGACATCTTAATTAGTGTTACTTATAATGTAGCAAGGATCTCATAAGATCATTGCATCTTAAATATTGGTTTTAATGGAGTTATGTGTATATCAAGAAGTTGTTATGAATTAGGCCTTTTTTGGTAACTTACAATTTTTGAAGTAATATCGATGTATAAAATGCATAAAAGGTTCTTCCATTATTACCTCAAGGTAGGAAATCCTATCTTGGAATATGTATGGGAACTAATATGAGGCAAAAATTGATCCACATAGCTTGATGATAGTGTATGTTTGAAATAGAAACCAACCTACCAATTTTTTTCTTATTCTATCACTTAGATAAAATTAGAGAGGTATGATAAAATTTTAACTTAATTAGAGACCTTAACTCTCAAGAAACCCAATTTTATCTTTGGATGTTCTACATAAAAGACCTCAAATGTATTGTTTTTCCTAGTTAATCAAGGTATTGGCACATGGGCTTTAATTCTCATTGCAAAATTCCAATATATCTTGAATAATTCAACCATCAATATTCACTCTCATATTTTTCAGAAGTTGTAATATACCCCATGAAAGTACTACTTAAAATTCCTAGATTCTAAAGGTTCTATTTATTTTTATAAAGGATAGTAATAATCTTTTCACCTTTATTATTTACCTATAATATGAGAACTTAATGCCTCCACACAAATAGTCACATTTTTATATTCATATTTCAAATGTTGTAGGTTCAACACTTGTTTACAAAGAACGATCTCAAAATATAAATAGTATGTATAAAATAGATAATCCTAAAGGCACAAGAAAATTAAATATGTAACATTGTCATCATCAAACCATGGGATATGGTTAAAAATTATATGGATATATTTATACAAGTGCAATGTGAATTCATATCTCCCATTAATTATTTATAGGTAAAGTGGACTATGTAGACTAATTAAATAGTAAATCATCCTTAAAAGTGGACCACGTTAAATAGTAAATCGTCCTTAAAAGCGGGCCACATTAAATAGTACTTCATCCTTTAAAAAAGTGTAACAAATTTTAAATATAAAAGTACTTTGAATTAAATAGTACTTTAATGTGGACCCTTAAAAGTGTCACATTAAATATAATTTAGCATCACAAGTTATATAGTAAGTTTCATACTTAATCTCCAAATTAAGCTCAAATGTTTAAATAAACATGTACACATTTCACTTCTAAGTTCGGAGCCTAAGAATATCTAGAAATTTTAACTTATACAAACATGTTTCAATCACTAATTTGTGTCCAACTAAATCTAAAATAATCACCATTAACATATTATAAGTAACTAAAATAATGGAGTTCAAATTCTACTATAATTTCTCACTTGAACATATGTAAATGTACTTGGACTTGAAAATCATGGATATATCTAATTCAAATAACTAGTTCAACCCACTCTTCAATAATATGTAATATTTTTTGATGATCATCACTATCTAGTCTCCATTTTCTTCATCCAAATTCATGTGGAATTGCATGAAGATGTAGGGCGGTAGCAATTACTAGGTGACTATACTGATATACCTTCTTCTCAGGTTGATAGTCAATAAAATGAATTGCATGTTGAACAATTTTGACTTGTTTGAGATATATCCCTTGCACTACTGTTGAATTTGTATGGTAAACAACATGAACCTAATGTAAGAAATGTCCACATAACGTATTCACTCAAGGTCTATAGTATAATATATTTAATGTAAAGTAATGTACATGTACATGTATTTTAAAATTTAAATGTTCACTTGTGAGAAACAACATTCCATCACTTGTTTTAGGTTTTGTTAGCTTCTTCCTCTTCTCTATGAAATACGTGAAATAATAACAAATACCTTCTATGTTTCCAAGCTCTACTATGACTACAAAATCATCTCATGTACACCAAATTTACATGGAAGATTTGTAAAAAAATAGAACTCTCTAGATGAAAGATCATTAAATTTAACTCACCTATAAGTACTAAACTTTAGAAATAACTACATTGTAAATTTACTTTAAATTTATCAAGTACACATGTGCCTTTTCTAACCAATCCTAAAATATGGTCATAATCAATTGAAATCAAAGGAATTTCTTCAAATATTTTATCCTCATCTTCATCACATGTATCGAAAATGACTACTGGAACCAAATTCCATTCACTAACATGTCCACATTGTTGGTTGTTCCATGCCTCAAAGTTTTCCAAAATGCACTCAGTGAAAAAATGTACAAGGAATCCCTCGTGTACAATTTCCATCCAAGGCGACGATCTATACTCATGATACAATGCAAAGATATTTCTTTGTCTACCCTCTTACATCCATGCATCAATCTTCTATCCACACCTAGATACATAAAAAAACCTTATGTTCAAATATGTATATATATATAAATTATTGAAGGTTTGAATTTTTAGATATAATTTATACATATCTAATATCTCCCAAAACACACTATGTTGAATGTATCAGTTCGTTCTTGAAGATGTGCTGACCTCATTTGATGCAAAGTGTTTCTTACACCATTCAACAACATCATGTGCATCATCTATACAATCTCTCAAATAACTCATTTGATTCTTTCTTAGAGCACCTTTGATGTAAGCTCCTACCAAAAATGTGGTATTTTGTAATTTTGATAATATCTACATAGTGCATAAAATTTGGTATGGGAGCCTAATATGATTTTCTCATTTGCCACCCCCTTTTTTTATTTTCTTTTGTGGTGCCTTATTGAGGTTATCAAAGTGATATATTTGGTATGGTTAGTATGATGAGAAGTTGACATAGAGGCGTGAATTTCTCATTGTACGGTGAGATCCGACATAGAGGAATGACTTTCTCACTAAGCCAAATTATTGGGAGACTTACCTAGTGGACAACTTGAAGTTCTGCTACCTCAGAGTGAGTGAAAAATCAATATCTTATATGTGTTCCACATCATGTTGGACAATCTAGGCTTGGTCTTCCTAGTCTTTGATGTTGTATTATTTTGTATCTTTTTCATTGTTGCAAACATTGGTGTCTTGAATTTCTACTTTAGTATGAGTTTCACATGGGTTCATACTCTCACTAAAAGGGGAAAAATGTAGTTTGGGAAAAAGTATCCCTTTTTCACACTTAATTTGGGAATAATTATAAAATGAGCCTAATGTTGGCTTAAATTAGTGTTGTAATATGTTTTTCATATTTGTATTAAGTTTAGGGCCCTTTTAGATTAAATTTACTTAATCATGCCTTTTTTTTTATGTTGGAAGGTGCACCCTTTACACTTTCACATTAATATAGGGCTTTATTAATTGATTGAGTTTAATTTTCCTTAATGGGCCCCTCTAATTGAAATACAAGCCTAATTAAATGCAATTTTTGAGGGATAAAACCTAACATTCACAAATTCCATTTCACAACACTTAACTTTGGAAGATGTCTGTCCTAGGTAGGTGACCTAGGACCCATTCACCATAGGGAAAATGGGTCCTCACTTAGTCCTAGGACCCTAATTTTACATAACATTTCACCTTGTTCGATGTGTGTACTAGGTAGGTGACCTAGGATCCATTCACCCTATGGTCAATGGGTCCTCACTTAGACCTAGGACCCCTCTTTGAAATATGTTTTTGGCAATATTTTAATTATTTCAAATCTATAATTCAATGACGGCTTGTGATATTTGAATTTCCTAGATTAATCTTAAGATATGTATAAATATAAGGTTATTCGACTATGTTTCACCTAGCAATTCAAGTTATCTCACGAGTATTTTCACAATAGCATTATTAGAGCATTTAAGAGAAATTTTGAAGCATTAAAAGGGTAGATTATTGAAGATTATTGCAACAATCAAGATTCCGTTGTCATATCAAAGATGTATTGCATCATGCATGTTGTTTGAGCTAATATGGTGATGTAGTGTTCAAGATCAATCAAGCATATTCAAAGGCATTGTTTCACATCAAATTTTATGATCAAGATCTATATTCATTGAGGCCACTTTATGCTAGTTTGCAAATTTGTTATCCAAGATTCAAATAAGGATTGGTGAGTTGGGGCATTGCATTAGTTCATTCATCATTCCTTCCATGATTTTATTAATTTCAAGGTTTAATTACAAAAACAGGGTTTGACCAAGGCAAACCCCTATTCCCTAACAAAAAAATATTTTTCTTTCTTTGATGTGTGATTGCAGGTTTCAAGTTGAAGATCCATTAGAGAGAAAAATTGAAGAAAGTTGAAAAGTTTTCAAAGTTGCAAGAAAAGTTGTCAAATCACGGAAACTGGTCTACCAGTTTTGTCTCCAACTTTCTGATAGTGACCAACTAGAATTTGAGAGTGTAGACATAGAAGAACAAAACCTAGAAACTAATTATCAAGAGCCCTAGCTAAGACTCATTCACCATAGGGAAAATGAGTGCTTAGTGAGGTCTAAAAAATAATCTTTGGTGATAGGTACACAACATTTCACCCTTTCCAAATCTGTATTTTGATAGTTAGTTTTGTTAGATTTCATATCTATCATCCTATAACAATTTTTTTGAATGAAATTAGGAGAAGTAGGTGAACCATACTTGTTTCATTTTTGTGAACACACACACACACCTACTTTATTTTCTATGTTTCATAAATTTCATTACTTTACTTTAACTTACTATTCAAAAATTTATTTTGTATTGAATACAAGTTATTAGGTTTTCTTTCATAACCATATAATACTTATTTAGCCTCATTTGAAACCTATTGAAGAGAGAGAATGTCAAACCAATTGGAAACAAGCCAAAAATCGAGGATTTAGCCCTCTAGACCCTCCCTCCCTTTGTTTACTTGAATTCATAGGAGCATCCTTCGCCCAAGGATCACCTATGTACCGACTTCCAAATGAATCAAAGTCTCACATAGTTCTCCTTACAAGGTTTCTCAAATAACCTACACATGGCTTCCAATAACGAAGGTTTTCTAAAACTCAAATACCATTACTCAAGGAGGTTAATTGAATCTTAGTCAACTAATATTAATTTAGCCTTCCAATTGCACCATGCTTCATCTTACTAATATAATGGTTGGTTTTATACCCTAATTTCATAATTTCCAAAGCTATATGATATCGATATTATTGATGTGAAAATAAATGAGTGTTGTCTTATTACATTATAATGACATTACTAAGTCTTAAGTTTCAATTATAACTTTATATTAAACTTCATGGACCTTATTATCCACTTGGGACATCAAGACTTCCAATGGAGGATCAAGTATAATTTACGTTTATCTAATTTATAGCACATAATAGTAATCAAGGATATAACAATCTTAAGGACATATGCCCAATTTCCCATTCTTAGTTGACCAACATTATTATGTCTAATGATATCCCAACTTGACAAGTTTAGTAGTCACATTTTCCCAATATAGAAGTATGCATCCATTAAGAGTTCTCCACAATGGATGAAACACTATGTTTATTATTACCCAATTCAATTGATAATTATTATCTCATCTTATGTTGAGTCCAATAAGATAATAGAGGATTACGCATATGTAGCTCAACTTACATTACTACCCACTTCATATCTAGTCTTCTTGAATAAAAGTCAAGTTTCATGGCTATCCAATATAATTTTTTTTATTGATTCTTAACTACTACTAGTGCTCCATGATATGTTAAGGAAGCCAACTTGGTTTTGAATTTATCAAACCTATAGGAGAACACTTTCGTTCAAAATTCACATAATAGATTCAATATTGAGGTTCTTATACTCAAGGGGTCAACATACATTTTTGTAATTGTATAAGGCCTTTACCTTGATACTCAAATATCATTCTAGAATTATATAGCATGTCTTATTATTGTATTAACAAGAAGGATAAAATGATATTAAAAGAACTTATTACACTTATTTCCACTACAATGGAATTTCTCAAATGGTCACATAATTACATGCACCCTGATATCATCTCAATATAACTCCGTATATAATAGTTCCAATACTAGAAGTATCTAAACATCATAGTCTTTAAAACTATTATCTTCAAGGTAAATTCACCCATCTATAAGAAGACATATAATAGTAGTTATAAACTTACTTAAGTCCAATTGATACCTAAGTCATGCTTGAGATAGTAGAAATAATGTATCTATTAGACTATCCTAGGAAGATACACCCAATAAATTTGGTAATTTCAATAGTCACAAAGACCATACAATTTCTCCAAAAATATAGACCTTTAACATACTTCCCTTAAGACAAGGTTTCTTTATGTCAATCTAGTTGTTATATTTTGAATTATACACTAAGATGTTTCAAACATTTTATAAATTCTACATCATGATAATCCATATGTTTTGTAACAAGATAGTAGCATTATTATTACCATCTTGAATAAACCTGCAATGAATAATTATATATCTATATATATATGATATTTTTAAACATCAGTTAAGGCAAAATTCTCGAGGCATTTAGATTGTTAAGGAATATCATAAATAAATGCAAATTATAAATGAGGAATGGGAGAACTCATCGAGTGATTCATTCAGACAAACCCAAATCATATAGATCCATTCCTCTCTGTTGCAAGAGTGCATAATTTAGAATTAAATACTATCTTAGGAAAGAAATGGTGGAGGAGGGTACTCATTTCTAGGTGAAAATATTTTTGATGCAGGCGCGTAAATATACTCATCCAGTTCCACGTTCGCGTATTTAGGAATATAGAATTTTCATTCAGAATGCTGACCACATGTCACCCCTACATCACCATAACGGGGAGCCTCGCTGTGTCTTTTAAGTCCTATGTGAAGGATCTCTTGAAAGAGTGGCGTAAAAGGAAAGGTGAATGGGAGAACTGGAGGGTCAATGGAAGTATTGAATAAAATAAATTCTTTCCAAAACTGCACGCTTACACCCTCTACAACAACTCGTATCTCTCTACTATAGAGTTAGATTAAGATAATGCATGACACACCAATGTAGAGGAGTAAAAGTTTGAAGGAAATCTATGTTGAATCAGCGTTGAGCTTCCACACCAACACCCGTATACATAGAGCCACCATTGTCAAGAAATCTAATGCAGAAAATGGAACTTGCCACACTTATAGTCGCTCCTTTCCATGCCGTTTCTCTCACTCTCCTTCCAAAACAAAGCTTGGATGAGCAGTTATGGTGGTCGTGAGGGTTTAAAAGCTATCGAAAACCATTATTTTCCAAACGGATTGAAGTATTCGCTACTAGGAGGAGGGATGCCATAGCTATTTATGGCAGGACCCTTCTCAGTCAAGCCTATCCCCTCTCTTATTTAATGAGGATTGTCTCCTGCCCTCCTTTTACAGTCTGAAAGTCTTATTCAATGAATCCATTTTGTGTATTTCCTACCGCCTGTTCTATTTTGATGGACAACCATCACTAATCCATGAGCTCTCAATATGGCGTAAGCATGGAGTAAGTTGACAAATGTTGAGGAGTCTTTATGTTTACCTGCCAACTGCGTAAGCTTGAATGTTTTTAAGGCTTTCAATAGATTATGGACGCCTATACCTTCGTCAAAATTTGTCTCCCCATGCCTTAACTGATGTGCTTATTTTATTTATTTGTTTTATTCGAGCCAATGTCCACATGAGGAGTCTTATTTTATGGGGGATGTGACTATTCTACTTCAAGAAAGAAATCCAAGTCATTCAATCATGATAATAAATTCAACATAAAATTCTTACATCCTCCAATAGAAGATAATTGTAAAGGCCTGGTCAAATCAAAATGAATTGAGATAATTTTCTTTTTACTCATCAAGTTAATTTTAATAAGCTTCATATTTTACAATTCGTAGGCAAAGTGGAAAAAAATACATTATTTTACATGATTTAAATGTTGTGATAACTAACATGTCCAAAAACTGTATGTCATGAAAAACTAATCGAAACATTACCTTCTTCAATAAGGTATGTAAAATTTCTAGAAATGAACGAATTTCAATTGAGTTTCAATAATTTGCCATCATAATAATGAATAAATACAGTTTGATTACTTGACATTTTCTTGACAATCGCTTGTCCATCTTATGATAAAATGAAGTGTCCTTGTTTGGAATCAACACTAGTGACAAGTTACAATACAATTGAAGAAGATAAAAGATACCATGAATTATGAAATCTAGAAGGTCAAGCAACATGAGTTGAATGGTTCCTTTTCCAATAAGGTTAAGACTTGATTTATCCACAAAATAGATAGGAACACAAATACTTTCATGAAATTCTTCAAAAAAGTCATGTTGGAATGTGGCATATTTGCATTATACCATGATTCATTCATATAAGTATAATAAGTTGAAATAATAAAAAAGACATATATTCATCATGATAATTGCCACATGTAAACCAGGCTACTTCTAATGCTTAGCATCATGGTGTGCTTTATTTTTTGTTTGAAAGAGTTTTCTATCTTATCTAGTGAGAGTTTGCATTCTTGAGTTTCATGACTATCTTGTTTACCATATCACTTACAATACATGCAATTTCTATAATTTTGGTTGTTTAGTTGGAGTGTCCTTTTCAATTTGGACATTCGCTTCCTCTGCTTTTACATTGACTTCTACCTCTTCCGCAGTCACTTGATGAGTTCTTATCTTAAGGGTTGTCTTTTTGTTGAGCAAATATATTTTACCCAAGGTTATAATATTTTATCCCAAAATCCTTCTCGCATTCTACCTAATCTTCAATCAATTGATCAAAAGTGATGGCCTTTACTTGATTACTTGCCTAAGGCAACAACAGCTAGGTTGAATGTGTTGGAAGAAGTTCCTTTAAGAAGGTTGTGATGGAACCCTTCCAAAAAATTTGTCCCATTTTAATTGTTCTCCAAAGTCTGGCTTGGTCCCTTGTTTATGATTTTAGGTCATACTCATATCACTATGATAGGGTTTTATATCCTTACCACTCCTCAAGATTGGCGTGCTAATCAAGAACCCTTGGTCATTTTCAAACTGCGTTGACTTGATCTCCCCGTTCTCGGTCACTTAAGTTGTCACTTGTGCCATCATACTCGTCTTATCAAACCATGTGCTTAGGTTTATTGGTTACCTTATGATTTCCTTGTTCTTAAATTTCCTATGATTCGAAGGCTTACTCTTAAAATATTTATATCCTAATCCTTCATTGTTCAGGGTCAATATCTTGTTGCCTAGAGATGGCCCCTTTTTTATGATTAACTTTTGCGGTATGTGCAATAATAATGCTTCATGATTGGTCGTCCGATCATGGGATTTAATCCAAGCCACTCCCCATATGCCCGCACTGTTTTACTTATTATTTTATTCATATGGGTTGGCGAGCTTCGACCATGTTTCTGGTATATTGGTGGGTCTAATGTCCTCGGTGAAGATGACTGGAACTTTGCAAAGAAGATCAATGGCTGAAAAATTGAAGACGTGGCCATATCTCTATCATTCCCCACACACCCATTTTGATTTGTTTCATATTACTTTAAATATACGGGCTAGTGGGCGATGGCCACGTGGTACTATTTAATGGTGGGACTAGTATATCCACGATGTAGTGGATGTTGCTCAAGGGAAATCAATGACGGATGTCATTACATGTGTTTGCATCAAAGTTGTTCCCCTTACTCCTGTCTCTCTACAGTAGTAAGGAAAGTTGGTCACATGGGTTAGCTAGTGGTGTGACTCCTATTATTTCTATGGGCCCCACTAACCTTTGAAGATGAAGGCTTGTTTAGAAAAGGATGTTCATTCGACGGTTGATGGCTGGTGATGTGGCTCAATCACGACCACTCCTCGCCATCCCATGGGGGCCTTATCCATGTCTTGTGTATTCTAACGAGCAAGTGAGAAAGTGCCATTTGGAATTTCTTAAAGTCTCCAGTGGGCTCTAAATAAAGTTGGAATACTTCCAAATTTGGCTGAGAAGTACTATTTTTGAACTGTGCTATTTTCAACCTTGTTCTTTAAGGCTCATGCTTGAAATTTCGGCTGTCAGTTCTATCAAAGTTGGTCTACAATTTCTGAGAGGAACTAATTTTTGCTCAAATCACATATTTTTAGAAAATATAATGATTTAAGCCATTAAAAGTTCCATTTTAAGGATTCTAATTGAAGAGGGTTTTATCAAACCACCTTAGATCAAACCCCATTGGATAGAACCTCGCTAGTTTTAAACCATACCTATAAATGAGTCTCCTTTACACCTATCAAAATGATGATAAAAATTTGCTTTTGATTTACCTTTTGGGGGATCAAATTAATTCATTTAAAATTTATTTCAAATGATTATGGTAGTCTTCGAAATGAGCTATCCCATGAATATAATTTTAATATGTTTTAGTTTTATTATATATGTGTTTTTTTAGTTTTATTAAACACAGGTTTTTCACCGAAAATCAAGCTCTTTGTTTTGCACATGTGGAAAAATAGAAAATTATCAAAATAAATTTTTTAAAAATATTTTTGCGTTGGGTATTGTTGTCTTTGATCTATTTAAAAAAATAAAATTGAATTTTGATACGTATAAAAAAAGTTATGTTGTATACAGTCCGCCTATGTCAAAATTGCAATTGGTTTGACTTCGAAACTGTATTAAGCAAAAATTATTCAATTAAAAACTATGAGACCAAATGAAAGTGCTATATATCATAGTTATAAATCTAAATTCGAAAAAAATAGAATTTTATCCTTCATACAAAAAAAGTTATGTTGTATGTACGGTGAGCGTCACCTTTTAAAAATGTTGTTTTCTGAAAAAAACCAGTCTTCGTGGGAGATGGAAAAAGAAGTGCAATATTATTCCAAAAAAAAATAATTTTTTTTTTTAGAATCTAAAGACAAAATGTGATGATACTCTAGTTTGCCTCATCTTCAAATTCCTCATGGTTTAGCTGCCATAGGTGCCCGAATGTAAAGATTTAGTTAAAAATAATAATTTCAGTGTCCAGTTTGGCCAAAAATTGTAAACCACTATTATGGGATCACCCAACAAATGATATGTGTGGGAAAGGTGAAAAAAAAAAAACATGGCAATGTATGAATCGATATTTTTATATCAGATCAAGATCAATCCCCACTATTTTGATAAGAAGAAATACAAGTGTAATAATTCCTACAGGTGAGCGGGTAATTATGGTAAGAAAGTTTTAATTGGTACTATGTACAGAGTAGATGTATATCTACTAAGATATTTTCTGATTTAAAGGAGAATTAAGGCACAATTGAAACTTAATTGTAAGTGGTTGCATTGTAATCTACCTATTGATCTATCTTTTAAAACATGATCAATCGTGAAGATTAAATGGATCAAGGCAGATTTGTTGTTAGCCCGTGCGCATTGGTTTTCTTTGAATAATTAATGGTTGGCACACTTGCATGGATCATTATAAGGACTATTTTTCATTCAGAATTTGCATCAAATTTGAGTTTGAGATAAAAGTTGGTAGGTTTCTTCTGGTTCTTGTCGTTGGAAGGATGAGTAAGTTAGGAGATTTTTTTAAACCAGTTTACAGGTCTAGGATATTGAGTTTGCTAGAGTATGAGAAGAATGCCCTAGAGGATAAGGTTGATACATAGGGAGCTCCTAATACACCTGATGGAACCCCAAAAAAAATTCTTGGTTCTATCATGAAAATATTGTAAAAATTTTGGTTTGGTCCTTTGTGCTTGATGTAAGGTCAATGTTCCCATCATTGTCACAGGGTTTTATACTTGTAAAACTCTCAAATATTATTTTAAAAACCCTTGGTTGTTTTAATTTTATATTGACCTGTCTTTCCAATTCCCAATCACTTAAGTTGTCACTTGTGCCATCATAATCATTGATTTACCAGCCCCTTATCTTACGTTGATGAGTATCTCATGTCTTTCCTGATATTAAAAGTTGAAGGCTTAATCTAAAGAAAAATTTAAAATCCTTAGCCTTCATTATGGGTCGTTACCTCGTCTACCTAGTCATGCCCCCTTTTTATAAATAACTTTTGTGGCATGTGTAGGATAGAGCTTTGTATGGGTCATTTGATCAATTGAATCAATCTAGACCATTTCTCGTATGCTTGTGTTGAATTATTATTTCTTATTTTATGCATACGGGCTAGTGGGCTTCAGCAACGAGTAGGGTATAATGGTGGGCCCGGTCCTTTTAGTAAGGATGACTGGAATTTTTCAAAGGATTGGTAGCTAATGGACTGATGATGTGAACATATCTCTGTCACTCCCCGTGAGCCCGTCTTGTTTCATTTTGTATTATTTTAATGGCACGGGCTAGCGGGAGATGGCCACGTGGTATTTTCTAAAGGTAAATTTGTTCCTTAACAAGGCGGTACAGGTTGTTCGAGGAGTGATCAACGATATGTGGTGCAACACATGTTCTCATTTGAGCTTTTCCCTATGCCTCGGTTCATCTGCAGTTGTATGAAGGGATAGTCTTATGGGCTAGCAGGCAATGCGACACTTGTATGTCTGTGATGACCGATTGGATTTGGTGATTGAGTTTTGTTCTGAGGGTATTGATCTCAATGGTTGATCACTGGTGATGTGGTTGAATCTTATCTACTCCCCGCCATATTGTGTGGGCCCCGACTATGTCCTGTGTCTTTTAACAGGAAAGCAAGTGTTTTCCATGTGGACTTTCTAAATATGATTTACTGGTTTCTAATGAAGATGGAATACTTCCAAATTTGGCCGAAGGGATATTATTTATAAAATGAACTTTTTGTTTAGCTTTGTTCTTTAAAGTGCATGCTTGAAGTCTCGTCCATCAATTCTTTTAGTCTATGATACGTGTGGAATGGGTAGTAATAAAGAATGGCAGTGTATGAACTGATATTTTGAGATTGGATTTGGATCAATCCCCATAGTTTTTGACAAGGAGAAGCACAAGTGAAATATTTCCCACGAGCGAGTGGGTATTTCTAGCAAGATGGATTTTATTAATGCTAAGTACTGAGTGGATGTTTATCTACTCAATGCTTTTTAATTTTAAAAGAGGCATTAAAGCACAAGTAAAACTCAATTATGAATGGTTATATGGTAATCTACCTGTAATTCATTTTTAAATCATGATCAATGGTGAGGATTAATGGGGATCAAGGTAGAATTTTGTTAGCCCCCACGCACAATCTTTCTTTAAAAAATTAATGGTTGGCACACTTGCATGGCTCTTTATAAGGAGGAATGATTTCCATACTATTCATTCAAAAATTGCATCGGGTTTGAGTTAGAAAATGGAATTGGTTGGTGCTTTCTAAGAAAACGAATAAGTCTGAGGAGTTTGTTAGGCCACACCGGAGGTCTAGAAGACTAAGCTTTCTTGAGTATGAGAAGATTACTCAAGTGGATGAACATGATATCTAGGGAGATCCTTATACACCAAAGGATAGAAGAGGATGCATAAAGTTTTTTGAAGTATGGTGTTAAGAGAAATTACCGCCTAAGAAAATGAGTTGGTGGGGTATGAAAAGAAGACAAAGAAAAGGTGCAAGTATTGTAAGGTTTATTCGGGGAGGCTCAGTTATCCCAAAGAGATTTTTGACAGCCCTTTAGAAAATGAAGGTGAAACTTAGAGGGTGATTATTATCCCCTCTCTTTGGTACCATTTGATGATTCCGATGAGGTGGTGGTGACAGTTCCTCTAGTTCCACCACGAGCAAGGCGTGGGCTAGTATCCTCTAAGGCTAATGACTCATAGTGATGACTATGTCCCATTTTTATTTTCGATGACACCATAGCCCCTTTGTCAAGATTGTCTTATTCAACGTTCATGTCATTTCTTGTTTCTAGTGCGGATGTGGAAATTTTTTGGGCTAGTGTATAGGAGAGATGCTGAGTTCCCTAGCACTGGGGTATACGCATGTTTTTGCTAGGGCTACTAGTGGAGAATTTTTTTTGATCGATTGGAATGAGGAGTTGGCGTGTCTACATGCAAGTCATGTAAATGTTTGTCTTTTACTCTTCCATGATGGCATATAACTGATTGGGGATGCCTCAAAATGAAATGAAATGTAAATGTGATTGAGCTTGATGCTTGTCGCTCCCTTGTTCTATAAAAGGTATTTTTGGGCTCATTACAATGGTTAGACTTTTGAGTTTCAATAAGGTTTCGGGTGAATGCTTATCTCAGAAAAGGCATCTTAAATAGTATAGGGGAAAATAGGCTAGAAAAATGGTCTTGGGGAATGATGTCTTGTATGTAATAGTCTTAAATTAGTTTTATACAAACTACTAATGTAGAAGCGAATATTTTTCTGGAAAAAAACACACTCCTATGTATATTTCTTACAAGTTATGAATGAAAATTCTAATGGTGTTGTCATTTGTCTTCATATAGTTATTTTTGAATGTGTTATCCTATTCTTAGCTTTCACTCAAGGAGTTGATTAAAATGCTTGAAGAGGGTATAAACTTTGCATGAAATTGCCTAGGATTGCTAAGTAGTGAATGTTTCTTTTGGGAATTTTTGAGTTTTCATAGCCTGCAAGGCAGTATGAGGGTAGTTCATCTACTTCTAAAATTTGGTAGTTTGTGTATTACAGATTCTTACATATTTGACTCCGTTGTTCCAATTATTTAGGCACTGGCCAATTTCTCACTAAAATCTAGCATGAAAAATGAGAACATAGCACACCTAGCCTTGAACTTGACATAAGAACAACACTCTTTTAAAATCCATGTTAAATGAATTGTGTGTGGAATGGAAATATTCGGATTCATAGCAAATAGAGAATGATTCACTTGAAGGACATGCCAAGTCCTTAGTGGGATGGGTTTATTTGCACTCAATAATGAATTTTTTTATTATTAACTTATGTATCTCATGCTAATGTAATTTGGGATTACCCTCCTTGGTTTAACAAAGCCAAAAGTGAAGGAGTAAGGATTACAAAATCCTAAGCGCGTTGTGTTGGCCACTAACCTTACAATTTCTTAGTTATAAGAAGTGGAAAATCTTTAGAGAATTGTCAGGTTATACTAAAAAAATCATCAAAAAAAATGGCGACTCTGTTGGGGAAAACTTTCAATTCTCCAGCTATAGACTGTGAATTATAGAGTCAAGATCTTAGTGAATCTAAACAACTTGTTCAAATATTAATATTTTAAACTTGGAAGTGAGTTTGTTGTAGCAGAAATGCAAATAATTTGTGTGACTATGTTGTGGAGGAAGACCCTAAAATAAATTCATACTTAAAGGAACTTCATAATGCTTGAATTTCAGTCCTCTGTAAAGAGAGGTGGTGACTCTGACTCAAGAACCTGAGGAAAATGTGGAGAATATTTCAAATATAGAAAGATATCCAGTTAGGAAAAGGAATCTAAAGTATCTGCAACATATCCAGGAATTCTCCATATTTTGGTTTTCAAAAATGGCATAAATCTATATATGAACACCACATTTAAAAAATCTTGAAAATCTTGTGTCCCTATTAAGTGAGGATAAGCACTAAAGAAAATGGAATAAGTGGAAAATGGTTTACATACTTCTGTGTTATTATTTTGCAACCTATATTACGAGGTGAAGTATGTAGTATTTTTGAAGAAACTCATTTAGATGGTCTTAAGCAAGTTGAGACAAACTGATGCATTAGGAATGCTTAAGGTCATGTTGTAAAAGCAATTCAAGCTGCTTTTAAACTACAAGGTTGGCTTGAGAAGGTTGTTAAGGGTTTATGAAAATGTATTATCAACCTATGCAGCCATTGCCATGTAATAAAATAAATTCTAGCACTGGAAGACAGAGCAATAAATTTTAATTGTATTAGTGTTTACCCAAATGTTATTCCATCTGACATCAGAGATAAGATACCTAAGTTCAATGGTACAAAGTGTTAATCAACGAGTAAGCATTTGCAGGAATTCAATAATTTGATGGATGAATTTGAGATAGATCATGAGGATTTAATCATGAGGTTGTTTGTGCAATCTCTAAAAAGATATTCAAGAGGGCTATGTGCAAGATCATGATGGGCCAAAAATTGGCGATATGTAAGTGATATGATGAACCATGTGGCTGACGACTTTTTTTTAAACCAAAATTGATGAAATGAAGATGGTTTTAAAAGGAGATTCTCATCTTTCCATCAATATAAATTATGCTTTACTTTGAATTTAATAAATAATTATTATTCATTTTCTATTTGAATTACGAGTAAAGTCCTGATTATTGGGCTAGTTGAAAAACATCTATAGCTTTCAAACGGTATTATATTTTTTGAATTCGAAACATGTGTCAGATTTTATGATTCACATACTATAGGATTAAAAAAGAAAATTGAATTTCATGAAGTTTTGACCAAGTTAAGGTGTTCAGACATACGAGTTTAAATATTTTTTAAAAGTTGTCATAAAAAATTCATAATTAATTATTTACTTGGAACAAAATTACAAAAAAATATGCATCACATCGAGACATGATTCCTCTACTTATATCTAAAATATTATACAAAAATATGATCATTTTATTGTGGTTAGGGTGGTTAGACAGACACCTACTTCTTATTTTTTCCCTGAAATTTAAGTACTACTGCATTGAAATTTCAAAATTTCACCAAATAATTTTTATTTATTTTTAAATAAACCTAGTAGTTTAGAAACTAAATTCAATTTTCTACAGATTCTATTCTTACATATTTTTGAAATAATATAGATAACTTATTCAAATTTTTATGTCAAGTTGCCTAACTCTGATTTTTTTGAATTTTATTGCCACTTAAGGGCCTTTTTTTTCCATGATGATCCTACACATACCTGGAGATTAGTTCTCTGATTTACCAGCATGCTCTATCAAATCTTTGGAAGAGTTCAATGTAGTATTCATAGAGAAATTTGGTGAAAGGGTTAGTGCTAGTGCTTTGCTAAATAATTTTATGAGCATTGAAAAGGAGGATGATGAGCCGGTTCCAGCATTCAACCTAAGATTTGCTAAAACATTGAGGGATATTCTTGGTTCCATGAGATTAAGTGATGAAGCGTGTTTAGTTTTTTATTTAGGATCTTTTGATAGAAAGATGAGCTATCTATTGAGAGAAAAAGATCATAAGACTTTGGATCAGGCATACGAGATAGCTATGAATATTGAAACCAACCAAAAATATGGAATACCAAGGAATTTTTTGGCTACAAATGTTTGTTACCCTGAGACACCAAATGTTGATAAGAGGTGTAAGATAGAAATTTAAAATAAAGGTTAGAACACTTACACCACTATTGTGTTAGATTACACATCACCCAATAATGATGATCACAAAGAGCTCCAAACAAATTGTCAAGAAGTTGTATGTAGTTGTGATCATACAACCTCTTTTCAGGACCTCTCTTGCATAAGAAAACTCAAAGGAGAATCATCATATGATCTCTATGAAAGATTTATGGATACTCTGGCTACAATTCCTAAATGTCATGGACCTGAAAAACTCATTCTGCATTGATTTATTTTATGAATCTTAGGAACCAGGTTTGAGTGATTTACTGAAGGAGTTGAAGCCTGTTAGGTTTGACTAGGTGTGTGAATACTTCTCTCTCTTTGAATAGATTAGAGATAACTATCGATGAGCTATTATGTTTTCAACCCACCATGATAATGATTTTTCTACCTCATATGAATCAAATAATGAGATGTCACATGAAGAAGAAGAGAGCAAATTAGAGGTTGAAAATGTTGGCCACAATGAGACTGATGAAATGAGTAGTTTTGAGTGGCAGTAGATGGCATTGTTAGATCTTGAAAAGAATCGCACAATATGGTAAGTGCTAAATTATCACAACACTTGCATCCCTATGCATCATATTATCATCATTGTTGTTAATTATTTTTACTTGCATGGGCTCATGTTCCTTTTAGTGAGGGTTAGAATCATAAATGTAACTTGAAAATGTTCAACACAGACAAGATGTAATTAATGTAAACAATATGAAGAAGATGTGTACTATTATTTGATTTTATGTTCAATTTCCAAAATTCCTTTTAGACATTAATTTTTAAATATAATGTGATGATGAATTTATTGAGAAGTATTAAATTTTTTTAATCTGGGGGAATAATTTGATCAAAGTTCCAAGAAAATAGGAATAAGGGAAATGGTGGTAGAGTAAAAAAAAAGAGAGGGGAGAAACTTCATTAAGAATACAAGAAATTAAGAAGAAAGGTAATGATGAAGCTTACCCAAAGAGAAGAGAGCAACTTCAACAATCATCCAACATTGCAAGAATGAAAGAAAAGAGGAGGGTAGTAATGGAGCTCATTCAAGAGTAGGGAGGAACATCTACACCATAACCTAATCTCAAGAGGATAAGAGAAGAAATAAGTTTTATTAGATTAGATAACAACCATGCAAAGAAAAATATAAATGAAACATGTAATAAAAACAATGTTAGAAACAAACATGAATTAAAAATAAGTTTTTTAAAAAATATGTGAGTTCACTATCACAATAATCAAAGATCCTTCAAGAAAAATCAAATACCCAAATGCTGCACCAAAAATAGTAATACAACCTACAATAAAATGATGATAAATCCTATAAGATGATGACCTTTCAAAATTTTTTATAGGTCTTCAATGGGATGCATATTTTTGAAGAGAATGAAGAAGAATGGGGGTTTTGAGAGAGGGAGATAATGAATATCACAAGAATAATTAGTAGAATAAAATAATTATATCTTGTTAGAGAAATCATACATTAACTAATAACTAATTCATATTTAATTGATTATTAGTCTAATTCATTTCATAAACTTAAGTTAAAATAAGAGTGTTTTTATTTGTTGACTAAGGTTTTTGTTGATAACTGAAGTGAGCTATTATTAGATCATTTTGTCTCATCACACAAGATGATGAAACTCTTCATGATGTAATCTCTTTATCATTTAGGGTTGCTCTTATTCATATGGTTTAAAACCTAACTGATCAAATACTAAATAATTGAACAATAACAAGATGAAATGATCAATCAAATGCATATTCAATGAAGTTCAATCTACAATACTAGAAGAACTCAATTCAAAGAAAATGAATATAAACTAGTATGCAAACCTCTCAATCCTATTGTGGATTGATGCATAATGAGTGGATGTGGATGTGGATTGCTCAGTTTATGCATTATGCATTGATATAAAAAATCTTTGTTGATGATGATGCAATAGACGATCTCAAATTACTCCAAGTCAGTGATCAGTTTGAGAGAGAAAATTTTCTTGAAGGCTTATGGATTATATCATGTTACATGGTGAAGTATTTATAGATTTGAGAGATATTGATCAATGGTGAGGATTGAATTGGCTAATCAATGAAGGAAATTAGATGAGAGAATATGGAATCGATCAATGATCAAACAAAGGATTGAGATTACATAATGACATAGATCAAAGAGTTTAATCAAGGGCTCAAATTGTATGAGACAATAACAAATCACATGATTTTACGAAGCCATGTGCGATATTTCCATTTGGAGAGAAATATTTAATTTTTAATTCAAGGAATATTCTAGTGCAAGTTGGAGAAGTTGGAGGAAATTAGTCAATTAAATATTTATGAAATTGTTTAATTGAGAAAGGTGATGAACTTAGGACCCTCAATTAAATAATTAAGATTATTTAATAAAAAAGGATTTATAACACTTAATTAAATAATTCACATTATTTAATGAAATGAGATGAAAATTAGTGTGAATGAAGATGAATTAATCAGATAACCTTATTTAATCAATTTATAGGAGAAAAAGGTAAATTTAACCAAATAATTGATATTATTTAATAAGATAGATGAATTGGGTGATAATGATGAGAAAATGTTGTTAGTAATCAGAATCAAGATGCGTGATATGATTATGACATTTTTAGGTGTCTACATTTGCCCCTCTTTGAAGCAAGGTACCTGATGTGTTCCTTCAAAGAATTGAAACTAGCTAGGTTGATACTTAGATAAAAAATTTAAAATTTTCTTGACTTTTCTTGATGCCCCATTATTGTCTGAGCAAACAATAAATGCTAGTATGCTGCCCCCTTGAGAGATCAAGTGAAAAAACTATTTTTTTGGGTTGAGATTGCAATAAGACTATGAGAGAAGTTTCGATGATCAAAGGATGAATGATAAGTTTAAGAAAAAGCTTAGATGTTTGATGTAGATAGATTCTATGATGCATATAAACTCATCGACTATGGATAACCTCATGTATATTTTGATATATCACATAAATTCGATACTTGAATAGAAATATTAGTAGAGATAGAGATAGAAGAATGAGAATAAGATAGAAGAATGAGATAGAATGGAATAATAAGATGGATAGATTAGCATTTTATTGAGATCGATCAAGATACCAACAAACCTATGATTTTTAGGATGAATTCCAAGGTTTTATTGGATATATGATAAGATAGGTGATGATTTTTCTTTTTCTTTTAGATAATACTTTTCACCATAGCAATTTATATTTAATCTATAGAAAATAGTCACGATGCACCAAGATATTAAGAGCCAAGATGATGTTGTATCTAATTCTTGATGGACTTGGACTCTACAAACAAATAGGATTATTCTTTTTCATACATAGACCTTGTTTTATTTTGTGAAATAATTAAGTCATCAAAGTAAGGAGATTAATACACAAAAGGTATGAAGAACTTGATATGTCTTAGTCTTTGTTTTACTTGAGACTACCCTTGCACACAAAAGGAAATTATTCATCAAGGTCGTATTACAAGAATATCCAACAAGCACATAAAATAAAAGCAATGATCAATTCCCCATCCCTTTCTCTCAGAATCATTTTGTAGACATCATCGAGAGATCATAAAAATAGACCAATAAGATAAATCATAAGAAAAGATCAAAATAAAAAAATAGTAAGTGTTACCCATATCTTTTGTCAAAGTGTTGTTTAGGGTGATTTCCAATGATGATGTCTATTATAGGAAAGATATATCTATCACACATGTTTGGATGTTGAATTGTTTTTTGAATGTTAAAAGGTTGTTGATATGAATGTTAACTGACATGCTTGAATTATAATCAAGACTTGGTGAAGTGTTGTATTTGTTTCTATTTGTGTTGCCAAAGTTTGAATGTGGCGATCAACTTATTATGGGTGAAAGTTTATTACCGGTGAAAGTGAGATGGGATGGGTGATTTTATTTTCCAAATATTTCAATGTTTTTTACATTTTGAAATGTTTTGATTGTATTGGAAAAGTAGGTTTTGAAGGGACCTAAAACCCATTACATCACATAAAATAAAATGCTACTAAAAGAGGTTGACATTGAAGCATAAGCAACAACCAAAATTGAACCAACAACCAAAAAATAGCAACCTAATAGAAAAGAAACTGAAATAGGTTCCACAACATAGAAAAACACACTATTTCACACTTTTCAAGGTGTTAGCTACCTCAATATCCTAGTTGAAATGTTGTTGAGCCTATTTTTGGTATTTTGGGGTAATTTGAATGTTTTGAGTTTTCAAGTTATTTCAGGTTGTTTTGGAGTTTTGTGTAACGTTTTTACTATTTTTTATTTTCAAATTTTCTAAATGTTTCAAGTTGTTAGATGTTTTCGATGTTTTTCAATTTTTTTGGATGTTTTGAATGGATTTTTTTCGGCTTTTGAGAAATTTTATGGATTTTTTTGGTAGTTTATGAACGCTATAAATGTTTTGATATTTTCAGGATTTTCATATTTTTTAAGTGTTTTTGAGATTTTCAAGATGTTATGGATGTTTTTGGATTTTATAAATGATACCTAGATCACAATGTCCATGTAACATTGTGAGATATAGGACATTGATCAAGAGTTATTTGAAAGAAAGATCAAATACCTACCCCAAGTTTCTAGCAATATGTGGAATGATATGTGTGAATGCATAGATGGACGGATGAAAAATGGATGGATTGGTATATGGAGGATGCCAAGGATTATCTTATGATAGGATAACACTTTAAGGATAGAGGATGCTCATTTGGATACTACTTCATGGATTGGATGATGTTGAATTGCATAGGATAGGATCAATGATAATGACCCATGCCAAGATTTTACCAAAACAAGGTTGAAGTATAAACAAAGCCTTTTTCAAGATCAAGATAATTAGGATTTGGATAAAAATAGATTGGATGGATGGATGGAATGTTTGATTTATATTAAGAAGGGGATGAGATGCTTTCATCTAAAATGGTAGACATAGATGCTCTATTCTACTCATGACGCCTGTTTTGCAGGTGTGAAGCAAACTTTTTGCTTAGTCTATTTTTTATTTTTGGCTATTACTTTTGGATTTGTGAAGATCCACAATGAAAGGTTATGTTTCTGATGGGTGCGCAATGTGTGACAAGGTGGTTGCACACATTTTTTTGGTCACTTTCCTTTTGGCTAGGTGTCAGACCAAGTGTCGGCTTGGTGAATGATTTATTAAAGTTTCTTTTAGCAAATATTAGACTATCTGCCTTCTCTACATGTAATCTCTTCATTGTAGAAAATTTGTACCTTAGGGAGCCTTCATTCAGAGTTTTTTGGAGCATGAATTGACTTAATTTTCAAAGGATGTGAGTTGGTGCCACCAAATCCACTTAATTGGTTGACAAGACCTTCGCCAGGCTACTTTCTGGATTCGAGTGTTTATGAGGGGCAATCCTATTAAAATATCTAAAAGATATTAACGTAGCAGTTTGAAAGATGATGAGAAGGATCACAATGACCTAATTAAAAGATTTGAGATTAGATTCCAAGCTATTGGGTGTAGACATCTGGTAGTCATTACTTTTGAACAAAGTGAGATTTTCTCTCTCCTTGGCAATTATAAATATCAAGCGACAACATGCAGAAAGGGTTCCTGAATTTTTCCTTTTCGGAAAGAGTTTCTTTAGTTTTCATAGTTAGAGGAGTATTTTCTTTAAATTTTACAGAACACTGCTTCACTCTCACATGTTATATCTTTTATTTACTAAAACTATTGTTAGATTGGTATCCAACCTCTGTTTTAAGTTCATTTAATATCTGAAGTGTGAGTTATTTGGGAGAAATACTTGAAACTATGCATGATATGGCCTCTGTCAATATTTCTTTCTTTATATCTTCATCTAGAATGGAACATTGTGTCTAGCTTAATCTGAATAGTTTGATTATTCGATTTCCATGTTGTATGTATACATGATAAATTTATAATTTGTAGAAAACTAGATTATTTCCTTTGAATTCTCTGTTTTCTTTTTAGGTTATCATTTTTTCATGTTATGTTGTATTAAGAGAAAGAGTTTATGTGGCTTTTGAAGGTTTCTCTATTTTCTCTTGAAACTTCTATGCTTGGTCAGATCTTAATGCACACTTCATGCGGGTGGATTAAATGACTACACTATGCTTGTATCTAGCCTCTATTGTTTGTTCTCTTCCCAACAATGAAGGGATGTGGCATTTTGTTTCCATCATACCATTCGTAGAAAGTAAATTGTGGTTTTCAAATGTTGTTAAGGAATTGGCGCATTGCCACTTTCATGTTTTTCTGTTTACATTTATTTATAGCCTTTTCCCAAACTCGAAGAAGATTTGGCTTTCTATAAAAATCTTGGAGGTATTCAGTGATGCACATATTGTTCCCCCATAAGACTGACAGAGAGGTGCAAGATTTGATGATGAACAATTCATTTTCTAGCATGCCCAAGGGGAGAAGTTTTGAACATCTGATTAGAAATCAAAAATATCTCTAAATAAGACCAAGGAAACTAGAGGTTTCATGCCCAAAGTCCAAACAAGATAATCCTCAAAGGGCCACTTCTAGTACACCCAACTATCTTCTTCGGTACCTAAGAGAAGGAGATTTATAGGCTCTTTATTGCCTGTAAGAAGTAGTAAAGCAAGGAGTAAGAGCCCAAAGTTTAGAGCCTTATCTACTTCGCTTGAAGATCAAATTTTCCACATAAGAATACAAGTTTACCCAATTCATAGGAACCTTTTCTTCATGGCTCATATACCCCTTCATGCTCCCAAAAATTTTGTAACCTAGGATAATCGTAGTCCATTATGGACACCCACTCCTCCTGATGTCTGGCTCGCCATACTTGCTAATGCCCTCAAGGCTATTATGAAATTCTTGAAAGAGGACTTTAAAACCCCTTCTAAACACCTCAAAGACATACATGAGGTATGTAGAGTACATAATATAGTGGAGGAAAACATTGTTATGAGAAATTTCGTTGCCTCTTTCAAAGGGAAGGCTCAAGACTAGTACACATATCTGACTTCTAGTTTTATTAGCTCGTGGGATGATCTCAAAGAAAAATTGTTTGAACACTTTTCGGGAAAAGGAGATTGCTCTTCATTACTACACCAATTGATCCTCATCAAGAGATCCTCACAAGAAGCCATGAGTGAATTCAACACTAGGAGTAACAAAACCTAATAGAGGATCCTGATTAATGCCCGACCTCAAGCTGCAATGGCATTCATGTTCTACTTGAAGGCTATTAATTCATATATTACGGTAATGATTACCTCTATGGGAGGCAATATCTTACCCGGCACATACGAGGTGGTGGTACACACTGATAATAGTTTGATAGATGCCGAGAAGATTCCACCGTGACCTTCGATTCTTGTTTTTGCAAAAAAAATGGGTGCACCTCGAGAGGAAGTTGCTCTAAACACTTTCGCAATCCAAGTGATGGGTTCAAGTTCACCCCAACCTATGTATGTATACCCTACCACACAACCAATTACATTGGTTTCTTCCTCTATAGCAGCATAAATTAATGATATGAAGAATTTGATGCGGTCTTTTGCTAATGAGTTAGTTCTCAGAAAGTGGCACCAAGTTTCCCCTCAGAAGCAAGCTACTCAAAACTATCAAGGAGGAAGGCCATTCTATTAGCAGAGCACATACCAAGGACCTTTAGGTTGAGGGTTGAACAAGTAGCTCTTGCCAACCATAGTTCCAGTCACCATTCTGTTACAAACGGTCAAAGATAGCCACAACAAGGAGTTGATTCTAGGCTAGAATAACCTAGAAGATGATGAAAATGCATGGTTCTTTTCTTGCAATGATAGTCATATGCCTTAGAATTTCTTGAAGGGAAAGATGTAGTAAAGGATAGCAGAGAAAAGAAACAAAAGCATGATTTTGAATGCAAAAGGGTATGAATCTTCCAAAATGGAAAATGCCTATTTTAGAGCGCAAATGCAAGGGATGTCTCTAGAGAAAGAGTCAAATGTCACACTCGATCATGCACATTTCTCTTGGATGGAGGAAGAACATGCAGTATTCACAAATGAAACTCTAACGACCACAAATCCACAGGTTTAGTCAGAATACAACACTAGATCCAAGAGAAGGCTCATGGGAGAATACATGCCACAAGATCTATCTCGTCCTCAGTCTCACCAACCATTGTCATAGGAAAAGCAGTTCCCGTAATCGATTGATCAACCAATTCAACAACAATGGATTCCATCGTCGCTTGACAAACTATCAGATAGGATATCAAATCCATCTACCACAAATCATCTTCCTCCCAACCCAAGAGAGATTCCGTTCTTCAAGCCAAAGGCCCCACCAATCGAGACACTCAACGTGGTGGAGAAGCTGAAGAAGGAACCTACCAATGTTTCCTTGTGGGATGCTATATATATTCTTGAGCAGAAGAAATTGCTTCAGGAAGTATTGAAAAGTAATGGAAAAAGACCACATATGGATGTAGTTCCATTGTGTGATCAAAGTAAAGATAAACGACCCACGTCAGATCCTCAAACTTTGAAAGTTACAACTTATACAAATGATGTGGGAGATGCAAAAGAAATAGAGGTAAGGAAGTTGAAGCCCACTCCCTTCTTTTTAACATTAATTGTTGGGGATTAAATTTTGCACAACAATATGATTGATTCGGGGGCATGTACAATGGTCATGCCAAAGTAAGTGGTTCATGCCTTAATGCTCAAATATGAACCTCTTGAAATGGGAATCATGTAGTTGGATGGAATGAAGGTTCTCGTAGATGGTCAGATAAAATATCTATCCTTGACTCTCTTTTCATTCCCAAGCCAAATAATGTCACAAGAAGTAGTGGTAATAGATATTCCCCTAGTCTTCATGATGTATATTTCTATGGATTTCACTGCAAATTATGGTGAATACTTAGCACTAGACTAGTCCCATCTAATATTAAGAACCAAGCACGAGGTGAAGACAAAGATCCTCTCAAATTCTTTACACCCCGAACATATAGTGAACAATGTAGTCCTCTATTTTGGATCAACGCATACCAATTTTCAAGATAGGAGGGATATTGCATGGAAATGCTAGAAGAAAAAGAAGATACAAGTGAGTGGACTCCCAAGGAAGAAGTTCTCCTCAACCAGTTCATCGAATTTGACCCTTTCGGCAATTTTCATGCCACGGGACTTGGCACATATGTTATCTTCGATGATGACCTGGTCTATCTGAAATTGATAAAAGATTGAGAAAGGTACGATGATCCAATTGATAATCATTTAAGGACCTTGTACTTTGATGGTGCTAAATGCAAAGCCGATTTTGGAGCAAGAGTTTGATTATTGTCTCAAATAGGATCCAAGACCCTTACTTGGCTTTATCAATTCCAATTTTCGTGCTCTAATAATGACGTTGAACACAAAGCCTTGATCCATGGTTTGTTCCTCGCTGAGCGGATGGGCGCTAAAAGGTTGCAGGTATTCAGATATTCTGAGTTGATTATGAGCCAGGTCCATAGGCAAGCAACTATTAAAAATATGAGAATGAAGTCCTATAAACATTGGATATGGGATTTAATTAAAGGTTTTGAGGCTTTTAATGTGCAAGTCATTCCCTGATCTCATAATAGTATAGCAGATCAGATGGCTTCAATCGGGTCATAGTTTGAGCCGATTTTTGATTCAAAGAAGAGTGCAGTGTGGATCATTGTCTGACCATCGATTCCTGACAACGATTAGAATTTTCAAGTGTTCGAAGATGACACCTAGATAGCCACTTTCATCCAAAATTCGAAAGGATTTCCTGACTATTCATAACCAAAATTTAAACCTTCTGAAAGGTAGGTCATTCAACTAAAAGGAAATAAGCTCCCCTGAGGTTTAATTTCCCTCGAAAATCTATTTGATTGTGAAGATGTGAGGAATGGAAAGCAAAGGTTTACAGCAAATGAAAAGGATTATGAGGAGATGGACATTGAAAATGACAAAAAGCTAAAAGTTAGAAGAAATGTTCCATGGAAAGATAAGGAAAGGTTAAGAGATATGTGTTCTAGGTACAAAAAAGTTATAGCATGGACCTATGATGACCTCAGAGGGTACGATCCCGACATAATTCAACATACCATTGACTTGGCAGAAGGGTCAAAACCAGTTTGACAAAAGCAGAGGTCTATTAATCCAAAAATTGAGGCACTAATGGCCCAAGAGCTCACTAAATTGATTGAGTCTAGAATCATTTACTTGATTAAACACTCAACTTGGGTGTCTAATCTAGTGCAGGTTCAAAAGAAAAATGGTGACATCCATCTTTGTGTTAATTTTTGAGACCTTAATAGGGCCTCACTGAAAAACCATTACCCTGTGCTATAATTATAGCATATCTTGCAGACCGTGGCTGGGTTGAAGATGTTCTCATTTCTTCATCATTTCTTAGTGTACAATCAGGTATATTTCAAGGAAGGTGACCAACCTAAAATAGCATTTACCACCAAGTGGGGAATGTTCACATATGCAAAGATGCCCTTCAAACTCTCAAATGTTGGTGTGACATTTCAGCAAGCCATAGACATTGCTTTAAAGGGATTGATCAATTTGATCATTTTGATTTATCTAAACAACCTGGCAAGTTTTTTTAAACTCAAAGGATGACCATTTTGATCATCTAGAATAGGTTTTCCAGAGGTGTAAAAAGTTTGAGATTTCTTTAAATCCCAAAAAATATTTTCAGAGTACCTCAAGGTAAGCTACTCGGCTTTGTAGTATCCAAGGAGGGAATTGCAATAGATCCTAAAAGAGTGAGATCTATAATGGACCTACCCCTACCAATGAATCAGAAAGAACTGCAATATTTCCTAGGAAAGATCAATTTTTTCAGTCAGTTCATTTTAGACTTTGCAAGCATTGTGAGACTCATCACACTAATGCTCATGAATAACTTGATTTTCAAATGGACCCCCGTAGGAAAGGTAGATTTCAAGCAGATAAAGAAGGATATTTCCACTGCTCTAGTGTTGGCCAATCTGAACTTTTCTAAATGTTTCTTGCTTTACATATATAGTGGCTAGCATAGCATAGCTTTTGTGCTCACTCAAAAGGATGAAGAAAATAATGGGGAGCATCTGATTGCTTTTCATTCAATAACCCTCAAGGGTTATGAAACCAGATACAATTTTGTGGAAAAGTACACTTTTTTCCATTATTAAGAGCCTTAAGAAGTTCTGACACTTGGTGTTGGCCAATAGGATCACCATCTTGGTTGCTCAACCGAGTGTAAAGGAATATATTACCGAAGGAGAAATAACTTAAAAAGGAGCCAATTGGATCACCAAGATCCTAGAATATGATGTAGATATCAGGTTGACTAAGCTGGTGTGGGGAAGGGGCCTCTGTGAGTATCTTTTACAAGAGTTGGGATCCGAAGCCGGCAGGGAGATTGATCAATTCTACTAAAATGAGTTTGAGTTTGATGACTCCTAGATGGAGGATAGGAAAATATATATGGAGAAGGGACATTACCCGATGACCCTGTCATTCCACAAAAGGATATACTACCGAATGCAAGGCACTAGGTATGTATTAATTGAGGGGATTTTATTAAAAAGAAACTATGATGATGTACTGCTTTGATATTTAGATAAGCACCAGTAATAAAGGGTTCTAATGAAATTTCATAACAGTCCTGAGGGTGGACATACTATTGGCCCTGAATGTTTTTGTAAGCGCGCCATTTGGTGCAGAAATGTACTCAGTGTCATTTTTTTGTTGGCAAGAGAAAAAAATTCACTTCACCTTTAAGTCCCATCGTAACTGAAGAGCCTTTTGTTCAATGGGGATTGGATTTGTTGGAATGATAAATCCCATATCTAGTGTTGGTCACAAGTGGATTCTCATAGCGACTGATTACTTCACAACATGGAAAGATGCTATTTCCCTAAAAAGTGCTACAGACGGTGGGATTTTTAACTTCCTCTAGGAGTTGATGACTAGGTTTGATTCACCAAATATTTTAATATCTGACAATGCTCGAGCCTTTATAGGATCAAAGTTGGCAGATTTTTCTATTAATAATGGAATCTACCTCAACACTTCATCAAACTATTACCCACAAGGAAATAGGTTGGTGGAGTCAACAAACAAAAACCTAATTAGGTTAATCAAGCGTATTGGGTCTGAATGACAAAAGGAGTGGCATAAGCATCTATAGGTTGCTCTGTGGTTAGACCAGATAACACGGAAGAAAATCCTAAGGACATCTCCTTATGAATTAGTATATGGGAAAGAGGTCATTTTACCTATTTCCATGGAACTCCCCACTCTACAATTATTGAAAACCCTAGAAATAGAGAAAAGTGGTGGAATGGAGGTATGAATAACAGAACTCCTCAAGCTTGAGGAAGATAGAGAGAAGTTCTTTTGGAGCAATGATTGGTCACCAACAGACAGTCAAGTGATGGTTTGACAAGAAGACTTTTGACCTAGATTTCCATAAAGGAATCCTAGTGATAGAATATGATGAGCATATTGCAAAACTAAGCCAGCACACCAAATTTAGAGCGCTATGGAAGGGACCCTTCCAAATTAGTGAGTGTAAGGAAAATAATGCATATGAGATAGAAGAAATGGAGGAAAATGCTTTGGATATACTAGTGAACAATATTTATCTAAAATTGTTTTCATTAAAGTATGATATCCTTTAAAAATTTCATAGTTATGTACTATATGTAAAATATTGTAAATATTGTTTTAAGTTTTAGAATAGAGCATAACGAAAATGAAGAACATAGAAGAAGTAAGAAAACACTACATTAAATTATATATTCATCAAAATTTACATTTCTAAGGTAGCCTGGGGTTCAAATTTTAGCATTAAGCTCTCTCGAGGAAAACCCAGAAAGGGTCTTTGAGAAAACGTGCATCGCACTGGGAATGATGACACTCGGGATGGAAACTTGCATAATCTCAACAAGGCCTTCTAGTAGAGAGGTGTCAAAAATTTGGTGACACAACTCCACTATCTGAGGTTTGGCAATATTCAGGTCCAGGAGGGAGGCCACAAAGCGAGAGAGGACATTGCAATTTCCCCTCATCTGGTTTTCATTCTTAATGAAATCCATGTCAACGACCCAGCAAAATGAAATTACCCCAAGTCGGTCGCACCTCTTTACTAGGTGTTTGATTCTATCAGCAGTAATATCCCCAGCAAAGGCATATTCTGGCCTTCATGGAAGTAGACAAATAGGAGTGCCTAGGTCGGTAGGCATGGCTAAAGTAGAAGAGCGAAAGATGATAGGGAAATGGAGAAAAGGCTGGCTAAACTAAAAAGGCTTACTTATTGAATGAGTATAGGCTTAAGGTGGCATAGCTACTTATAGAAAAGAGATGTTGGTGAACCTAAATAGAGGAAGGTCTATTTTTTACCGAACGACAATGGGAAAATAAATCATATGGAGAATCTGACATAAGGTCTAAAAATTATTTTTTGGGCGTCGAGAGTAAATGCTCATATAAGCCAATCATCAATGTATGTCCTTTTCCATCATCAATATCATATAGCTCACGTAAGCGAAAAGACATGGATTAACACGTGAATATCTAAAAAATTTATGAGTGCATCTTTTCAAAGGTACTTCGTATCACCTAAGCAAGATTGACATAACTAAAGGCACTCTCCCTGAGACAAAGAGATTATTTATGAAGAGAGGTGGAAAAGGGAATGTACTGATTGCATTCTTGTAGAGTTTTTGGTATTCATGAGGGATATAGATCTCTAACCCACACGTATGATCTCATTGGCAACATTTAATGGACCAATGATAACGACATAGTCTTAACTACACGTACTTTCTAAGAGAATTAATTACACCAAAAATTAGATTTTTCTAAAGAACCAAGAAGTAAGTGGTTGTTTTAGTGAAGAAGCTCCCTACAACATTTGAGGCAGCCATGGCCGAACCATTGAACGATTGGTAGAAGGGGAGAGTCTACATCGGAAAATCCTTCTTTCAATAATATTTTTGGGAAAAAATCATTTGCTAATGCCCCAGTGCCTGAAGATCGACCGTAGAAGTTTTATAAAATGGTGCTGGTGGACAGAAGTTTTCCTAGAGAGGCAGTACGAGATGTTGCCGATAATGTTTATGATCCGAAACTACTGAGAAACCATAAAAACCTTAGAGAGGGAGCATTTCAAAAAATGAGAGAATATGACGCCTCTGAGGGTTTTGCCTCTCGGCTCTAGAATTGTGGGTTTCCATAGTTTATGTTGCTTGTCATATACTCGTGCCCAGAGTTAGTGGATGCATGTGCTAATAGGCTCGATGAAGAAACTAGAACCATAAAGTGCAATAGGATCAAGGTCATAGTTTATGTTGCAGCTATACAAGATATGTTATGTATCCCTCCTAATTGGCCCTCTGAACCATTCAGTGAGAAAGATATGGATATTTAATGGGAAGAGGCAAATGAAAGAGAAAATTTCTATCATGATGAGATAGGAGAAAAGGTGTCAAGAGGTCGATTTACTTTTACTCTAGCAATCAAAAAGTTCAAAAAAAACATCGGATCTTTTCTTGATGTTGGATTGTCTTTTCAGCCTAGATGATGATGAAGAGGTCAACACTTTCTACATGGCCTTGCCTCTGATACTCTAAAGGGTAAGGGGCAAAGATACTTTGACCTTGCTGATGTAGTAGCTACAAACATGTTGATGTAGTTGAATAATTATGAAACCGAGTCCAAATTCAAGTATTCTTCTTTGTTGGTTCACTTAATTTTGCATTAAATTTTTTATTTTTTGGAGAAACATTTTCCGGTCTCTAGGTTTGATGAAGAGGACTTAGGTCAGCCAGTTTCTTTATCAACTGATGTGTTGTCAAGAGCATGTAATTACTAATATTTTGTGAATCACTTTCTGAGACCAGTGCTCCGAGAGCTATTGTCGTGTCTGGTAGGTCGTTTTTCCCCTAAGGTTGAAAAATGGATCGAAAAATAGTCGACTCTAGTAGATTATTTCTATAGAGAGTATTTCACATTCATCATATATCATGGTTTCATTGGAGAGCCTTTCTGACTCTCGAGATTAGTGACAGATAGATTTTTCACGTTGGAGACATGCCATCCAACAACTCTTGTATACAATGCTTACAGTAGGGGAAGGAAAAAAACAAAGCTATGTATGCTTCCCCTTTGCATTGAAAACAATAGAGTGGTACTAGAAAAGCGCGAATCACAAAAGGAGCTTGCAAATCTGTTGGTGGTCGTAGGCTTAGTCCTTATCTACGACACATAGCCCTTAGGAGAAGTCACAGATATACATCAACTTGGCTCTCATACCAACCAAAAGGCCAAGGTGGCTAAGTTTCTATACACCACAGGTAAAGTATCAGAGATACCTCCCGATAAATAAAAACCTCAACAATCAAATGAAATGGCAAGGGTGGTGGGAAAGGAAGATGATGGACTTCTGGAGGTTCTGACAATAGATTGGAGGTACACGTAAGTTTCTCAAGGATTTTCACCCATATAATGAACAGTTCGAAGACATTTATGACCAAGAGGTTGATTCCGACAACAACAACCTATAGTCTAGCCATGAGGTGACAGAAGAGCGACTTCCACGTCATATTGCCCGACCACAGGAGTCCAAAAGAGGGAGAAGCTCTAAGAAAAAGGACTTACAAGCTGCATCCTCCGCCAGTGCTCAAAGTAGAGGAAATATAATACGACAGTCCCCAAGAGAATCAGTTCCAGGACAAGAAGACCAAGCTTCACCGAGATCATTAGCTAAAGGATCGAGATGCTCCTATTTGGGTCAAACAAAGAGAACGTGAGTCCAAGACCTAGACATACCCGATGCATCCATTAGAAATGAAGACGAAGAAACATCTACTTTGTAGAATGTTCGGACAATTTCAGTCATGGTAAGTCTTGCTCTCCTTCTTCTTCCTACTTCTGCATCTTTGGTCAACCCTTTGCCTCCACCTGTTGAAATGAATCCTCCATCCAAAAACCCCAAATTTTTGGTTCTAAATGAGCTCCCTGCCATTTTTAACACACCAAGTGATGTACCCTCTCATGTCGAGCAAGTAGTATCCGCTTCGGCCACTATTGAATCTTTGATTGACCTATCCAAGGCCCCTATTGATAAATTTGAGAGATCAATATTACCCGTTACCCCAGGTGTGTCCACATTCGGATAGAAATCACCCATTCTATATGTTTCTCTTTTTACCCCAACCGGTCCTTGTGGTGCCCAATCTCAATTTGACATTCCTCTATTTTCAATGATTACTCTCCCATTCACCTCCCCACATGCTTGTGCATCCAAAGTTTCCCCTTTCATTACTCTTTTTAGTCTGTCAATTGGTGCTTCTCTTGTAGCACAAAGCATTGATTCCCCACAGACTCTTCAAAAACATTTTGACATGACTAAGTGGGCCCAACAAGCCAGAAAGTGGAAAAGGAGGATGAAGAATGTCGATATGTTGGATGCCAATAAGATTAAAACCTATTTCAATGAAGAGCGAAATTATGTGTGAATCACTATCATGAAGCCGCTCACATCGAAACCTAAAGGACAAATGCAAATGGAGGATTATGACATCAAGGCAGTGGGTCTAGATTTAAATGAAATTCACCCATGCAACAAATTAGATCTAGCCAAGACTACTCAGAAGGTATTGTATACTAATTATGAGAGGCTAGATCAAAAGTTAAGGAAGTACAAAATTGAGTTGCCAAATGTAAAGGAAACAGTGAATCGGCTAGAGTTGGAACTCGGGGCCTAAAATGCTCAAATTACCCGCATAATGCAAATACAAGATAAACATGAGGAAGTCACAAAATCTCTTGTCCAACTTCAGAATGAGCGTATTAAGTTGTATGCCAAAATTGACAAATTAAAATGTAAACTTGCAGTTGAGCGTCAATCAAATGCAAAATACAACGTGTTCAAGAGAGAATGAAGAAGGAATTGGATGGTGTTCAATCTCAGGCCTCCGAAAAATTAGAAAGGGCTCGAGAGGAAGCTGAGAAGCTAAGAGGTGACAAGCAAGAAGTTGAGTCTTCTCTATGCACTCATGATCAGGAAGTCAAAAAATTACTTTCCAAACTAGAAAATTCTCTCGATAAAAAGGATCGAATGGAGGAGAGAATGAAGGAAAAAGAGGCTCAACTACATGAAAAGCTAGCAGCTGCACAAAGGTATGCGACTCTTCCTATGAAAATAAGGTTGGTATCTTCCTATTGGGAGAGAATCAATATTCTGCTCACCGTTCTAAAACTGGCCCTGCAATTTTTGAGGGACACCCGGGGGATAAATGAAAGGGTTGGCCCGCTGGCCAACGAAAATCTATAGGAATATGCCCCCAAGTGGTCAAATCTCACTGATTTCCAAGCTATGTGTGGAAATAGATGAGGCTCTAAGAAATACATGAATTTAATATTAGAGGGCTCTCTCTAGCAAAATAAGCGAATTCGCCCATTGCCATAAGGTAGCGGAAAAAAACTAAGAATAGCCAAGCGGTGCTGAACAAAAGGGTCGACAAAATCAAGAAGGATTTTGGTGTCTTGTACAACTTCAGGTTACCTCCTTTCCATTTAACACATGGGGATGTGTTATGAGTTGAGAATATTACAAAAGCGGTCAGGAATAAGGCTAAGATTTTAGTAGATCTTCCACAGTCAAGCACAACACCCACTATAGAAGACATTGAGAGTGAGGTTCTTCAGCTTTCTCATCTATATTATCATTTAGGAGTTGTTTCAACAAGGTGGAGATTAGTTTCTTTCAAAGAAGTGTTCAAGCTCGATCAGGCATAGAATAATTTTTGTAGTCTCGCCCGACCGAGTGATGTGGATTGGGAAATGTTGCACTATGCTTTCCTCAAACTCAAAGAATAGAAAAACGTCTAGGTTTGTGCCTTCACAAGCAAAGCTCCCCTATTTTGGCTTCGGGAAGATCCAAGTGTGAAAGGTTATGTTTTAGACAGGCGCACAATGCACCAGATGGTGGTTGTGCACAATTTTTTGGTCTCTTTCCTTTCGACTAGGAGTCAGACCATGTGTTGGCTTGGTGGATGATTGCTTAAAGTTTCTTTTCACAAATATGAAACTATTTGCCTGCTCTACACGTCATCTCTTTGCTGCAAAAAAAGATGTACCTTCGGGAGCCTTCATTCAGAGTTTCTTAGAGTGCACCTTGCCTTACTTTTCAAAGGAAGGATGTGAGTTGGTGCCACCAAAGCCACTTGACCAGTTGACAACACCTTTCCTAGGCTATTTTCTAGATCTAAGCATTTGCGAGGGGAAATCCTATAAAAATATCTAAAGGATATTAATGCGGTAGTTGAAAGTTGATGAGTAGGATTGCAACGACCTAATAAAAAGATATGATATTATATTCCAAGCTATCAGGTGCAAATGTCTGGTTGTGAATAATTTTGAATGAAGTCATCATTTCTCTTTCCTTGGTGATTATAAATATCAATTGACAACATGCAAAAAGGGTTCCTAAAGTTTTCCTCTTTGGAAAGAGTTTCTTTAGTTTTCATAGTTATAGGAGTATTGTATTTAAAGTTTATAGAATATTGCTTCACTCTGGCATGTTTTATCTTTTACTTACTCAAACTATTGTCAGATTGGAATCTGACCTCTATTTTAATTTCATTTAATATCTAAAGTGCGAGTTATTTTGGAGAAATACTCAAGAAATTATGCATGATATGGCATATGTCAATATTTCTTTCTTTATATCTTTGTCTAGAATGGAACACTCTATCTAGCTTAATCTGAATAGTTTGATTATCTGATTTCCACGTTGTATGTATGCATGATAAAGTTATAATCTATAGAAAACTTGATTATGTCCTTTGAATTCTCCATTTTCTTTATAGGCTATCATTTTTTCATGTTATGTTGTATTAAGAGAAAGAGTTTATGTGGCTTTTGAAGGTTTTTCTATTGGCTCTTGAAACTTATATGCTTGGTTGGATCTTAATGTACAGTTCCTTTAGGTGGATTGAATGATTGCACTGTGCTTGTATCTAGACTTTCTTGTTCCTTCTCTTCCCAACAATGAAGGGATTTGGTATTATGTGTCCATCATACCATTCCTAGAAAGGAACTTTTGGTTTTTAAATAGTGTAAAATCGTTGGCGCATCACTACTTTCATGTTTTTTCTATTTACATTTCTTTATACCCTTTTCCCAAACTTAGAGAAGGGTTGACTTTCAATAAAAATCCTGGAGGTATTCAATGAGGCACATATTGTTTCCCCACTCACTGAAATTCCCATAAGACATTCAAAGAGGAACAAGGTTTGATGATCAACACCGAGTTTTCATCATGGTACCCATCCAAAGCACCATCATAGTTCTTTTCACCAAATGACATTTTTTTTTAACTATTTCCTTGAGTTGCTTGCCAAGGTGTGGGAACTTGAATGCAGCCCCTGAATGTTCTTGTATTCTTTATTGATACCAATATTAACCTCATCTAGGTGGGCAGATGGATGGGTGCCCCTCTAGGCTGGCGGAGGGGACGTGCCAAAATAGGCCACGGTGTTAGGAGATTGAGGACGGTGGAGGGTCTTGGCGAGATGACTCATTAGGGGGTGTTTTGCTAATCATGACCTTGAAGCACATGAGATGATGGGAAGGAGTGGTCACCTTTCCCAAGGACAAATTACTTACAATTTACCCGATGTACTTTATCCTCAATAATCTCTCATTGCATTTGGAGAGGATTTATTTGTGGTGGGTGGTGACACCTCAGTACCTGACATTTATTTCCTCATGATTTGGCTTTAAGGTCGACCAAGGTTCCTTTTTTTTCTCACTTTATTTTCTTGGTTGTGTATGGTGTTTCTCTGTTTATGTGTGATCTGAGCCTGGGCATCAATGGCAAAGCGCTCAAGGTTCATCATAGAGGTTTCGATGGATGGGATGGAAAAATTTGGGGTGGATACGGGTATGTGCAGGATCATCATGGAAAAAACAGGCCCTTGTGAAAATTCAAAAAATCAGAGTTAGGCAACTTGACGTAAAAATTTGAATAAATTATCTATATTATTTCAAAAATATGTAAGAATATAATCCGTAGAAAATCAAATTTAACTTCTAAACTACTAGGTTTATTTTAAAAAAATAAAAATCTATTTGGTGAAAATTTGAAGTTTCAATGCAGTAGTACTTAAATTTCAGGGAAAAAATAAGAAGTAGGTGTCTGTCTGACCACCCTAACCACAATAAAATGATAATATTTTTTTATAATATTTTAGATATAAGTAAGGGACTCATGTCCCGATGTGATGCATATTTTTTTGTAATTATTTTCCAAGTAAATAATTAATTATGATCTTTTAATTACAACTTTTAAAAAATATAAAAACTCATATGTCTAACCACCTTCACCTTGTCAAAACTTCATGAAATTAAATTTTCTTTTTTTTAATCCTATAGTATGCAAAGCATAGAATGTGACACATGTTTTGGATTCAAAAAATGTGATACTGTTTGAAATTTATAGATGTTTTTCAATCAGCCTATCAATTAGTACTTTAGTCGTAATTCAAATAGAAAATGAATAATAATTATTTATTAAATTCAAAGTAAAGCATAATTTATATTGGTGGAAAGATGAGAATCTACTTTAAAAACCCTTTTTGTTTCATCAATTTTGGGTAAACAAAAAGTCGTCAGCCACATCGGCCATCATATCACTTACATATCGCCACTTTTTGGCCCATCATGATCTTGTAGATACCCATACCCTGATTTCATTGAAGTCATCGACATGACAAACCTCTTTTAGGGAAACCACGAACCAGAGACTGAAGAGGATTCTTCAAAATAATGATCCTCCAGTTGTCATGGCAACTAAAATGATTCTGGGGTCTGGGCATTTGGAAAATAAGGAATATGGTCAAGATAATTTGCATGTATCTTCTCAATTTATAGCTTCCCTGTTGGATAACTAGGTTGACAAGGCTGAGGAAAAATTTCTTCTTGAGAAGATGTTCTGGGAGGACCTAGTGGAAGGGGTCGACGAGGTTTTGTGTGGTGTGGTTGTGGGTCGAGGTGTTTCGCGTCCCTATCATTTACAGCTCCTGGATGAAGCCCTAAAGTTGTACCCAATTCTTCTTGATTTGAGCGGACTGGCCCTAGTGAAGCATAGGATGATTGTGGCGGTGGCGATAGAGTTCCAAAAGAAGTTCTTTGGGTTGATGGTGGTCATGGGTGTGGAATGGATTAAATATTTTGAATCCTTTGCTAAGGCGAATAGTTTTTTGTAAGTCCGGTTCTGGTGGTGTCTAGTTCTATCATTTTATTTTTTTTCTTGATAATCTTATGGTGACGCTATGTAAAGGGAATTTGACCTCTCATGGCCATTTAGGATAATTCTGGTGTCGGTTGGGTGCTTGGTTGGTATGGTTGGTGAGGCTTATACTAGTTTTTTGGCTTAATAGTTGGGTTGTTAATGGTGGATGATTACCTGTGTTGTAGATGTTTGTAGAATGGTATTTTTTTTTATATCAATAAAATACTAAAACTTTCATTTCAACAAAAATACTAACCTCATCTAGATGTGTACATTGCAATAGAGTTCCTTTAGAGGTCCTTATGATAAAGTGTGGCTGCCAAGTTATGGTCAATGGAAGATTCAAATATCATTTATTTTGAAGTGGATAATGGAATGTGATGAAGAATATAAGATGGAGATGGATTAGTCGACAGTGACTCTCCCAACTTGGTATGATGAGCAATGATGGATGTATATAGATATTTGATTAGGAAAAAATTATTGATATACTTTTTATGTTGCTCTTGGAGCTTTCTTTTGAATCGGTGGACCTTTTTGATGGATGAAATTCCTTTTTTGATTTTTCCCCATAGTTTGTTTGACTAATGGAGTTTTATAGGAATGGTTCTCTTTAATTTTCTTTGATATTCTTTTGTATTTTACTTGTCTAGTTTAATTTTTTGATTATTTTTTTTCCACGACTTGATCTTTTCTTTGATGAAACTTTTCCTCGTATGGTTTGTCCCAATTTGAGGGTAGAAAGATGTGTGGATGATTATTCATGATATGGATGGTTGAAGTGTTCATGGTGGTTTTATCATAAGGACTCTTCATGCTCCCCATGTTGATGTTTGCATTAGATAAAGTTTCTCCCATTATTATTAAAGTATTACTATTATGATTGGATTTCATGATTGTTCTATAACCAATACTCTTTTTCTCATGATTGTTAATTGTGTGCATTGATTCCAAGATATCATGTTTCTATAACCATAATCCCTTTCTCTAATAATGTTCAATTTCTTCATACTCAATTTCTTTGATCTAAACTTGTGAAGTTTCAAATTTTGATTGCATTCCTCAAGATATTATCGATGATTCACAGTTCATGTAGGGGTATTCTTCATGATCAATTTTAATTTTTTCTTCAATGGATGTTTTTGATTCACAATCCATGTAGGATTCTTCTTCATGATCAATTTCTAAGATGTTTGTTGATTCTTCTATGCCTTTATTATTTGAAAGGATATGAATATTAGGAGGCTCTTGTTCGTTGGTAACAATTTTAAGAGTAGGGTATGTGCAAGATCATGATGGGCCAAAAAGTGGCGATATGCAAGTGATATGATGACCCATGTGGCTGACAACTTTTTTTTTACCCAAAATTGATGAAATGAAAAGGGTTCATAAAGGAGATTATCAAACTTACACCAATATAAATTATGCTTTACTTTTATTTTAATAAATAATTATTATTCATTTTCTTTTTGAATTATGACTAAAGTTCTGATTGACCCTGATTGAAAAAAATCTATAGCTTTCAAACGGTATCACATTTTTTGAATCCAAAATATGTGTCACATTCTATGCTTCACATACTATAGGATTAAAAAAATAAGAATTGAATTTCATGAATTTTTGACCAAGTTAAGGTGGTCACACATAAAAAAATTTAATATTATTTAAAAGTTGTAATAAAAAATTCATAATTAATTATTTACTTGGAAAAAAATTACAAAAAAATATGCATCACATTGGGAAATGAGTCCTCTACGTTTATCTAAAATATTATAAAAAATTATTATCATTTGATTATGGTTAGGGTGGTTAGACAGACACCTACTTCTTATTTTTTCCTTGAAATTTAAGTGTACTACTGCATTGAAATTTCAAATTTTGAAAAAATAGATTTTTTTTTTTTAAATAAACCTATTATTTTAGAAACTACATTCAATTTTCTACAAATTCTATTCTTACATATTTTTGAAATAATATAGATAACTTATTCAAATTTTTACATCAAGTTTTCTAGCTTTGATTTTCTGAGTTTTCATTGCCACCTAAGGGCCTATTATTTCCATGATGATCCTGCACATACCCAGTAGGAAAGTCTTGTAATGGAAGATCATTTATGTTTCCATACAAATTAAGCATCTCATGGGTAGATATATAAATATTTAGTATATGGATATGGTCTTCTTTTGGAGATATTCGAATGTCATTATAATATTTTGGTATATGAGTTTTTGGCGTTGACTAATTTTGGAGTTACCTTCAATATGCTTTGCATTATGTTCTTGATATGGATCAATTTCAAAGAAAGAATTTCTTTCAAAAGAATATTTGGATTTCTTTGAAACATGAACATGTACGTGGTAGCTCTTGGCTTAGATCTTCTTCATTAGGCATGGCCACTAATTTTAGGGTCTCTTGTTCCTCAAGTGGGTTTGAATCAAATCGTTTGTTAAGAATATATTAAATATTTTCAACCATGAGATCGAATGATGTTAATATATCTTGGAATAGACCATTGCTAGACATTGGAGGAAGATTTTGATCCTATTTTGGAAAAGAGTCTTGAGGTATATAAAATTTATCATTGGTGGCTGAATCTTTAATGTTGTCTTCAATAATTATTGTTCCTTGATCAATGAAGTCTTGTATGAGGTTCTTTACTTTAATAGAGTTTGATGTTTCATGACCTTTTTTACTATGGTATTCACTATAAGCCTTATCATAATACGATGAGAATTCAATTTTAGGCTCATAAACATCTAATGACTTTGAAAGACTGATAAGATTAGCATGGACCAATTTGCTTAACACCAAATCAATTGGCTCCCCTAAAGGAGTGTACTCATGTTTAGTGGTGTTGTGAGATGGTAAGGATTTCCATTGTTATGATGATTGTTTAATTTGATGTTTTGTTGCAAGGATGGAGTTTGTTGTTGATGTCGTGGTTGTTGATATGTAATGTCCTGATGTTAAAGATGTTATGGTTGGAGTTGATATGTGTCATTTTGATGTTGTTAAAGATGTTTTTGATGATGTGAATAATTTTTTTAATAATTTTCAAGATGTTTTTGATGATGTGAATCAATTTTTTTATTGAAATTCAAGATGTTATTGATGATGTGACTCAATGTTTTGATGTTATTCAAGATGTTGCTGATATGTATATTGATATGTTTTTTGAATGATGTTTTCTTTAGGTTTGAATGGATCCAACCCATAGTTTACCATGTGTAGATTTGATAAGTTCATATTTGATTTATTTTCATTTGGTATGTTCATGTTTGACATGTTCCTTTTTGATATGTATTTATTTGGTGAACTAATATTGTGCTAATGAAGACTCATTCCTTGATTATGTGGTTGATAGATTGATAATTTTTGACATTGATTAGCATCTATTATGTGACAAGGTGTTCAAAAAAATTGACTATGTATACCAATATTTATGTCATTGAAGCTTGTAGGATATGTTCAACCTATGTAAGAATGATATGGGTGTGAGTTTGAATAGTTGTTTGGCATTGGCATGTTTTCAAGATTAAATTTTCAAGACCTCTAAATGATCTAGGATAAAAATTTTGAGGATGAAGGAATTTCTCAATCCTAAAAGATGTTTGAAGAAAATATACCTATTGAAATGTCTTGGTTGTCTCAAAATAAAAACATTTTGATAGGTTTTAGAATCAATGTTTGGAACGATTTTGTGGATGGGTGAAGGATATGAAACTTTCAAATTTTGACAAGATTCTAGACTCAATTTTTAGATGTGTTTGATGTTCATTTTGATAAACTTGTAAACCATGGGAGTAGACTTGTGACTCCAAGGTGATTTTTTTCAAAGGATGTTTACTAATTCAACTAAATTCTTAGAAATAGATTATTTCCAAACATGAATCTAAACTATTTGATAGGGTGAAACTTAAGTCTAAGAGATTTGTCTCAAAATTTCCAAGTTGTTGTGTGAAGGGAGATGTTTTTGATGGTTTTATGTTGGATATGAGTTGACTCAATGATGACCTATAATTTTTTTTGACAATCTCAAAATGATAATGACCAAATGCTTCTTTATTATTATTTTGATTTACCAAAGGTTGAAAGGTTTTCTTTAAGAATTTGGAATCTGATTTGAGATTTATTCTTTTTACCGCACAAAATATTTGTTATGTATATTATAGCACTAAGATGTCTACAAAAACACATTTTTTCCCATAAAAGCACAATATTATCAACAAAAAATAATGTTGGTTTTTTTTTACCTAGGTTAACATTGAAAAAATGTGTGAAGATGTAGATAATAGTACTCGGATTCATATAAAGACACTATTTTGATAAAAAAATAATACTTAGATGCATACAAAGGTACAATATTATCTTTAAAGTGTATTCAAATATGTTCAAAGGGCTAAATTCATGATCATAGCCTTTTTAATGTTTATTTCATTGCTTAAAGATTTTGAAAACAATGTGTTGAACTAACTTGATTGGTGAGGGGAGATATTTCGTAGGATTTCTTCCACAAAGTTCACTAGTCATAGATCAATAGAGAAAGACAACTACAACCTAATTATTCATGAAGCTTTATTTTATTAAGTCGGGCTTGCACAATAAAATACCTAGCTTGAGTGGATGACTAGAGTATGCCCACGTACATAAAACACCACTTACCTTGAAAGTAAAATTTCCTTACAAGGTGTTTCTCGCCTCAATAGGAAATCAATACATGATGAGTAGCTTCATGGAACAATTATATTACATTGTACCTCCTTAAGAAAATATTTGATAGTTCTTAGGCCTCTAAAACAATAGGTTTATAGTGGGAAGAACATTAGTGAACACCATTGACCTCTCTTGAACATCACCTCCAGAAAACTAGAAAACCATAGTCCCTAACACAAGTCTAGACCACTGCATGCACAAATCAACCTACAACTATTGCTCTTAGCTAATTTATACAGAACTCCCAAAAAATTCACTTGATTTCAAACCCTTGAGTTCTCCATGAGGATGTATCTCAAGGAAAGCCTCCTACTTAAAAGAAAAAAGGAAAGAGCTACTATTTATCTTCACCCAAGGTAACACTAGGCATGAGGGAGAGGATACGTAAAAACTAACTTCAGGTTATAATGAACATAAACTATAAGTTCAATATGTTTCTCTTCACCTAAGGTCACACTAGGCACAAGGGGAGAGGATACGCATCAAGAACTCACCAAGCATAGAATACAAGAAAAATAATCATCTTTTAAAAGTGCACCAATATGTAAATTTTTGATTCGTTTTAATCCCAAAGTAAAGATGAAGATTGTGTTGTTCAAGTTTAAGCACAAAACTGAAAAGTGAAGGTTTGTAGCTTCAAATTTAAGCACAAAATTAGATTTAAGTGATGATTTTAGGGTTTATTTTAGTGCACCAAAGTAAATATAATTCATTTTATGCATTGAATTTGAAAGATGACCTAGATTATTGTGCTTAAAAAAGTGTTAATAAATAATTTTCCAAATGCCACATGCCATGAAAAGTTAGATGAAAAGAAGAAACAACAAAGGATTAGGGTTAGCTAAATATTAAGTGTCAAAATTACACTAAATCATACAACCTAGATCCAAAATGAGTTCTAGTTTCACATTATTAGACCGAAATGAAGTGTTCAAGTTATGTGTTCAATTTCAATGTACCAAATTGAAGTGTGAGAGTTGTAGGTTAATTTTATTCACCAAATTCAAACATGAGTCAACTTTAGGTGCGCCAGGGGAAAAATTAATCCTAGATTAACTCTACAAAAAACTGAAATATACCTATACCACTACAAAGAGCACAAAATTATACCCCATTTAAAGAAAAATATGCTAAAAACTACCATTGCATGACAAAGATATGGCCATTTGAAAATGGGGTGAAAAAATATCGAAATATTGACAAAAGTGACCTATTTTGGACAAAAGCATCCCCTTACTTAAAAGGCACCCTTCTGTGCAAAAGACAAAAGCATGAATTTACTATAATGGTGGCCCTTTTCTGACACAATCGCCCAAATGCTAACAAAACTTCCCCTCTACTGACAAAAGTGCCCCAATTTGAAAATAAAATCACAAAACTTTGTATAGAAGTGCAAAAAATTGGACACAAGCATGGGTCTTTGAATTTGCAAAAGCACAAACCTTTAACAAATTCATGAGACTATTCATAGAACCTAAAAGTTTGACAAAAGTTCAAGAAAATTAATTGTATAATGATATGGGGTCCCACCAAGCATGTAAAATGTTCATCTGGTTAACCTAATTGATCAAATACTAACAAATTGAATCAATAATAAGATTAAATGATCAATCAAATTCCATATTCAATCAAATTTAATCTTCAATACTAGAAAGGCTCGATTCAAAATAATAAACATGAAATTAAAAGAAACAAAATCTAAATTAATATGCAAACCTCTCAATCCCATTATGAATTGATGCATAATGAGTGGATTTGGATGTGAATTTCTCATTTTATGTGTTGTCCATTGATATGCAAAAGCTTTGTTAAGGATGATCCAATATATGATCTCAAATCGCTCCAAGTGAGTGGTCAATTTGAGAGTGTAACTTTTCTTGAAGGCTTGTGGATTATATCATGTTAAATGGTGAAGTATTTATAGATTTGAGAGATATTGATTAATGGTGAGGATTGAATTCGCTAATCAATGGGGGAAATTGGATGAGATTAAATGACATGGATCAATGATCAAATCTAGGATTGAGATTACATGATGACATGGATCAAATATTTTAATCAAGGGCTCAAATTTTTTGAGACAAGAATGAATCCCATTATTTTAGGAATCCATATGGTAGATATTTCCATTTGGAGGGAAATATTCTTATGCAAGTTGGAGAAGTTGGAGGAAATTATTCAATTAAAAATTATCAGATTATTTTACTATGCAAGGTGATGAATAGATGACCTTCAACTAAATAATTATGATTATTTAATCAAAAAGGATTTATGACAATTAAATATTCACATTATTTAATGAAATGAGAGGAAACTTAGTGTGAATGAGGATGAATTAATTAGATAACCTTAGTTATTCAATTAATAGGAGAAAATGGTGAATTTAACCAAATAATTGATATTATTTAATTAAATAAATGAATTAGGTGATAATGATGAGAAAAATTTGTTAGTTATCGAAATCAGGATGTGTGATATACTTAGGAAATTTTTAGGTGTCTAAAAATCCTATAAAGTGCTCACCCTCATTGTATTATTTTAAAACGACCTCCTTGAAGATTCTGGAAGTTCATTTTGTAGGTATTTCTTGTTGATTATATAGAAAAACATGTTTTTCATTTGTCTTGTGTGGAAGATTTTCTTGTTTCTTGATTGGGGACATGTGTCTCTTGTAAAAATAGTGATATTCCAACTATCTTCAAGAGAAAACTAAATAAAAGAGAGAAAAAGGGGTAATTGGGGAAATTATAGTATATCATGACCAACATGGGTCACAGTTGCATAAGGAAAAAACACATAGACACAACACATTGTATTCAAAGTATAACACAAACAAACAAAGAAAGAAAACTATGCATGCATATGAGCAAAGAGCGCCCAGACCATCGAGAGAAGTACTACCTAAAAGTTTGACCATGGATTGGCAACTTCATCAACTCTCCATCTATAATCTTGAGATATAAAGGTTCTTTGACCACAATTATCTACATCTTTATAAGGTCTAACTCATTTAACCTGCTTAAAATTGTCTATGTTTTCCCTTATCTTCAAACCTCACATTCTGCATGAGGATAATATCTTCCATTTGGAAGTCTTTTTCAGCTATCTTCTGATCAAATAGATATTTAATATTTTATTGTCACCACATATTTATTTAATGTGCAACCCTTATGATTTCATGTGTTGTCAACTCATGCACTCCCAACTAAATGATATCATTATCTTCTCGATCAATTTGGTGCAACAATTTGTATACTAATAATTCAAGGCTAATTAGATCTTGGCTTTACTTCCAAAACTTATTCAAAAGGACCATGACCAATAGATTTTTTGTATGTTATGCTATATAACCAAGCACTAAATTTAAGCTTATCATGCCATATTTTTTATTTAAATCTAGTGTCTTATTGATGATTGGCATGATGCACTTATTACTAGATTAAACTTGGTCATTGCCTTAAATATTATAACAGAAAGATTGTGTTAAATTTATCCCATAGTTAGAATGCATGTAAAGAAATTAATGGGATCTACAATACATTAAAATTAAACCTTGCAACAAATCCTACCCACTACATAAAGAGGCCAAATATACACATCAAAATGTTCTTTTAGGATTAAAATGTAATATTACACTTTTGGAGAGATACCAAAATATTACACTGCAAAATATCCCCTAAAGTCATTTGGAATGAATCCCTAGTCTTTTGATTCATTTCTACAACCATTTTTCCATCCTCTTTTTCTTGTTTAAAAACCTTGATATATTTAAATACCATCATACAATCTTGTGGGAATCACCAATTTCATATGAAATTGATTAGCCTATGTATGTCCAATTGCATCATATCTACAAGATCATGCACTTGGAAGCATTCCCTTTAGATTAAAAACCATACAAATTTGTACAAAAATCATCTCTTTGATTATTTCATAAGTATTGAATGGAATTTGAAAGTCTTCCCCTATCTAATAATATTTACATAGAGACTATATATGGTTCTTGGGTTGTGCAAATATGTGGGTAGATGGATGAAATAGCTTGAAATAATTGATGGAGAAGTGGAAATCATGATTTTTGCATGCAACCCAAGGTAAAATCCATAAAATACATACGATGGATTATCTAGAATAGGCATGACGAATATTGATATTTGGAACTCAAACATTACATTAATGGAAAAGTGGTCACCCTCTTCATCATACATTGTTAAAAATGAAAATAATGGCCTTTAGGTAGGAAAATACTCCTAGAGTACTTACAAGGGCCAAATGTGGTCATTAATTGAGTTACAATGGTAAATAGGAGGGAATGCAAAACCTCAATACAATATGAGAGGTTGGTATGGGAGATGCATTGTTTCATGTTGGGACTAGAGGTCAAGAGAGGAGATTACAATGTAAGTGTGGAAATCTATCGAAATTCCACAAATGGATGAAAATGAGAAAATCAAGGATGCGGGAAAATATATGAGGAAAGGATGTGGAATGAATAGTAAGAAAATCCCAAAGTCCAAACGAACTTTGCAAGATAAGAGAAAAAGAGCAACAAAGTCATTGGATAGCTTGTAGGAACATGATATGGAGTTAGAGGTCAAAAGGGGAAGTTGGGATGGAACACTGGAATGGATATCTAAAAGTCCACTAAAATTCCACAAGAATGGATTAGTGGAATGCAGGAAAAAGTGAAAGTGTAGGAGATTTAGAGCTGAAGCAAAGATGATGAAAAAATGTCAGTCCAACGAAGGGAGGTGGAGGTAGTGTTGGAAAAATGGAGAAGATCAGTCTTTGTGTTGTCATTGATGTCACCATGTTGTTTAAGGTATCAAATAGGTTCAATACTCTGAACCGGTATGAAGAATAGATTTACATCCTTTGGTGGTTTGGTCTGCATTTCTCCTTTGGTGATCATGATTTTTTAAGGTTTTTGTAAAATGTTTATGACTATTGGAAACGTGTATGTATGCATTTCTATGTGTTCATGTGATCATATGGTAAGTTGGCATCAGTTTGGTGTTGCATTTTGTTCTTAGGTCCATCCATGGCTGACCTAATAATTAGTTAATGGTTTAACATGTATTATAGATATATGAGTGACCTATCTTTGGTCCTAGCCGATATGATATAGTGTCCCACATGGTTGAATTTTTTTTGGAGAAGTTTTTTATGAAGCGGACAATTATATTTTTTGTAAATATGTGTTGCATCAAATTAGGCCGACCTAATTGATGTGTGTGGATATATCAGGTATATATATAGGATGGTTTGGAGATAAAAATAAAGGATTTGGGAGGAAATGCAAAGCGTGCAAGTAGTATGTGTGGAATATGAATGCGAAGAAGAGTGAATATTAGTCTGCTGGCATGTGATTACTCTGATCATCAAAGGAACTGAATTTGCACTTGTGGTGTAACTCTATCAGTTCATATTCTGGTTGTAATCTATTTTGTTTCTGTAATATTTTGTAGGAAGTGAGCCTCCTTGTTTGGATAGTGAGTCCTTGTAAGAAGTAATCTTTTGTACTTAGCAATGAGCCTCTTTTGTATCTGGTATTGGAACAACTATATATTATGAGCTAATTGTCATTGTGGTTTTTCCCTTATTGGGTTTTCCATGTAAAATTTTGGTGTTTATGTGTTGTGTGATTTCATGCGCTGTTCTTGCTCTTCTCTATTATATGCATTAAAGTAATTGAAGGTGTTTTTTCAATAATTTTTAGAGGATACTCATCCACGCCCCCCCTCTCAGTATCTTTAATATTCAACAATTGGTATCAAAGCGTTGGTTCCTCTAAGGAAGCCTAACAGCTTGAGGAAGATCCTATAGATTGAACAAATGGATAAAGAAGAGCTCTAGGCTTCTCTTGAAGATCTTGACAAGGCTGAAATTCAAAACAGAGATCTAAAAGAAAATCTTGATGAAGTAAATTAATGCATCTATAAATTGAAAGAACAATTAAAGAAATTCAAAGAAAGACAAAGAAGTGAGTCAGCAACTGAAAACAAACAAATGAAAAGATTACTAGATTAAAGGTTAAAGTGGAAGAAAAGAAGAGAGTTGAGGAGTGTCTGAATACAATGGTACAAAGTAGGTCTGATGTATGCTCAAGGCTTGAACAGAAAGTGATGAATCTGAAAGAAGATCTAGAGAAAGAAAAATTATTTAGAGATAATTTCAAGACAAGCTCCACCAAGCTTGATGAATTGATAGTAGTATAAAGACCTTCAAAGAAAAAGGTGGTTTAGGTAATAAATTTGGTGAAAACGTGTAGAACTCAAATCCAGTAGACAATCAGAAGACTCAAGATAAAGGGAAGCAGAAAAGAAATCCAGGAAGAAGACCTCCTATCAGACAACCAAATTCTCAAAGGTACCCATCATTCAATGGTGTTTTTTTTTCATGTCATAAATTTTGTCATAGAGAAACTGAATGTAGGAGAAGGATGAATCAGTTTTCTGGTTCCTTCTCTAGACAATGTTATGCGTGTAAGAAGATTGGGCATAGAGCTAGTGAATACATAACCCATATGATGAATTAGTTTAATGGAGGTTGAATGAATCAATATTTTGATGGCCAATTCTATACCTGTAACAAGTTTGGAAATAAAGAAAATCAGTGCAGATCAAGGGTTAGTGGAAGTCAAACAAACCAAAGAAATGTTGTCTTGTACAATTGCAAAAAACTGGGACATATTTCAAAAGTGTGTAGAATTAAAAAGGGAAAGTAGTCTACTCCAGTAAAGGAAGATGAACCTATGAAAAATATTGAAAAAGATGAGATTAAGCAAGAAATGAGTCAGGTATGGAAGAATAAATAAGAACCAGAGATGATGGATGTGTATGTGCCCTCATTTGGTGCAAATTATTCCTCTGGGAATTAGACCTAGCATGGTCTTAGGGGAGCCTTAATAGAAAATTGTTTGAACCCCATAGAAATATGGCATGTCATATGTTGGCATCAAGATATATTTTAAGGAATAGATGGACAGAGGTTATGGAAAAGAACCCAAAAGAAAAGGTGCAAACATGTTCTTTTGTGAAGCATACTAGGGTTTCTCAATGTAGTGGAGGAAGTTTTTTTATCACCTTTTTGAAGCTCATTGTAATCAATGTGAATTAGAGAAAAGCGATGATGTATAAAGAAAAATTTACAAGTCATTTTTCATCACCTAAGCATTTGAAGAACTTGAAGAGTGACTTGGTATAATCTTAGAGTGATCCTGAAGCAATTTGGAGCAATTCTGAGAGATCATTGTGAACAATCAAGAATAAGTGACATAATTTTTTCTCTCGCATCTACAAAGGAAGGTAAAAGAAGATTTTTTTGTTGAAATTCAAGAAGTTGAGTGCTTTGATGGAATCTTTTAATAGAGGATCAAGTGAAAATATTCCATTGAGGCTAAAAGGAGTTGAACTGGAAGAATTTGATCATCAAAAAATAAAGAAAATGGAATTAGGGTTAGAGTCAAATGATTTGAAAAACATAAAAACCCTAGGCTTGGATTTGTGGGGTGGGCAGAACTCGATTGGTTTACTGACAGATAATTCATATTTTTTCTTTTGAGTAAATTCAAGGATGGCATCATTGTGTTGGAAAAACCCTACCCTATTACAAAGGAAGTGATTGAAGCTATTACCGAGTAATGTAGTATTGGAGACCTCCCTGAAAATAAAACCATAAAATAAAAAGAAGTGGAGGAGCTAACAGGAATCGACAAAGACCCTCAATCCTTGTTGATAAATACTATTATCAATCTCGCCATAAGATATGTTGCGTATGGTGTTTCATACAAAATTTATTTCAGAAATCATTTTAGTCCACTTCACCTATTGTTGTGTATCTAGCACACAAAATGGTGAAAGAAAACAAGCAATTTAATCTATGTGGCTTGATTTTGGAAAATATTACTAAAAATGTATGAATGTCATTGGTCAAGGGATACCCTTTCCATTTCTCTTTACTTACATCTCTGGTATTCTACTCTCTAGGCTCGCTACTAGGAAAGGAAAATGTCAAGTGGGAATCTGAGATTCCCATTGGAAAATAAATCTATAGATATTTGGAAGGCATGGAGGATTATGCAAGTTCTTGTAAAGTATTTTTCTTATCTTTGCAAAAAGATATGTGCTCTGGTATGATTTTTTCTAGTTAGTTTGAGGAGGGTTCATCCTTCAAAACAAAGGAATTGGAAGTTGTCATTGGTGATTCCCATCTAGAATCTAAGAAGAGAAAATTTATCACGGAAGACATATCATCATTATAGAAGAGATGGAAAATTAAGAAGAATCCCAGCTTGGATCTGAATCTTCTAATCCAAATGACATCCGGACAATGTTAGGTAACGGTAAGATGAAGAAAATTGGTGAATTGTGGAATACATCCTCTCTAGTGGACAGACTCAAGATCGATGATGCTCTAGTTGAGTATCTACTTAGAAAAGGTATTGACATTTCAATTGCTTCTGATTCTTTACAAGATTATTTAGTTGAAGTTGTTGAAGAAATAATGTTACTTGAAGGTTTGAAAGGATGTAAGTTAGAAGCCATGGTTGAGAAGAGATGTGCTAAAGCTAAGCAGAGGTTATTGGGACATATTAATGTGACAAAGAAATGCATCAAAAAAATGTCAGATATCTACAAGTATTGTCTTTGGTGGCCTCCTGAGGTTGACAATTGTAAAAGAAAGATTGAAACAATTGAATCTGAGATGAACAACATTGAAAAGAATTTTGATATCTTTGAAGACAAATATAAGGGAAACAAAGGATGAGAGTTGGTGAATTGCAAGAAGATTTGATCACTGTTCAAAGATAAAGAGAAGATGTGGTAAAAACCTTTTGGCTTGTTAAGGAAATTGTTGAGGTCTCGTTAGCCCATCTTTCCAGAATACTTCATGAGGAAAAATATTGTGAATGGTACTACTTGTCCATAGATTGGTCATCCTCTTTCACATTGTTGGCTTTGTTGGATAGTATGTGCACTAGAATGGATTTTGTTGTGATTGTTTGGAAGTGGATCCTTCTGATTATCAGAGAGATATACAAGAAGGTGTTTCAGGTGAGGAACATTATTTTTACTTGAATCCTGAATGTTCAAATTTCTATTGTTTTTTCTGTTGTGGAAAAAAGGAGGAGAGAAAAGAAAAAGTGAAAAGGAAAATAAGACAAGGTGAGAAGAAAAGTTGAATTGATGATCAAAGGGGGAGTTTTGAAAGTTTGAATGTTTGAAAGGTTTTGAAAGTTTTTTTAAGCTTTAAAAGTTTTGAATGTCTGGAAGTTTTTCTTGGAAGTGTTGGACTTTTGGAATTTTGAAGATATAATGTCACCATGTACATACATTTACATCCTTTTTGTTTTGGTCGCTCTTTGCCATTGATTTCAAAGGGAAAGAGATTTGGAGAGATTTGGAGAAATTATAGGGGATAGATTTGAAGAAATTGTCTACATATTTTTTTTCAGTACATGTTGCCATCAATGACAAAGGGGGAAATTGTTGTAAGAATGGAGAAGATCATTCTTTGTGTTGTCATCAAAGTCACTATGTTGTTTAAGGTATCAGACTGGTCCAGAACTCTGAACTAGTAGGAAGAACAAGTTTACATCCTCCGGTGTTTTGGTCTGACATTTTGGTCAGCATTTCACTTTCGGTGATCATCATTGTTTAAGGTTTTCGGAAATGATTTATGAATGTTTGAAACCTATATGTATGCATTTTGGTATTCTCATATGATCGGATGGTGAGTTGGCATCAGTTTGGTGTTGCACTTTGTTATTAGGTCTATCCATGGCCGACCTAATAACTAGTTAATGGTTTAACATGTATTGCAGATATATAAGCGACCTATATTTGGTCCCAACTGATAAGATATAGTGTGTCACATGGTTGAATTACTTATGGAGAATTTTTGTATAAAGTCGACAATTATCTTTTTGGTAAATATGTGTTGCATACAATTAGGTCGACCTAATTGATGCATGTGATATATCAAGTATATATATAGGATGGTTTGGAGATAGAAAGAAAGGATTTGGGTGGAAATGGAAAGTGTGTGAGTAGTATCTATGGAATGTGAATGTGAAGAAGAGAGAATATTAGTCTATTTCCATGAGAATACTCTGATCATCAAAGGAACTAAATATACACTTGTGGTGTAACTCTATTAGTTCATATTCTGGTTGTAAGCCATTTTGTTTTTGTAATCTTTTGTAGGTAGTGATCCTCCTTGTTTGGACAGTGAGTCCTTGTAAGAAATGAGCTTTTTAACTTGGTAGTGAGACTCTTTTGTATCCGATATTGGAAAAACTATATAATGTGAGCTAATCCTCAACTTGGTTTTTCCCTCATTGGGTTTTCCATGTAAAATTTTGGTGCTTATGTTTTGTGTGATTTCATGCTTTGTTCTTGCTCTTCTCTGTTATATGTATTAAAGTGATTGATGGTGTTTGTTCAATGAGTTTGAGAATATAGTGATTCACACCCCCCCTCCCACCCCACCCCCCCTCTAAGTATCTTGAATATTCAACAAGTAGTATTAGAGGAAGTCCAAAGGTGTGGAAATGCAAATAAAATTCATAAAGAGAGATTTGGAGGAAATGTGAGAAACAATCAAGGAAGGAAATTTCTAGATATTTGGGAGTGGAAGAGAAATAATAATTTCCAACTAGAATCCCATAATTTCCTAAAATTTAGGGAATGGAGGTTTTTGGGGGTATAGAGAATTATAAGAGGTTTTGAGATTTATAGATGGGCTCAGACATAAAGAATTTTGGATCATCTCCACAATTTTACAAGAGGGAATAGGGAATGAAGGGGGAGTCAAGTAGAGATTCCAATAACACACAATTCTTCTTGTGATGATTGCAGGAAAATGACACAAAGAAGGATTAGAGGTCGAGAGGAAGAAGGGGACACAAATAATTTTGAAAAAATGTCACAAGTCCAAAAAGCATATTAAATTTTATTGGTAGCAAGGAGATGAGAAAACATGTGAATGAAAAAGAGAATTGGATGGTAAACATAAGTCTACATGTCCATCTAAAGCATTCAAATGAAGGAAAGCACTTCAAAAGACAATCGAATGAAAGGAATTGATAGAATTAGTAGATATTCAATGTGGTATCGGAGATTAGAACAAGAGGTGGGATGACCAAAAGAATTCTAGTAGTTCACTAAAACTCAATAGCTTTACAAAAATTGAGGAAAAATCCAAATCCTTCCTAGATTTTTTTTTTAGATTTTTACGACTTCTAACATACAATAGGAACATGGAGGATGAAGGACAATCACCAAGGAAAATTTTACTTAGGGAGACTAAGTCAAATATTTCTTAGATCAATTTTGGATGATGAGAACAATGAGATCAAATACACAAATTGGCTAGGAATTAAGTACTTTTTACATTTTTCAATTTGGGTGCCAACAACCCACCATTGCTAAAAGCAATTAATATTGGTTCCTGATTCATGTAAAAATTATATGTAGACTAATAGAAAAGTATATTATAAGAACCAACTAGAGAACCCCATGCACACAAATAGACCATGGTCATAAATTTCAAAATCACATGACTTAAGAGGCATGGTGAATGCATGAAATTATAAATATAGAGAATAATGCTAATATTTTTGTTGAAATTATAGTAGGTGGATGATCATCGTTATGGCCTTACCACTATAGTGTGTATAGTGTTATGAGTAGTCAACTTCTGGATACCTTAACTCTTAATTAAATCATATTATGTTAGTAATTATACATTTAGGTTGTCCTATGGCTTATATAGGGTTATCGAGGTCAGTCTAGGTGATATCCTAAGCATAAGTATGGTATATATAGGAGGTATGGATAGGTTATCATCATGTTGAATATTGTGTTACTATTGAAAATTGTTGAAGGTTTTCCCCTTGAAGTGGCATATTTTCTACCATATTCTTCTATTGTACAATTTATTTCATAAAAAGTGGTATCAGAGCATGATCTTGGCATCATGATGAAAAGCATTTTTTAAAATTTTGGAGGTCATTTTGTGAAATGCATATCTTCCACATTTTGATGATTTTTTGTTTGATTTTTAAATGGTTTTAGCAAGAATATAAAAGCATCTATAGTTCAAATGTTTGAGGAATTAGATTAGAATTGAGTGATTTATTTCAGAATTAGGGTTTCTACCTAATCTATTTGGAAAGTGCATATCTTCCAAATATTTTTCTATTTATTCCTAATTATTAGTGGGTTTTTGAAGTAGTAAATGAGGATCCTATAGCATAAATTTTAGATTATTTGGAGAATAATTAAGTTATTTTTCGCATAATTAGGATTTCCAATAAATTTTCACTCAAGGTTGTAAAACACCTAATTTTGGGGATATTTTTCTACGAAAGTGTAACCTAAACCTTGATAAGTCATAAAAATAATTTATTAATATTTTGACTTTATTTGTGTAATTTTTTGTAAAATTATCTTTCTAGAACTTTTTCAAAACAAAATGTAGCCACAAAAAAATTAGAATAAGAAAAAGAGCAATAGAAATAGAAAGAACGACAACAAGAATAAGAAAAAAAGAAAGAGCAAGAGAAGGAGAAGGAGAAAGATCAAGATTAAAAAGGAGCAAGAACAAGAGTAGGAACAAGAATAAGAAGCAATAGTAGAATAAGAAAAAGTTAAAAAGGAGATGAAGAGGAAGAAAGGGAAAAATTTAGCATGGAAGGAAATGCTTTTTTAAATAGGAAGGAAATGTTACGTCCTTACCCCTATCGTGTGTAGAATGTCATAAGTAGTATGCTTGTGGCTACATTAACTCTTAATGAAGTCATATTATAATTATTATATAGTTAATCAGTTATTTAGGCTAGCCTATGGATTATATAGGATTACCTACGTCCTAGGCATAAGTATTGTATATATAGGAGGTATAGGTAGGTTATTATCATCATGTGTTTAGTATTGTGCTCTTCTTGAATACTATTGGACGTACCCCCCTTGAACTGGATTAGGAGGTTTCCCACTCGAAGTGGCATATTATTATCAAGTATTTTTATCATATTTTGTATCATATTATTCTATTATGTAATTTATTTCATCACTTATTATAATATTTCTTGAAAGTATTAATAAAAAGTCATCTAAATATAGTGGATCACTGCAATTAGGTTATATCCTATAACCATTAAATATGATTTGAGTTGAATAATTAATGATATGATGATTTGGGAGGAACATCTCCCCTCTATTTCTAGATTTAACCACATACAAACATACCCCTTCATCCTAATAAAGATTATTTAAGGTATTAACAAAAACTAATCTTAAGGTTAACAATGCCACAAGTGCTTAACTCATTATTGTTAGATTTAGGATCAGAAATGAAAGAAATCAGAAAATGCAACACATAAAATAATGAACAGAACAAGATACCCTGGGAAAACCCTCCTACTCGAGCGAGAAAAAACTAGAAAATATATCCCTTATATATTGAAGGAATAAGAGCAAAAATCTACTTACAACTTAGGCCCAACACAACGCCGAATTTGATACAATGAATAATAGCACCTTTCCTAGATGCAAAGATACAAATGAATATGTTTCTCCTTGAAATTGGTTTGCTACTACAAAATGATGATTTGCTACTGAAGTATGAACTTCTTCTAGGAATCTGAATTATAATCAATGAAATTGATAATCAAATGAATGATCATCAACTTGTATTTATACAAAACTAGGTGAATCTTCATTTGGGTTCGCCTCTTTTAAGAAACAAGGCGAATCTTCCTAAAATTATTATATATACCAAGTCTGACTTGCCTTGGTATTATTTATCCATCATTTTTAAATTTGAGAGAAAGATATCTCCCACTGCTATAACATCAACACTCCCTCTTATCTAGGGAGGTATCTTTCCAAATATCCACATCATGGAGGCTCTCAACATGACGCCCACAATGGCTACACCCATTTGTGGAAAACTCAAAGGTTCATCACATAGTCTCTCAACATGATGTCATCATTGAGTCTATCAACATGATGTCTACCATGGCTACTCCCATGTGTGGAAACACAAGTACAAGGGTTCATCACGGAGTCTCTCAATGTGATATTTTCATGGAGTCTCTCAACATGACGTCTCATCTCAATCACAGAGATGAACAAGGGCTCGCACCTCATATTTATTTGTCAAGGAGAAATATACACTACAAGGGATTTCACCTCATATTTATTTGTCAAGGAGAAATATACACTACAAGGGATTTCACCTCATATTTCTCTGTCTCAAAGAAATATACACTACAAGGGATTTCACCTCATATTTCTCTGTCTCAAAGAAATATACACTACAAGGGATTTCACCTCATATTTCTCTGTCTCAGAGAAATATACACTACAAGGGATTTCACCTCATATGTCTCTGTCTCAAAGAAATATACACTACAAGGGCTTTCACCTCATATTTCTCTATATCATAGATATATACTCTACAAGGATTTCACCTCATATTTCTCTGTCTCAGAGAAATATAAACCACAAGGGATTTCACCTCACATTTCTCTATCTCAAAGAAATATACACTACAAGGGCTTTCACCTCATATTTCTCCATCTCAAAGAAATATAAATTATAGAAAATCTTCATGATGATGTGACTCCCTATGGAGCTCCAAGTAATTGCATCAACCTCCTGACCTCCTATCCAATATTTTCTGCAATGCTTTCCTTAGAGGAGCAGTTTCCAATGCACACTTCTGCCACTATTTACTTGCTCGAGTCCAGGACTGTCCTCCTTGACCTCATCCCAGATCACCCTATTCTAAATAGGTTTGCAGAGCTACCAATGTCAAATCTAGATTAATTATCTTGTGCAATTCTGTTCTCATCTATTGAAGAGGTCTTCCAAGGATTTTGCACTTGGCCTTGCAACACTGCAACCTTCACTTCTTCTTAGTGAGTCACATAACTCCCTCTTGATCCCTACCTCAAAGATTTGAAAGAAATCCTCTGATGCACTATGAATAAAGTGTTCCCAAGATTGAGGAAGACCATTTAGTGCCAACAGAACAAGATCTTTGTCTGCAATTATATCCCCAATAGGGCTCAACTGATCTCTCAAATCAGAAATCTTCTTAAAGAATGAGATGACTGAATCATCTTTAGCCATTTTTACATGGTGTATTCATTGTCTCAAAGCAAGGGCTCTAGTGGTGTTGTTGATCTCATATAATCCTTTTAGAGTATCAAACATTTATTTAGTTGTCTTCAACTTGGAGATGATCGGTACTAGGTGATTCATCATAGAGTCTATCATGATCTTTCTAGCCTTCATGCCATTTTTCTTCCACTGGATTTTCTCTGTATCATCAGAAGGCTTGAGCATATCACTTTCCACAAAATCAAGATCATTCTCCTCTAATGCAATGAGTACCCTGGGTTTCCAAGAGTTGAAGTTTGAAGCTCCATCAAGCCTATCTTCTACCTTAACATGACTCACCATCTTATTTTTCCACACAAATTCACCTTCAAAGAGATGCCCTTAGGTCAAAAATAATTTGAACCTTAGATCTATGATACTTCAAGATCTTCCCTAGATGAAAATTTGACTTGACTACTTAAACAAATTTGATCAGATCTTTTCTTAGCCCCGCTCTGATACTATGTTAGATTTAGGATCAAAAATGAAAGCAATCAGAAAATGCAACACATAAGACAATGAACACAACAAGATACGTTGGGAAAACCCTCCTACTCGAGGAAGAAAAACCCAGCAAATATATTTCTTATATATTTGAGAAAAACAATGGGTCACATCAAGCCAGTAATGGGAATGTAATATGCTAAGAGAGAACATGCTCTTGAAGAACATCACACCCAATGTCATCCGTAAAGAAAAAAAAAAATCACATAAAGTAAGAAGAATACACCATGAAACATGAATTGTAATCAAAATGAAAAAGAGTAATGCCAATGTATGCCCCCACTTTAAAGGAATTACTAAACACCATGTTGTTAGCAATTACTTTAAAGTAGCAAATGATAAATTCTAATAAGACATGAGAGATTATTTGGAAAGCCGTATGCCAAGTCATTGTTGGATGTTGTGGTCGAGTTCCTGATATGTGATTGTCATTGATGTCAACACTATTCACATTAATGTCTTTAAGACTATATATGTCAAAGATATTGAGAAAATTGTAATAAAATATGTTACAATTTGTATGTGAAGCAGTGAAGATTAGTATGGTAGAAAGTTCAGTTTGTTGATAGTGAGATGTTGTGGATGAAAGGGTTTGTTCTCAAGCCTATCTAGTTTATACTCCGAAAGTTTCAGAGGTGCGCATGAACATTTGAGCAAGTTATAAGTTTTGTGTTCTATCATCTATTTTTTCATGGAAGTAGATAAACTGATTCTGGAAATTTGTGTTGTTGTGTATGTTCTTGAGGTGTTCATGGATGTTTCTAGATCATTTTCTATATGAGTTGCATGTCCACATTGATCATTGTGTTTGCGATCTCATATTTTATCTTGTGTGTTTGTGTTTTTCATGTTCATGGCTGACAAGGTGTTTGAAGCGTGTTGTGGATCCTCAAGGAAGAATATTTGAAGGTGTTTTCTATTCGAGGTCATTGTTTTAGATCTCTAATATGTTGTGTTTGACCTTGGTTGATGCGCATTGATAATATTTATTGTTTTCGGCCAACAGTTTACATTCATTCTATTATTGTGTTGAAGCCGACATAAAGCAATGTAATTTCTTCTTGCGGATATATATAAGTTATTGTTTCTTTATTTTATATGTATGTGAAGTGTGTGTATACAAAGTGTGTGAGTTCTATGTATGAAAAAGGTTTAGATCATTCAACAGCAGAGAAGAGTGTGAAGAAGAGTGAAAGAAAGTAAAGAAGAGTTTATGTGGTTAACCGAAACTATGCTCAGGCATTAGTAGATTCTACTTTCTCAGTTCAAACTCTTCATATGGATTTAATCTGAATATTTTATGTAAGACAGTGAGTCTTCCTTTGAGCAGTGAGCTCTAGGCAGTGTGCCTGAATGCATGTGTATTCCTCATATATTATTCTTATACTTTTAATAGGGTGTAACTTGTGGATTAACCTCCACCATGGTTTTTCCCCTAACAGGGTTTCCACACAAAATATTGGTGTTATGTGTGTTGTTGATTCATGCTTTCATTGTTATTAATCAGATCTGATAATAAAAGTTAATAAGTTTAATAACATTGAAATTCTATGACAACTGATTCACCCCCCCCTCTCAGTTGTTTTCCCTTGTGTTGCTAACAACTGGTATCAAAGAAGGTTCATTAGAAGAATTTTAATAGCTTGAGGTGATCCGGGATGGCGAAATATAAGGATAGTCTGAGATTTGATGGAAAAGATTATTCTCTATGGAAGAATTGAATGTAGTGTCATCTGAGATGCATTGGTGAATCTTAATGGAAAATTACATGCAATACGTATGTTATTCCTTTGAATGGTCCTACTACTACTATTGAGATTAGGGATGTTGAATATAACATCAGGGCTAAGGAAGCATTGTTGAGTGCTTTGACTAATTCTGAGATGACAAATGTTATGGATTTGAGAACTGCTTATGAGATCTGGAAAAATTTGCAAACTTTATATGAAGGTGATGCTAATGTGAAGATGGCTAAGCTACAGTTTCTGAAAGTAAAATATGAAATGTTGAAGATGGGTAATGATGAGAATATTGTTAATTTCATGAAAAGAGTGAATGAACTTGTGTGTGGTATCAGATGTGTTGGTGGACAGGTGGATGAATCAGAGATTGTTGCTAAAATTCTTAGATCCTTTCCTAATGCATATAAAATCAAAGTTGCAACCATTGAGGAGCTCTGAACTATGACTAATAAAACTAGAGATATGTTGGTTGGTGAACTTATTGATTTTGAGTTGAGAGAATTCGGTGATGCCCCTCTGAAGACATAATCTGCATTTAAAGCTACTACTTTTGGGAGAGACAAGCAGAGATATGGTCTAGGTGAAAGTTCTTCTAGAAAGGTATTCAGATATGAGGAAGAAATGAGATAGATTGAAGAAGAAGAAAGAGAACTGAATGAGCTTGAATCATTTATTGTCAAAAGGTAAGATAGAGGAGAAGGTAAGTTTAAAGGAAATTTTCCTATTAAATTTTTTTCTTGCAACAAGATAGGTCGATTTGTATCAAGGTGTCTAGAAAGAGTTCCTAAGCTAGGACCTTACAAGCCTAAATTTCAAAACAAGTGATACTATGTTGCTGATGAAGGTGTGACAAATGGTGAATCTGCAAAAGGGAATGTAAGTGAAGATGAGTTTGTATTTATTGCTATCAAATAAAATAATTATGTGTCTATTGAATTTTCTAGTTGTACAAATGTGGAGAAAGCTCTAGTTTCTCGAGTTGAAGAAAAAGATGAATGTTCACAACAAATGTCAGGTGATAAAAGTAAATTTGTAAGCCTGGAGAAGTATGATGGTGGTGTTGTAATATTTGGTGATAACAATGGTGGTATAATCCGTGGTAGAGGATGTATTTCTTTTGATGGCAAGCATAATATTGATGATGTTCTTTATGTTGAAGGTTTGAAGGATAATCTTCTAAGTACTATTGGACAGATGGTTGATAAGGGATACAATATTTAATTTAAAGATGGAAAATTTAGCATATTGGGAAGTTCTAGAAATGTGATCGCTTCAGGTACTAAAACAAAAGGTAACATCTTTCATCTAAATGTTGGTAGTAAAAGTTGTCTGATTTCTCATGTTGATGAAAGTTAGTTGTGGCATAGAAGAATGTATCATGCAAACTTTGACAATATTATCAAGATAAGTTCCTCACAGGCTGTGAGAGATCTTCCTAAGTTGGTGAAGCCTACTAATACCATATGCAAGGAATGTTAGCTAGAAAAACAAACTAGAATTTCATTTTATGAGAAAACAACATTGTTCAAATGAATTGTTGGAGCTTGTGCATACTGACTTGTGTGGTCCTGCTAGAATCAAAAGTCTACAAGGTTACAGGTACTTCATGTTGCTTATTGATGATTACTCTAGGATGATGTGGATTACTTTCTTAAGGGAGAAATATGAAGCTCTTGAAAAGTTCAAGATCTTTAAGGTTATGGTTGAGATAGAGACAGGTCTGAAGATTAAGTGTCTAAGATCATATAGAGGTGATGAATTTACTTCCGATGATTTTAATTCATTTTATGAAAAGCATGGGATAAAGAGACAATTATCTACACCACAGACCCCTCAACAGAATGGAGTTATGGAAAGGAAAAATAGGGCAGTTCAAGATGCTGCTAGAACTATGATGTTGGAAGGAAATGCCCCTCATATCCATTGGAGAGAAGTTGTGAGTACTGTTGTTTATATCCTTAATCAGGTACAAATCAAAGGTAATACTGGTAAGACTCCTTTTGAGCTATGGTTTGTTCATAAGCCTACTATTAGAAATTTCAAAATATTTGGGAGTAAATTCTATATCAGGAGAGATGAAGATCTAGGAAAGTTTGATGCTAGAAGTGATGAAGGAATATTTCTTGGTTATTCTACTAAGAGCAAGGCCCGCGGGTGCTACAACAAGAGATTAAAGATAATGGTTGAAAGTGAAAATGTTAAGGTTGATGAAGACATTGCTAGACCCTTCAGAACCTGTGGATATGATTTTGATGATCAGAATGATAGTATAAACAAGATTGAGATCACTCCGGTAATTCAAGAAGAACAAGAAGAAGGAGAGAGTAGTGGAAGTACAAAAGAGAGACCAGAAGAATCTAAAATTCAAGAACACTCTAAGACTCCAAGGTATGTGAGATTAAATCATTCAAAAAATTAGATTATAAGAGATAAGAACAAAGGTGTCTAGACTAGGAGACGAATTGCAGAAGAATACTATTTAATTTCAAAGGTTGAGCCAAGTAATGTCAATGAAACATGCAAAGATGAACATTGGATTGAAGCAATGAAATAAGAACTATAGAAAATTGAGAAGAATAATACATGGATTCTTGTTCTTAGCCCTAAAGACAAAAATATATTTGGAACTAAATGAGTCTTTAGAAAAAAATTGAATGAACAAGGTGAAGTTATCACAAACAAAGTAAGACTTGTATGTAAAGGATACTCTCAGGTCAAAGGAATTGAATTTGAAGAAAATTTTGCTCCTATTACTAGAATTGAAGCTATGAGATTGTTTCTTGCTTATGTTGCTTACAAAAAATACAAATTCTATCAGATGGATGTCAAGTCAGCATTTCTAAATGGTGAATTAGAGGAAGAGGTGTATATTGAACAACCTAATGGATTTCAATTGACAGGTCATGGAGATATGGTTTGTCAGTTGAAGAAAGCATTGTATGGACTCAAACAAGCCCCTAGAGCTTGGTATGCTAGATTAGATAAATAATTGTTGAAGCTTGGATTTAACAAAGGTACTACTAATAGTAATTTGTATTGCAAGATTGATGAAGATAAAGAGTTTTTTGTGGAAGTCTTTCTTGATGATCTATCATTTTTGGAGGAGATGATGGTTTGTGCATGAAGTTTGCTAATGAGATACATAATGAGTTTGAGATGTCAATGATTAGAGAGTTGAAATTATTTTTGGGATTGCAAATTACTCAGGTAGATAAAGGGATCTTTATATCTTAGTCCAAGTATGTGAGAGAACTGCTAAAGAAGTTTGGTATGGAAGATGCAAAACCAATCGGTACACCCATTGTGACCGAATGTAAGTTGACACAAGATGATGATTCTCCGAAAGAAAATCAGACTAGACAAAGATCAATGATTGGGGGATTGTTGTATTTAACTCAAACTAGACCTTATATCATGAATGATGTATGCATTGTTGCTATATTTCAAGCTGATCCTAAGGAATCTCATGTGATTGTTGTGAAGAGAATTTTCAGATACTTGAAGGAAACAGTTGATTTTGGCCTGTAATATCCTAAAGATGATGATCTAACTTTAAGTTCCTTTACTGATGTTGACTGGGTAGGAGATGTGAGTGATAGGAAAAGTACTATTGGTGGTGCATTTTTCTTGGGAAAGAAGTTGATTTCATGGTTAAGTAAGAAGCAGAATGTCGTTTCTTTGTCTACTACAAAAGTAGAATACATTGTTGTTGCTAACAATTGTACTCAAGTATTGTGGATGAAACAAATGTTGAAAGATATTAGAGTTGTGTATGATGAACCTCATATTCTATGATAAGTCAACTGCTATAAACATTTCTAAGAATCTGGTGTTGCATTCAAATACCAAGCATATATCTATAAAGTACCAATTTTTGAGAGATAAAGTGAGTGATAAGGAAGTCAGATTGGAGTATGTGCCTACTGGGGAACAGATTACATACATCTTTACTAAGCCTTTTCCAAAGGATACTTTTGAGTATCTCAGAGGGAAGTTAGGGGTGATTACCCCTCCTAATAAGAACTAAGATGCATAGTCTTTGCATCAGTCTATGCATTCATAGTCATATCTTGTTTCAGATTGATGTTGTGGTGGTTGCTACTTCGGGGGAATAGTCAGATGATTCAGATATGTGGTTGAGAGCTTGTGTACCTTTTCCAATGATGTCAAAGGGCGAGAAGAGTAATATGAAATACTCTTGGAGTCCTAAGGGAGAGAAGAGAAATGTGTAAAGGAGAGATTGTTGGAAGAAGAGTTAGTTGCGTTGATGGTGTGTTTTTTACATCATCTGTTGTCATCAATGCCAAAGGGGGAGATTTTTAGATGTTGTGGTCAAGTTTTTGATGTGTGGTTTTCATTGATGTCAACACTATTAGCATTCATATCTATAAGATTGTATATGTCGAGGATATTGAGAAAACTGTAATAAAATATGTTATAGGTTATTAGTGAAGCAATGAAGATCAGTATGCTAGAAAGTTCAGTATGTTGATAATGAGATGTTGTGGATTAAAGGGTTTTTTTTCAATCCTATCTAGTTTCTACTTTGAAAGTTCCAGAGGTGCACATGAAGATTTGAGCAAGTTATAAGTTTGTGTGTCATGTCAGCTATTCTGTTACTACAAATGGTGTTCATGAAAGAAGATAATGTGATTTTGGTCATTTGAGTTGTTGTGTATGTTCCTGAGGTATTCATGAATATTTCTAGATCATTTTCTATATCTGTTGCATGTATGCATTGGTCATTGTGCTCGTGATCCGATATTTTCTCTTGCGTGTTCATGTTTTTCATGTTCATAGCTAACAAGGTGTTTGAAGCATGTTGTGGATCTTTGAGGAAGAATCTTTGAAGGTGTTTGGTGTTCGAGGACATTGTTTTAAGTCTCTACTATGTTGTGTCCAACCTTGGTTGATGCACATTGATAATATTTATTCTTTTGGGCTGACAATTTGCATTCATTCTATTATTGTGTTGAAGGCGACATAAAGCAATACAATTTCTTGTTTGCGGATATATATAAGTGAGTGTTTCTTCATTTGAGATGTATGTGAAGTGTGTGTATATGAATTTTGTGAGTGTTATGTGTGAAAAAGGTTCAGATCATTCGAAGGAAAAGCAAAGTGTGAATAAGAGTGAAAGAAAGTAAAGAAGAGTTCATGTGCTTAATCGAAATTGTACTCAAACATTAGTAGATTCTACTTTCTGAGTTCAAAATTTTCAGATGAATTTGATCTAAATATTTTTTGTAAGAGAGTGAGTCTTCCTTTGACAAGTGAGCTCTAGGTAGTGTGCCTGAATGCATGCACATTCCTTATATATTATTCCTATACTTTTAACAGGGTATAACTTGTGGATTAACCTCCACTATGGTTTTTTCCCTAATAAGGTTTCCACAAAAAAAACTTGGTGTTATGTGTGTTTCTAATGTGTTGTTGATTCATTCTTTCACTGTTATTAATCAGATCTAAGAATAAAAGTTAATAAGTTTAATAAGATTGAAATTTTGTGACAATTGATTCACTCCATCTCCCTCTCAGTTGTCTACCCTTGTGTTTCCAGTAGTCATATGTTTCCAAATGAATCTATGTCATGAAAAGATTAAGGGGTTGACCCAAAAATGAAACTCCAAAAACATATAAGGTATCTATAGATTTGGGGTCAGTATGTTCTTGCTACAATGTTTTTAGAGAGCTCAAAACTATCATAATTCCCCAAATATTCATAGAACTGGAAGAATGACACAAAGAGATTGAAAATAAAGAAAAAGACTTTCAGGTAACCATGGAAGAGACATGAATGTCTTGACACTTTGTGTCATCCATAAAAGGAAAACAAAAGACAAATGGAAAGATAAAGACAAATATTTTGGGTCAACATGGAAGAGATACAAATATCTTCACGCCTTGTGACATCCCCAAAAGAAAAACACAATACAAATGAAAAGATAAAGAAAAATATTTTGGATCAACATGGAAGAGACATGAATGTCTCAATGCTTTGTGTCATCGCTAAAAGGAAAGCATGAGACAAATTAAAAATGTAAAAGGAAAAGATAAAAAATTTACAACTGAACCAAGGAAAATGGTGACATCCCTCTAGGGCTTCTAGGGTTTTGGAACAAAAAGGAGAGAGGTCAATTTTATTCTTGGGCGATTCACTCAAGATCAAACCCTTGAGATTTCAATGCAAAGGAGATAGAATATGACAAATGGAATGCTCTAAGGGGATTGAATGATAAGATATGAGGGGTTCACCACCAAGTGTAAACTTGGAAAAGAAGATTTTTGAAAACACAGTGTAGTATGCAAGATGACCTAGAAATGCAAGTAAAATATAAATGAAAACTGTAAAACTAGAAATTTAAACCTAGGAAACTAAAAATGCTAGAATGGTGGTATGAAATATTGAAAAATCCACTATTGGAGCTGACTAGGACTCATACACCAAGTTGGGTTAATTAGTCCAGTTTCACGTAAACTTTGCCGGAATACCTATTTTGGACAAATATGTACTCATATTTTCAAAAATCCCTCACAAATAGGTACAATGGGACTCATTCACCAATAGTGGCGAATCAGTCCACTTTTGGATTTCTGGAAATTCAAAACTAGATCATGTAGCTCTCAGTTTTCTTTTCTATTCATGATTTAGATTCAAGTTTGAAATTGCAAAAGTCAGCCTATAGACCTTCTCTAAGCTAATAAAACATGAGAGCTTATTTGGAAAGCTGTACGCCAAGTCATATGTTTCCAAATGAAGCTATTTCATGAAAAGAATAAGGGGTTGCCCCTAAAATGAAACTCCAAACACACAAGGTATCTATGGATTTTGGGTCAGCATGTTCTTGCTACATTGATTTTAGAGAGCTCTCAACTATCATAATTCCTCAAATATTCATAGAACTAGAAGAATGACACAAAGATATTGCAAACAAAGAAAAAAACTTTCAGGTCGACATGCAAGAGACATGAAGGCCTTGACGCTTTATGTCATCCCTATAAGGGAAAAAAAAGACAAATGAAAAGATAAAGAAAAATATTTTTTGTCAACATGGAAGATATATAAATATCTTGATGCCTTGTGTCATCCCCAAAACGAAAAAACAATACAATGAAAAGATAAAGAAAAATATTTTGGGTCAACACGGAAGAGACATGAATGTCTCAATGCCTTGCATCATCCCTAAGAGGAAAGCACAAGAAAAAAGAAAAATGTAAAATAAAAAGATAAAACATTTACGACTGAACCGAGAAAAATGGTGACCTCCCTCTAGGGCTTCTAGGGTTTTGGACCTAAAATGAGAGAGGTTAATTTTCTTCTTGGGTGATTCACTCAAGATCAAACCCTTGAGATTTCAATGCAAAGGAGATTGAAATCTAACAAAGGGAATTCTCTAAGGGGATTGAATGATAAGAAATGAGGGGTTCACCACCAAGTGTTAACTTGGAAAAGAAGATGTTTGAAAACACAGTGTAGTATGCAAGATGACCTAGAAATGCAAGTAAAATGTAACAAAAAATTGTAAAACTTGAAATGTGAACCTAGGAAACCAAAGATGGTAGAATGGCAGTATGAAATATTGAAAAATCCACTATTAGAGATGACTAGGACTCATACACCAAGTTGGGTGAATCAGTCTAGTTTCATGTAAACTTTTCTGGAATAGGTTTTGGACAAATAAGTACTCATATTTTCAAAAATCCCTCACAAATAGGTACAATGGGACTCATTCACCAATAGGGGAAAATCAATCCATTTTTGGATTTCAAGAAATTCAAAGCTAGATCATGTAGCTCTCAGTTTTCTTTTATATTCCTAATTTAGATTCAGGTTTGAAATTGCAAAATTCAGCCTGTAGACCTTCTCTAAGCTAATAAACCATGAGATCTTATTTGGAAATCCCTATGCCAAGTCATATGTTTCCGAATGAAGCTATGTCATGAAAATAATAAGGGGTTGCCCCTAAAATGAAAATTTAAACACACATAAGGTATCTATGGATTTTGGGTCAGTATGTTCTTGCTACATTGTTTTTAGAGAGCTCTGAACTATCATAAATCCTCAAATATTCATAGAACTAGAAGAATGACACAAAGAGATTGCAAAAAAAGAAAAAGACTTTCGGGTCGACATGTAAGAGACATGAAGGCCTTGATGCTTTATGTCATCCCTAAAAGGAAAAAAAAAAGACAAATGAAAAGATAAAGAAAAATATTTTTGGTCAACCTGGAAGATATATAAATATCTTGATGCATTGCATCATCCCCAAAAGGAAGAAACAATACAAATGAAAAGATAAAGAAAAATATTTTCGGTCAACATGGAAGAGACATGAATGTCTCAATGCCTTGCATTATCCCTAAAAGGAAAGCACAAGAAAAATGAAAAATGTAAAAGAAAAAGATAAAACATTTACGACTGAACCGAGAAAAATGGTGACCTCCCTCTAGGGCTTCTTGGGTTTTTGACCTAAAAGGAGAGAGGTCAATTTTCTTCTAGGGTGATTCACTCAAGATCAAACTCTTGAGATTTTAGTGCAAAGGAGATTGAAATCTAACAAAGGTAATTCTCTAAGGGGATTGAATGATAAGAAATGAGGGGTTCACCACCATGTGTTAACTTGGAAAAGAAGATGTTTGAAAACATAATGTAGTATGCAAGATGGCATAGAAATGAAAGTAAAATGTAACAAAAAACTGTACAACTGGAAATGTGCACCTGGGAAACTAAAGATGGTAGAATGGAGGTCTGGAATCTTGAAAAATCTACTATTGGAGTTGACTAGGACTCATACACCAAGCTGGGAAAATCAGTCCAGTTTCATGTAAACTTTTTCAGAGTAGGTTTTAGACAAATGAGTACTCAAATTTGCAAAAATCCCTCACATATAGGTACAATGGGACTCATTCGCCAATAGTGGTGAATCAGTCCACTTTTGGATTTCTAGAAATTCAAAACTACATCCTATACCTCTCAAACTGCTTTTCTATTCCTAATTCATATTCGGGTCTAAAACTAAAAAATTCAACTTGTAGACCTTCTCTAAGCTTCTGCAAGGTTTGTTCACAACTTTCAATTGCTTTGAAAACTTGATGAAATTTTTTCCAATATTGCTCCTTGATAAATTTGCAACTTAGACCTGTAAATCACATTCAAAGAGAGGGGAAAATGGTTGTGGGGTTAGAGAATAGGGGTTTTCCTTGGTCAAACCCCTTGTTGGTAAGTAAACCTTGAAATGAAATTGAATTTAAAGGGAGAATGATGAACGAACAAAGGGTAATGCTACAACTCACCAAACCCTAACAATAATGTGCTACAATCATGCTTGAAATGGCTACAATGGATGTGGTTCTTAATTCTTGCTTGAAGGAGATAGATCTTGAATTCAAATCTTGCTTGGATAATGAACTTTACATCACAATTGTGAGCACAATAATAAATATGAAAAATGTGATCTTTGACATGATGATTGATGCTCTTGAATGCTCTTGAATGCTTGATAATCTTCCCTTGAAATCCTTGAATTCTCTTCTTGAAATGCTCTTGTGAAATCAATTTTCTTTAAGGATGCTCTCACAAAAGTCTTGTATGAAAATGAGTGAAAGAACCTTGTATCTATACTCAATTATGCAAGAATTCCTGAAATTACAACACTACAAGCTGACATTGGATCTTGGAGAATTAAATCTCACCAAAGCTTTGAATTAAATTTGATTTTGAGTTAAAGGGGACTCATTCACCTAGAATGGCGAATGAGTCCCATCTGAGGAAATTGAGGTTTGTTTTTGGGATTTTGATGTTTTAAACGCCTTTTGTTGGGATTATCATAAAAAAATACACATAAATAAGGCTTGTGGATGCAAGATGGGGCCAATTAAAGCATAAAAAGGCCCAATTATTAATGATAATCCTAGAGGAATGTGAAAGTGTGTTACAAAACTTTACAAAACACCAAATAAGGCAAGGTTAATATAAATTATGATTGAAATTATGTTTTTCATGCTTAATTAATTGATAAAATCCTAGAAAAGTGTGAAAGTTTGTTACAACACTTTACAACACCTTTACAAGGTGTCATTAAAATGCATTAGTTCACAGGGGCCCAAGACCTAATGTGAATGTGTTATCCACATTACAACACTAAATCAAGGTAACATTAAGCCAAAATCTGCAATGAGGACCCAAACAAGCACAAAAAAGACAAAGGACCCTTTTTTCGACATTACATTTAGCCCCCACTTTAGTGAGAGGAGGAACTTGCTCCAAACTCACACTAAAGGAGAAAAACATGCATCAAGGGGGGTTCCAATGTACCAATGCTAGAAATATGAGATGAAAATGATCAAGAGGGATGATCAAGCCTCCAGGATCAATATCTCATGACAAACCAACATAAGCACAAAGGAACACACATAAAAATAATATAAAGAATAGTGACAAGGCCAATCATACACTTCCGAAGATGAAAAGGTGAAAAGAAATAAAAGATAGATTCAAAACAAGTTTTGATCATCTTCCCATCATGACATGGATTGGATCTAGGCTTTCTGTTAAAAAAAAATGCAAACTCACTCTGAGTCAATGGAACTCTTAGTAATCTGCCAGGTGAGAAGTCCTAAAAGGTGAGAAACATACAGTCATGGTTGGTATGTAGTCACACACACATGTAACTGGCTATGGGGAAAGTCATGCCTCATATTGGGCTTCCCACTCAACCATACCAAAGTTATACCTCCTGATAACTTTAATAAGGTGCCACACAAAAATAATTTTTGAGCTTCATGAGAAAAAAATAACTTCATATGCTTGAAGCTCATGAACAAACAAGATGGCTCCAAAGGCATGCAAGCTCTGTTATGCATGGTGGCCATATAACAACAAATGCAAAATATTAAATGTTCAAAGGAGACTTGTTTATTTCATGCGAGGTATTTAACTTAGGGGACATTGTTCCCAATGTCTCCAAGAGAGGACCAATTGAAAAGTACAAAATTCACAACTTAGGGGATTTAGTGTGTCGCATCAAGCCACTAAGAGGAATTTAATATGATAAGAGAGATCATGCTCATGAAGGAAATCACATCCAATGTCATCCATAAAGTGAAAAAACCATTGTATGAAGCAAGAAGGCTACACTAAGAACCATGAAAAGGAAAAATGAAAAAGAATAATGCCAATGTCACACCCAATTTCCTCCCAAGGGCATTTTATAGAGATTCTTCTAGATTATGTTTTGGCATCCAAAGATTCTGCATTTTCCCCAAAAAACTAGCAACATGACTAAGAAAATAGTAAGGGCTTCTAAGTCCTCCCTATCATATTTTGATAGAATTTTGCAATTTCTAGAACCCTCATCACATCTTTAGACTTTCGAGGTACATACATCATAACTTTTGGTTGCTTAATTGCATCATTCACACTCATCATTTACCTTGTATTACTAGGTTTTGTGAGTTGAATGTTAAATTGTCTTTTCCAAACTTTTGTTTGGTGGTGAACCCCTCTATGTCTCGAAATAACCCCCTCTTAGGTCTTCCCTATTGAGAATTGACTGACCCTTTAGGTTGATAGTCAATCCAATTCATGATCCTAGGACATTATTGAATGATTTAAGGAACAATAGGGGAATCTCAACCCCTTATTTTATTTATGGTTCAAGATCCTTAAGAGTCTCTAATCACATATCCTCTACCTAATGGTCTCATTCTATCTTGAATTTTATAGTGAACCTCACATATCCCAAAAATCACCTACAACCAAAATTCAAATCACAAATAAGAGATCAAGGAAATGATTATGCCCATGCAACCTTGAGAAGAATTATTGATCTAAAAAGAATGTAATATGCATTTTCTATTGAATAATACATTTGAATGAGTAAAAATTACAAATTAATTCTTATAAAACAAAAAATTTAAACCCTAGATGAGGATTTTATTATATTTTTAGAAGCATCCTAGTCTCATGTAATGAGACAAATTAACCTATAAATAACCCAATCTATAAACAAAAAACTCATAAGTTTAGCTTATGTTGATAAAGTAATAAGGGACCTAATAATTAATTAATGATTAATTAATTATCAACATATGTCCTAATTACTCCAACATCCCCCCCTTAAGATCAACTTAGGGAGAAGTTAAAAACCTTGATGAAGAATGCCATGATGGATGCATGGATGGATCTTGGCTACAAGGCTTGATGAGGTACCCATGTACAAAAAAATGAAATCTCTCATAACCAAAGAAAATAAGAAAACCACATGGGAAAAACACATCTCTAATAGAGAAAAAAATAAAATGACTACACTAGTGAAAAAATGATATAAGGAGGACTCAATGTGACCCCCTAAGGATTGCTTCTATCACACAACTACAATATATGTCCCCTAGTAGGAGAGATCAAATGAGGATATGAATCCCCTAATAAATGAGGATATGTCCCCTAGTAGGAGAGATAAATGAAGTACTTGTGTGCCAGTGATGAATGCCTAAAGACAAAACATGATCCACTACATGGAAACAAAATTTCTCCTCGTAGGAAGAAATATATGTATTAGTGATTGGAGAAGCCATTCCTAAAATGTGGAAGAATTAGGAATCCAAATCCAAATGATGTGTTGCTCTAAAAAGTGCTCAAGTTTCCACATGTTAGAAAGATGATGCTAATCTAGAAACTAATTAATGATGATGTAGAACAAGCTCGAAAGACAATGAAGATGATGAGCCAAAAATGATGATGTGGTTGTCAAAATAGAGGAGATGAATTCCCTCAATGCAATCCTCCAAATCTATAAACTGATACATTACAAAGAAGAATGATATATTTGAAAGATAGGAATACCAAGTAGTTGTTTTTGGAATAAGATGAACATCCTTTTAAATTAACCCAATAGGGGCCAAGTATGTGGTGATGCCAAGCTAATCAGGAACAAAAAAATATGATGATGAAGTCTCAACTTGAAGAGTGGGAACATGAAGACAAGTCTTTGAACCATTAAAAATTTCAAGACCTATGATATACTGAAGCTCCTCTAAAGTATCATCATCAAAGGGTATGATATCTATATTTACAAGAGGAATGAGACAATTTTTCGTAGGATCCTCTGGGAATGGAGATCTATGAGGGCCTCCATGGATCTCCCAAAGTTGAATCCAAAGTGTGTGGGGAGAATCAATTTTTGATACAACACACATAGTGTCATGATCAACACTAGAACAATTCACTCCTACAACAAGATTCCTAATAATCTGATGTGCTAAATAACTTCGTAGTGTGTCCAGTATAGGTATGAGTCCCTAGAGACAAGGAAAAAGATCAAGCCACCTGGGATGTGTCAAGATGTTGTGTCACCAAGACTCATAATTATCCTTTCTAAGATGATCACAAAAGGACATGAAAAAAACCCATGATACTTCCTTAAATAAAAAATTAAAGAATTATAAGCTTGACATGTATAAAGAAGATCAAATGAAGTCATATTGAACAAAAAAATCATTTCTAGGTGTCAAAAGATCCAAGTAATTGACATAAATGTGAAGTCATAAAAAATTGAATAAAAATTATTTGGATAAGATTTTGGAAAAAGTACATGAATGGATGTGAAGAGGTCTTAAATACCTTTCCAATGCCATTAGATTTGTGAAAATTGGAGATATAGATGAAAATTTATGAGATCAAATAAATAAAATGGTTATTTATGTTTGAATATAAATAACAAGAACCAAGAGAAAAATCTATTGATGAGACCTGCACCATTGGAAAGTGATTGGAACTAAATTTTTCACAATATCTCATTTTCTCGATTTCGACAACATATGCCCAACTTATATGCCAAAAAAGAAAAAAACTACTCCTTTAGGAAAAATAGGCTCTAGGAGAGGGCTTGGGGAGATCACATGGCTAAACATACTACTAACATTAGCATGACATCATGCTAAAATAATAAAAAAAATCTTCTTTAGAATATTCCCTTGACCTGTAAAAAAAATGGTAGCTAGCAAAACTTTTTGATGGAATATTTTGTGTTTGTGTAAAAATATACCTCTTCTTCTTGGAATATTATTTTTTAGTTTCTGCTCAAAGTCTATGGCTAAAAAGGATAGGATGGTAGCTAAGAAAATGTTTCAGTAGTTGATTTGTGATTTGCATCTACCATTAGCAGTCTAGTCTTGTGCCATTATTGGTAACTATTGGGCACCAAGGAGTGGCCATTTTCTGTTAACATGATTTTTATGTCAGTTAGTAGCCATGTTAGGTAGGGTACCTACTATTGACAGGCCCATGTGACTTGTGTGGTAGGGTATCTTGTACTCAATGCAAAAAGGTGGCCCTATTTTTAATTTTTCCTCCTTTTTTGATAATTTTTCTTTTTATTTAATAAATTAATTAATTAAACAATGATTTATTTGAAACCTATGATCGTACCAATTGAGTATGTTGATGCAAGCCCTACATAGGTCGAAGTATGACCATACATATTTTTCCTCGAGATCTATGAAACACTTAAAAAATGACAACTACACAAATTTTGATGAAACGATTAGCATTCTTAGAGTTTTTGGTCATTTTAGACTCAACGGTGATGTTTGTTTTTCTCTAGGTTGAGTCAATTTTTCCCTCAAGGATGAATTTCTTGGAATTTGGACAAGAAGTCACGGATCTAATTCTTTGGTACCATGTTGAAGTTGATAGTGAACCCCAAAAATTATAAAAATCATTTGCAACCAAAACACCTATTACAAACAAAAGATCAAAGCAATGATTATGCTCATGCAACCTTAAAAAGAACCATTGATCCAAAAAAGCATTTGATATACCTTCTATATTGAATAATGAATGCGAATACATTTGAATTAGTACAAACTACAAATTAATGATTATAAAATAAAAAATCCAAACCTTAGTTGAGGATTTGATTAGATTGTGACAAGTTCCCTAATCTCATGCAATGAGTCAACTTGACTTATAAATAGCCCAATATAATAATTAAAAAACACTCCTAAGTTTAGCTTAAGTCAATAAACAAATAAGGAACCTTATAATTAATTAATGATTAATTAATTATCAAGTGATTTCCTAATTACTCCAACAATTCTGTGGCAGAATCCATTTGATTTGATCTATATTTGAAGGTAATTGCTTTAAACTAGAAATCCAATGAATAGGGGGAAGAGTTAATTTACTCCATATTTTTAGCATATGTCTTTCCTATGTCATAAAAATACGCTTAATTTAGTGACTATGGTGCAACTCAATACAACCTAAAATGTGACAACCTCTAGTTTCAAGAGAAAAATTTTCTTAGTTAAGTGCCTCATCTTTGAAGATATGATAAATCCTCTCTTTCCAACTTTGGAAAAAATTTAATGAGGGGATTTTTTGGTCCACAAAATAGAGAATATGGCCTTGGATTTTGAAAGAAGATATTCTTTAAAGAGCTAAAACAAAGACTAAAATATTTTTTAATCATTTCAAATGACCAATGAGAAAATTCTAGCATATAAAATAACAAAGTCAATTTCAGAAAAATTGCTCATCAATTTCATCAACCATTTGTAGAGAATATGCCTAAATGGGTGAATTAATTTCATCTTCATTAGACTATCACATATGATAAAATTTATTTGAATTGTAACACATACAAAAAAATTAAATGGGTGATCCCACTATATTGGTTTACAAGTTTTGGGAAAACTGGACACTGAGTTGATTGTTTTAAACTAAATCTTCACTTTCGGGCTCCTATAGCAGCTAAACCATGAGGAATTTGAAAATGATGCAAACTAGTGATTTGTGACATTTTGTCTATAGATTCTAAATAATATTTTTTTCAAAAAAATTGGAATCAGATTGCACTTCTTTTTCCATCTCCTTCGAAAACTAGTTTTAAAAAAATCAACATTTTTAAGGAGTGACGCTCACCGTATACAACATTTTTTTTTTTGTATGAAGGATAAAATTGTATCTTTTTTGAATTTAGATTTGTAACTATGATATCTAACCAATTCATTTGGTTTCATACTATTTTATTAAATATTTTTTCCTTAATCAAGTTTAGAAGTCAAACCAATTACAATTTAGACATAGGCGGACTGCATACAACATAACTTTTTTTGTATGTATCGAAATTCAATTTATTTTTAACAGATCAAGGACATCAATACCTAGCCTTAACATATTTTTTAAAATTTTATTTTGATAATCTACTATTTTTCCACATGTGCAGAACAAAGAGCTTGATTTTTGGTGAAAAACCTATGTTTTATAAAACTTAAAAAACACATACATAATAAAACCAAAACATATTAAAATTATAGTTGTTGGATAGCTCGTTCTAAGGACTACCTAATTCCAGTTGGGTCTGTGAATTCTTCTCCATTTTCATCCTCAACCCGAGCTTTGAAGGGGAAAAATTTGTAGATTTCTGGTGTCATAAGGGGAGAAGGGGGGGAAAGGGGGGTTCGAGCGAACCCCCTTGACCCGTTCAAGTAAAGGGGGTTCGCTCAAAGAGGGTTTCGCTTGAACCCCCCTTTTACCCTTTATTTAAAAAAAAACGTCGCATTTCCGAGAGAACCTACCATGGAAAAGGGGGTTCGCTCAAACTAGGGGTTTGAGCGAACCCTTTTATGGGTTCGTGTGAACTCCCTAGTTCATTCAAACCCCTTAAAACTCAATTTTTTGATTGTGTGGGTGTTTAAAAATTACAATTTTTCTTCCTCAACAAAGTTGTAAACCACTATTATGGGTTCACCCATATTTTTAGTAGGAAATATTTATGCTATTACTTGATATCTAACAATCTATGATCCACCTTGGGCTCCATTAGAGATGAGTAGTTGTCTTTTACATAGCATACCCCACTTTTAGAGAAATTTCTTAGCTCATCCTATTTTTAACTAATATTTCTCTTGTGATCTTGAAGGCCTAGAGTGAGTATCTTTAATTGGTCTTAAATAGTTGAAAAGGATGTTAAGTCCTTCCATTTTCATTGTTTTAAATCTTCCATGTATTGTATCTAGAGATAATCCACTACATGAGTACCTAACATTCTAAGTAGTAGTTTTTTCATTTACATGAGATCAAACTTATCTTGGAGAGGTTTCTGGTTATTCCATTAGTTCTCTGATAACTTTTATTTTCTACCATTCGTCACTTCCCAAAATAGATGGTATGATTTTATATGTTTGCATTTGATGACAAAAATCAATATGTGAGACCATAATTGAGGCTTCAACGTAGTGAAGATTTTACTATCATCCATGGAGTCTACATATTTTTCTTATGAAATTTCTCTATTTTGATTTTGAATTTGCATATATATTCCAAGAAATTTTATTACCTAAAATAATATTTTAGGTAGTAAGTTGCCTAATTCATGTGCACCTTTGTTTATTTGTGGAAGATAAATTTTATCCCAAGCTATCAAACGCAATAATTTTTTTCCACTTTACGTTGCAATGTGACGTCCCTCATTATGTTATTGATGGAGTTCATTATTTTATCAAAAAATTGATAATAAGAGGAGGTAAATTGCAAGAATAGATAGCATGACTATTATCACAATGATTCTACCTACAAATGTTAACCAGTTTTTCTCTCAAAGTCAAGACTTACGCTTTGAATGCATCAAAAAGAGGATTCCACAAATTGATGATCTATAGACCCTAGAAAATAAAGGGACAAAAACATATTTACTAGTAATGTTACCTATTTTGAACCCTTTAGTATTCTTGTTATCCTCTAGTGTAACCTTAAAGAGGCATTGAAAGAGAATAGTACTAACTTGTGATTATTAATGTTTTAACCTAATGTTGTAGTGTAAGATGTGAGAATATTTTTGGACCATGCTCACCTCATTCGCGTTATCTTTCCCAAATAAACTAGTATAATTTACAAACTATAAGTGGATCTGAATGCATATATTCCTTCAATAACTACTATTCCTTTATGAATTCTATCAAAATGGGATTGTGTTAATGCATGTTTCCTTTCGTGTATCCCTTTAATGGATTTCAAAAAACCTCAAATCTTTTATTTATAAGTACTAATTAGTAGGGTTTTGAAATTCATTAAAATTCTATTCCCTACTATTTTGATAAAAGTAAAAAAAAATCAATTTTTTTTGTGGGGAACCTCTAGTTTACTTTATCGTATGCTTTAATAATATCAAGCTTAACTATCATACTTTTCTAATTTGTATTGGAAATATATTGAATAATTTAATATGTTTTAATGATACTTTTGGTGATGGATATTTATAAGATGAATTTAATTTGAGCTTAAGAGCTTAGCAAGGGAAGCACCACTCTTACAAGATTCGTCATTGTTTTTTTGAGAGAATTTTGTAGAGAGAGTTATAGAGAGATTATTTTAAAATATTAAAAAGATTGAGGCAATGCATTCTAAGGAATAAATGCAATTGACTATTGTTAATTCCTTCTTTTATCTTTGAGCCTTGTTGTAGACAACCATCACTTCTCTCCCTAATACATGTCAGTATTTATAGAATAAGGCAACACATAATCCATCAAGACCTAGGGCCTTGTTTGGATGCATTTGAGAAAGTATCATATTGATTTCATCCTCAATAAAAGCCACCATTAACGAATGGTTTTCTTTGTCTATATTTAAAAAATTAACTATACAAAATTTATATGCTCATATAGGTTCCATGTATAATTTCTTCCAAGTGTATTGTTCAAGAAAGATACTACTTAAGCCTAGATGAGTTCAAATTATGTGAGAATCTCCCCTCTGTGAGATTTGATAGAATTTATTTTTTCTAACACATTCTTTCCTCAATGGAATTACGAACTAATTTATTATTTTTATCCTCATTTAACCAAATTTGTCATCATTTTTGTCTCCAATAAATTTCTTCTCTGGCTTTAATATCAACTAGTTCTAAGAGAATATCTTTTTCCTTCCTAAATTGATCTCAATTCACCCACCTAGCTATGACTATCTCATTGAGGATCTGTAATTTCATAAATTAATTCTCTTTTTCAATAGATATTTTCTTGAAATTTTTTTTGTTAAATTCCTTGAGAAAATTTTTTAGGGCTGAATGTTCTTCTCCAAAGAATAGATATGTTGGTTCCTCTTATCTTTAGAAGACCTCTTTACCAACCTTAACAAGACCTATAAAGGGTTGAATGTTAAACCACATTTTATCAAACTTGAAGGTGCATCTACAATTCAAATAGTCTCATGTGACTTGGAGAACCAATGGAAAGTGGTTCTAATAAGAGAACAACTCTATTTTAAATTTTATATAATTATTTGGTTCTATCCCTTTTGAGAGAGATAAAATATCTATCACATATCTATGTAATATTGTTAAAGCCTACGTGCCTTTAATTTTTCCAATTAAGTGTTTTATTTTCTAACATTAAGTCAAGAATTATATTTTACTAGTCAAATGAAATGAATTCATTTGTGATTAAGTGACAATTCTTAAACCTTCCTATCATTCAAACTTAGCATAGCATTAAGTCACCACATGCCATGTATATTTACTTCTTGTAGGTTTAGTTATTCAATAGATAATCTCTAACAATTTCTCTCGAGAATAATACTATAAGCACTAAATATGTTGAAAATAAATAATTGAATCTTAGAAGCCATATAAATTACTTCACAATATTTCCAATTAACACTTAGGTTAAGAATGTTTACGTTAGTTGACTTCTCAAATGATAGAATGTCCAATATTCTATGCATTAAATAATCATACATTCCATTTATGGCAATGTTGTGTTAGTTGTAATACTTATTTATATTAGGTCTGGTTTCTTGTAAGAGGATAATGTCAAGTTTCTAAATAGATTCAACTAACATTTGACTAATCATATTTTTTATGGGCATTGAGGCCCCTAACAATCCATGTAAAGAATATCATTATCATAGTGGGGGACACTTCCCTATTTTTTCCTTTATTTTAGAAATTCAATTAGGATTGTGATCTAGATTTAGTCTCTTATATTGTGATTTATTTAGTTTTTTTTTAGCCCTTTCATGATCTTAGGCCATAATTAGCCTTATCTTTGAGTGCCTCCTATTAGGAAATTTTAGATCTTTGTGAAGACTAAAGTTTAACCCTCTCTGTATTATACATTTAGATATCTACTACTCAATAGTTATAATCATTTAAAAAGACTAGGTTTCCAATTCAAAATGTGTTTCCTTAATAGGTTCATCTTTGTTCTCCATGATAAGGAAGAGAGCCTCAATCATTGGATCAATGCAATTGGGATCAAATTCATTCCACAAGATAGTTGCAAGATCCTAATTTCTAGTCTCATTCCTTACCTTTAATTCCTACTCAAAATATTCCTTATTATCAATTGGTTTTTTATTTCAACCATTTCTTAATTTTTTGAGGAGTCTTTTGTTTACATTTTTTGGTGGCATAGTTCTTTGATTTGCAATATCTACAAAAAAGGATTTTCCTGAAATTTCAACTTTTTTTTAAAAAGCCCCTACTTTGAGTTGCAATAGCATGAATTTTGGCAAAGATGTGGACATATCTTTCTTAATAATTTTTTTTGTAGAGATACTTGAACCTCCTTCCAAATCAACTCAACAAAATTTTGGAATATTCCTAATGTGTTACCAATATACTCTAGGATTTTAGTGATGCTAATACTCTTTGGGGAGATTGTAGAGTCTAATGCATATTGGTATTTGTGAAATTTAAAAATTCAATAGATAAAATTTTAGAAACCATTTCTTTAGGTAGAGACCAAAACCATCAAGTATCCATGGTCTAATGTGAAAGATTTTTCCCTTTCAATTTTCATGGGAACTCCCCTAGAAAGAAATTTTTTGAGAGGAATATAGTTGTGAAAGATCCACCTCAATGTTTTTTATATCTTGATTTCAATTTTCTATTTGGCTAGCTTGGTTACATCGAATTTACCAATTAGGGAAACATAGGGGAGATTTGATTTATACTTTCTAAGCAACAACTAGCAAATGGATAACTTATCTTTTGGGATGAAATTATTGTCACTCTACCCTATCCTTTCAATTCCTCATCTAATGATTTATTTCCACCAATGAATTGTTAGATATTTTTGTACATAACTTGAAATCATGTTTTCTTAAGTTATTTTCACTCTATTCATTTTTTATTTATTCTTTTCATTAATGTTGGGTTACCTCTTCTTCTTTTTTTATACATAAGAAAATTTTCTGGACATGGGGTCCAACCCCATATAGAAAATAAAGAAAATGAAAAATCTCACATTTGCCTAATAATAGGGGTGCAAAAAAAGTCTGGAATAAGGGACAATCAAAATAAAAATATTACTGTTTCCACACATATTAGCAAGTCCTACTCTACATGAAGAACAAAGTCTAGCCTCTAAACCAAAGGAACACATCTGAAAGATTATGAGAAGATACCATTTTTCTAGATTTTCTCCTTTTTTGGAAGTCCTCAAAGTCATTTGATGTGGAGGAGTGTATTTCTTTCTCTTTCCTTCTAGCCAACCATGACCTTGTGAATGATTGTTCTCTTATTTTGTCCTTCCCAAACTACCCCATTTGAGTGGGCCAATATGGCTTGGCTTGAGAGAGTGCAAGTATCCCACACATTCAGAGGTCTGAAAGCCAAAGAGGGGGAAACAAAACATTGTTTAGCAACTATTTCCGAGATGGCAGTAGAAAAGGTCTCCTATAGGATTTTTTCCCTTTCCAAACCACTTGAATCGCCCAATTGAAATTATTTTTGCATTACCTTTGGTTCTGGAGAAAACTTGTTGACCACCTCCTCATTTTCTTCCATAGAAACCACCTTTAAAGGAGATATATTATGTTTGGGGGATGAGTCCTTCCACCAAGAATTCACCCAATTTGGCTATGGTTTGTTGGTATGTGGTGACTGATCATGCTATATTGTACTCTATTTTTTGCTTCATCATCGAAAAAGAAAAAGTCGACTTTGTAGAACCCGAATTTTTGGAAGCTTCGAAAAAGCTTGTTATAAGCGGTTGTGAAAAGAGTTGTAGTATGGAATTATTCGTAAGATTGTAATATGTTTTGTACTGGATAATAAAATCATTGGATGGCTATGGTTTTGTGGATGTAGCTCGAATTGGGTGAACCACCTTAAATTCTTCGTGTTGTCTTGTTTCTTCAATAATTTTTTGTGTGTTTTTATTTCTCTATTTTATTGATCAAATCTACACTTAAGTTGTTAGATATTTTCCTTCTAACCCTAACAAGTGGTATCAGAGCAAGGTTGTGTTTTTTTATCCTCTATAGAAAGGTCTCACAGTTGAGTGGGAGTCTCATGGTTGAGTGGGAGTAATGGAAGACAAGGGTAAGTTGAAGGTTGAGAAGTTCAATGGGAAGAACTATCAGTTATGGAAGATGTAGATGGAGGACTACCTACATCAGAAGGATTTATGGCCGCCATTAGAAGGGAAAACCAAGAAACCCTCAGCAATGTCTAATGACTAGGATATTTTGGACAAAAAGGCACTTGGCAGTATTCGGTTCTGCCTGGCACAATCGATGGCGTTCAATATTACAAAAGAAAAGATAACTCAAGAGTTGATGGAAACCCTAGCAAAGTTATATGAAAAGCCTTCCGCTTTTAATAATGTATTTCTTATGAAGCATTTATTTAATATGAAAATAGTAGAAGGTGGGTCAGTTGCTGGTCATTTAAATGTGTTTAATACGGTTACTGGTCAATTAACTTATGTAAATGTAAACTTTGATGAATAAGTTAGGGCTCTTTTGATTCTGTGTTCTTTGCCTAAAACCTGGAATAGCTTGGTAATGGTTGTTAGCAAAAAAAAATCTAGTTCGAATACATTGAAATTTGATGATGTTGTTGGTGTTATTTTGAGCGAGGAAATTAGTAGGAAAAACTCACGTGGAACATTCAGATCAAGCAGTGTTTTGAATGTAGAAAGCAATGGAAAAACAAAAGAGAGAGGAAATAATTCTGGAAGTTGTGGGAAGTCACGAGGAAAATCAAAGGACAAAAGGTTCTAATCTAGATAAAAGAAGGATTGCTAGTACTATGGTAAGCCGGGCCATTTAAAGAAAGATTTTTTATCTCGAAAAAATAAAGGAGACAAAAAGGAAGGAAATAAAGAGGAAAATGTGGTAAGTTATAAATCTGATGAGGATTCTTTGATTCTTTCCCTTGACAATGCTGATGATTCCTAGGTGTTAGATTCAGGGGCTTCATTTCATGTTGTGCCCCATAGAAATTATTTTATTGATTATATCCAAGGGGATTTTGGGCTTGTTTATTTGGGAGATAACAAACCCTATCAGATTGTTGGAAAGGGAAGAATCAAGATTAAGTTGCAGAATGGGAATCATTGGCTACTACATGAGGTCAAACACATTCCAAAGTACCTTAGTGGTAGAAAAAGGTGTGAAAGTAGGCTCCTTATATATTTGTACAGGTCATACTGTTCCTTCTACTTTAGCTATTAGAGATAAAAATCAATGTTGAGGAACAGTTGTTGTAGTTCAGCAGGCAGAAAATGAGATAGTTGATGTGCATTTTGAATCGACACTATGGCACAACTGACTTGGGCATATGAGTGCAAAAGGTATGAAATTAATTCATTCAAATAATTTTTTACCAAGTCTAAAATTTGTTAATATGGATTTCTATGAAAGATGTGTGTATGGAAAGAAAAAAAGAGTTAGTTTTCTCAAAGATGGGAAACAAAAGAAAGATGAAAAATTTGAGCTTGTGCATACAAATGTATGGGGACCAGGTCAGGTATCTTCTCTCGGTGCCTCTCAGTATTATGTTACATCAATTGATGATGCAACTAGGAAGGTATGGATTTATTTCCTTAGGCAGAAATAAAATATACTTGAAACTTTTAAAAAATGGAGAAGCTTGGTTGAGAATGAGACGGGTAAAAAGTTAAAATGTCTCTGATCTAATAATGGTGGTGAGTATTGCAGAAAAGAGTTTGAAGATTATTGTTCCTCTAATGGTATTTGTAGGCATAAAATGGTTCCAAGTACTCTAGAGGAAAATGAAGTGGTTGAGCTCATGAATAAAACAATAATGGAGCGTTCACAAACTATGAGATTACATGTTGGGCTTCCTTTAAACATGTGGGAAAAGGTTGTAAACACTATTTTTTATTTAATTAATAGAGGTCCTTCTAATCCTTTGGGTTGTGGTATTCCATAGGAAACATGGACAAGTAAGAAGGTGAGTTATTCTTTTCTCAAAACTTTCGATTGTGAAGCATTTGCACATGTACATTCTGAAAATAGAACCAAGCTTGATGCAAAATCAAAGAAATGTATATTTGTTGGATATGGCATTGATGAATTTGGTTATAGGCTTTGGGATTTTGAAAATAAGAAAATTGTGACAAGTAGGGATGCCATATGCAATGAGAAAGTGTTGTACAAATATCAGTTGCAGCAACATGAGAAAAAAGAAAATGATTATGTAGTGTTGGATGATACTCCAAACAATGATGTTCTAGTGGTTCTTCATGCTCTGTAACAACAACAACAACAAATACCATAAAATCCAGTGAATGTTAGACGGTCTTCAAGGATAAGTAGACCTCTGTAAATATTTTTTCTCTCTTTGTATTATATTTTATTAACTGATCTTGGTGAACTGGAATGTTATCATGAAGCTATGCAAGTGGATATCAAGGTTTAGTGGGAGCATGGAATGGAAGAAGAAATGGACTCCTTGCTGAAAAATCAAACTTGGGAATTATGCAAGTTGTTTGCAGGTAAAGAGGATTTACCAAACAAATGGGTTTATAGGTTGAAAGAGGAGGATGGAGGTAAGTGTTAGGTTTTCAATGGCAGATATCTAAAAGCTAAATGCAGATTTTATCAAATAAACCAGAGGTAAAACACACAGAAAAATAACACAGAGAATTTAACGTGGTTCATCCAATATGGGCTACATCCACCAAACCGCAGCCATCCAATGATATTATTAACCAGTGCAAAACCCTATTACAATATCGCAAATAATCGCCTGTTTCTTATGATACTGTAACTCTATCCTAAACCCTTTATAAATTAGGGTTATACAAAATCGGGGATTTTTCCCTTTCTGTGATTTTTCCCTTTTTCAGTAATTTCGCGAAAAAGCAGGCCAAAAAATTTTCTCGGGGGCTACTGCCCCCGAACCCCCACCTGACGCCCAGCCCGGCCCTAGACCCCGGCGAGGATACATGAAGAGTGTACAGTATAGAATGATCAGTCGCCACATATCAACAATCTCCCACTTGGAGACTGATCAGGCTCCACACCTAAACAATCTCCCACTTGGAGACTGAACCTGGACGACACCGCTGCACTTACAGCTCCCACTGGAAATAAGCACCTTGGACCCTGCTGCTTTCTTATACTTTAATTCAACCTTGAAGGCCAACCTGAAGCTGAAGAGGAGCTCAGCTTCTCCCTTATCACCGCCTTAGTAAACATATCCGCTGGATTTACATCTGTATGTATCTTTGCCAGCTTTACCTGTCCATCCTCCATCACTGACCGAATGAAATGATACCTCAACTGTATGTGTTTGGTTTTAGAGTGCAAAGCAGAATTCTTTGCAAGATGTATAGCACTCTGGCTGTCTGTAAACAAGTAATTTTCAGCCTGTTGTTTTCCCAACTCTTCCATGAAAATTTGCATCCATATCATCTCTTTTGCTGCCTCTGTTGCAGCCACATACTCTGCCTCTGTGGTGGATAAAGCAACCACCTTTTGCAATCGAGATATCCAACTTACTGCTGTCCCACCAACGGTAAATACATAACCTGTGGTACTCCACCTGGTATCAATATCCCCTGCCAGATCTGAGTCAACATAGCCTTTTAAATCTGTATTAGATCCCTCAAAACATAAATGTTTATCTGGTGTACCTCTCAAATACCTGAGAATCCATTTCACTGCATTCCAATGCTCAATTCCTGGATTACTCATATACCGGCTAACAACTCCTACATCATGTGCAATATCTGGTCTCGTGCATACCATGGCATACATTAAACTACCTACAGCTGAAGCATATGGTACTTTGGACATTTTTTCTTCCTCCTCTTGTGTCTTTGGACACATATCCTTAGTCAATTTTACATGACTGGGCAAAGGTGTGCTGACAGCTTTTGCATTCTCCATATGAAATCTCTGCAACACCTTTTTAACATAATCAACCTGAGATAAAAACAATTTCCTGTTTTTCCTATCTCTTGTAATCTTCATACCAAGGATTTGTTTTGCTGCCCCCAAATCTTTCATAGCAAATGAATTTGCTAACTGTTGTTTTAACTCCTTTATGTGATCCATGTTAGACCCCGCTACAAGCATATCATCAACATATAAACATAAAATAATGTAGCTATCTTCACCTAGCATCTTAAAATAAACACAATGGTCTGAATTACACCTATTGTAACCTTGCTCAGCCATAAAACTATCAAATTTAAGATACCATTGTCGAGGTGCTTGCTTCAAGCCATATAAGCTTTTCTTCAATCTGCACACCAGTTTCTCCTTACCTTTGACCTCAAATCCTTGTGGTTGTTCCATATAAATTTCCTCTTCCAAATCACCATGGAGAAAGGCAGTTTTAACATCAAGCTGTTCTAAATGCAAATCTTCAATAGCCACAATACTTAACACAGTATGAATAAAGGTCATTTTAACAACTGGAGAAAATATTTGATCAAAATCAATACCTTGTTTCTGTGCAAATCCCTTTACAACTAATCTGGATTTAAATCTTTTCTTACCTCCATCCTCCTCTTTCATCCTATAAACCCATTTGTTTGCTAAAGCCTTTTTACCTGCAGGCAACTTGCATAATTCCCAAATTTGATTTTTCAGCAAGGAGTCCATTTCTTCTTCCATTCCATGCTCCCACTGAACCTTGGTATCCACCTGCATAGCTTCATGATAACATTCTGGTTCACCAGCATCAGTTAATAGAATAGAATACAAAGAGGGAGAAAATCTTTTTGGAGGTCTACTTAATCTTGAAGATCGCCTAACATTAACTGGAGTTTGTGGTATTTCTTGTTGTTGCTATTGCGGAGCATGAGGAACCACTGGAACATTGGTGTTTGTAATATCATCCAGCACTACATAATCCTGTTCTTTCTTCTCATGCTGCTGCAATAGATCTTTGTACAACATTTTCTCATTGAATATGACATCCCTGCTTCTCACAATTTTCTTATTTTCAAAATCCCAAAGCCTATAACCAAATTCATCTATGCCATATCCAACAAATATACATTTCTTTGATTTTGCATCAAGCTTGGTTCTATTTTCAGAATCTACATGTGCAAATACTTCACAACCGAAGGTTTTCAAAAAAGAATAACTCACCTTCTTACCTTTCCATGCTTCCTCTGGAATACCACAACCCAAAGGATTAGATGGACCTCTATTAATTAAATAAACACCAGTGTTTGCAGCCTCTGCCCACATGTTTAAAGGCAACCCAGCATGCAATCTCATAGTCCGTGCACGCTCCATTATTGTTCTATTCATGCACTCAGCCACTCCATTTTCCTATGGAGTCCTTGGAACCGTTTTCTGCCTACGAATACCATTAGAGGAACAATAATCTCCAAACTCTTTGCTGCAATACTCACCACCATTATCAGATCTGAGACATTTTAACTTTTTACCTGTCTCATTCTCAACCAAGCTTCTCCATTTTTTAAAAGTTTCAAATACATCAGATTTCTGCCTAATGAAATAAATCCATACCTTCCTAGTTGCATCATCGATGAATGTGACATAATAATGAGAGCCACCGAGAGAAGATACCTGAGCTGGTCCCCATACATCCGTATGCACAAGCTCCAATTTCTCATCTTTCTTTTGTTTCCCATCCTTGAGAAAACTAACTCTCTTTTGTTTGCCATACACACAACTTTCACAGAAATCCATGTTAACACATTTTAGACCTGGTAAAGCATTCTTTGAATGAAGTACTTTCATACCTTTTGCACTCATGTGACCAAGTCTGTTATGCCATAGTACTGATTCAGAATTTGCAGCAACTATCTGATTTTCTTCCTGCTGAACTATAGCAACTGTTCCTGAACATTGATTTTTATCTGCAATAGCTAAAGTAGAAGGAACAGTATGACCTATACAAAGATATAAGGTGCCTACTTTCGCACCTTTTGCTACTACTAAGGCACCTTTTGTAACCTTCCAATTTTTATCACTAAATGTAACAACACAACCTTCATCATCTAGTTGCCCTGCAGAAATTAAATTTATTTTTAGCTTTGGAACGTGCCTTACCTCATGTAGTAGCCAATGATTCCCATTCTGCAACTTGATCTTGATTCTTCCCTTTCCAACAATCTGACAAGGTTCATTATCTCCCAAATAAACTAGCCCAAAATCCCCTTGGACATAATCAAGAAAATAATTTCTATGGGGCGTAGCATGAAATGAAGCCCCTGAATCTAACACCCAAGAATCATCAGCATTATCAAGAGAAAGAATCAAAGCATCCTCATCAGATTTATTACTTACCATATTTGCCTCTTTATTTCCTTCATGTTTGTCTCCTTCTTTATTTTTTTGAGACCAACAATCTTTCTTTACATGCCTTGACTTACCACAATACTAGCAATCCCTCTTGTCTCTAGATTGGGACCTTCTGTCCCTTGATTTTCCTCGTGACTTCCCACAACTCCCAAAATTGTTTCGTCTCTCATTTGTTCTACCCTTACTTTCTGCATTCAAAACACTACCTGATGTGGATGTTCCACCTGAGCTTTTCCTATGAATTTCCTCACTCAAAATAACACCAACAACATCATCAAATTTCAATGTATTTGAACCAGAAACAGAATTGCTAACCGCCATTACCAAGCTATTCCAGCTTTCAGGCAAAGAACACAAAATCAAAAGAGCCCTAACTTCTTCATCAAAGTTAACTTTTACATAAGTTAATTGATTGGTAACCGTATTAAATTCATTCAAATGATCAGTAACTAATCCACCTTCTACCATTTTCGTATTAAATAAGCGCTTCATAAGAAATACCTTATTCGAAGCGGAAGGCTTTTCATATAACTTTGCTAGGGTTTCCATCAACTCTAGAGTTGTCTTTGCTGTTGTGATATTGAACGCCACCGATTGTGCCAGGCATAAGCGAATACTGCCAAGTGCCTTTCTATCCAAAATATCCCAGTCCTCATCCGACATTGATGTAGGTTTCTTGGTTTTCCTTCCAATGGCCGCCATAAATCCTTCTGATAAAGATAGTCCTCCATCTGCATCTTCCATAACTGATAGTTCTGCCCATTGAACTTATCAACCTTCATCTTACCCTCGTCTGCCATTGCTCCCACTTAACTATGAGACTCCCACTCAACCGTGAGACTTTCCTGCAAACGATAATTGAAAACAACTCGCTCTGATACCACTTGTTAGGTTTTCAATGGTAGATATCTAAAAGCTAAATGCAGATTTTATCAAATAAACCAGAAGTAAAACACATAGAAAAATAACACAGAGAATTTAATGTGGTTCACCCAATGTGGGCTACATCCACCAAACTGCAGCCATCCAATGATATTATTAACTAGTGCAAAACCCTATTACAATATCACGAATAATCGCCTGTTTCTTATGATATTGTAACTCTATCCTAAATCCTTTATAAATTAGGGTTATACAAAATCGGGGATTTTTCCCTTTTTGTGATTTTTCCCTTTTTTAGTAATTTCGCGAAAAAGTAGGCGAGGATACATGAAGAGTGTACAGTATAGAATGATCAGTCGCCACATACCAACAGTAAGAAAAGACTTAAAGGCAGATTAGTCATAAAGGGATTTGCATAGAAAAAGGGTATTGATTTTCGTGAAATCTTTTCTCCAGTTGTTAAAATGACTTCTATTCCTACTATTTTAATTAAATTGTGGCTGCTAAAGATTTGTATTTAGACACAACTTGATGTTAAAACAACCTTTCTCCATGGTGATTTGGAAGAGGAAATATATATGGAACAACCACAAGGATTTGAGGTCAAAGGTAAGGAGAAACTAGTGTGCAGATTGAAGAAAAGTTTATATGGCTTAAAGCAAGCACCTCAGAAATGGTATATTAAATTTGATAGTTTTATGGTTGAGCAAGGCTACAATCAGTGTAATTCAGACCATTGTGTTTACTTTAAGAAGTTATATGAAGATAGCTACATAATTTAGTGTTAATTTGTTAGTTATATGCTTGTATTCTCTGGTAAGATTGGTTTTAGGGAATCTACATTATATTTTGAAGAATCCAGCTATTTTTGGAATTTTTCTTGAGTTCTTTTGCCTTTATATCAATACATTCTTTGACCTTTCAAACCTTTCTAGGGTAAAAAATGTTGAGTCTTTGTATTATCGGGAGTGTGCTATTTTTGAAGTTGATGTTTAATTTTCAAAGTTGTTGTTTGGAAGACCATGATGTGTTGGAGTTTGAAGTCGCATCGAGATTTGGTTCTACCTCCCTGTACACACTAAATGCTCAAATGAGAGGACTCTATCCTCTTTAAATACAAAACCAAGCGACTTACTTTCTAGGTCGGCTTTTAGAAAATATAAATATTATTTAAAAAATAAAGGTCAACCTGCCTTGAACAAAATATATTTAGGAGAAAATATATCCCGTTGCTACAACACTAACAAATAGCCTACCCAAGATTCAAATAACTAAAGGAAAGCAAATACATAAATAAAACATGAGAAAGAATAAATTTTATTCCTCTCAAGAGAATGCAAAGGAAATGCCTTGGTTATATAGGCTAAGGGTAGAGATAGGATGTAACTAGATTATGACAAGTGTTGTCATCCTATGAGGTGTGACAACTCAGGTCATTAAACTTTGGCATGTCCTATGAACGTGTTGTCAGATTGATCACGTAGCTGGGAGAGAGTTGAACAAATGTTATGTATGGAGAATATGTTAGTTATATGCTTGTAGTGGGGTCTAAAATGGATCAAATAAAGCAGTTAAAACAACAGTTAGAAAATTCATTTACTATGAAGGATTTTGGGGGTAGAAAAATAAATCCTTGGTATGAAGATTACAAGAGAGAGGAAAAATAGAAAATTGTGTTTATCTCAGGCTGATTATGTTGAAAAGGTGTTGCAGAGATTTCGTATGGAGAATGAAAAAGTTGTCAACACACCTTTGCCCAGTCATGTCAAATTGACTAAGGATATGTGTCCAAAGACACAAGAGGAGGAGGAAAAAATGTCCAAGGTACCATATGCTTCAGCTGTAGGTTGTTTAATGTACGCCATGGTATGCATGAGACCGGATATTTCACATGTAGTAGGAGTTGTTAGCAGGTATATGAGTCATCCCGAATTTGAAAATTGGAATGCAGTAAAATGGATTCTCAGGTACTTGAGAGGTAAATCCAATAATTTTTAATGTTTTAGGGGCTCTAATATTAATTTAAAAGGCTATGTTGACTCATATTTGGTAGGGGATATAGATACCAGGTGGAGTACCATAGGTTATGTATTTACAGTTGGTGGAACAACACTGAGTTGGATTTCTCAATTGTAAAATGTGGTTACTTTATCCACCACAGAGGCAGAGTATGTTGTTGCAACAAAGGCAACAAAGGAGATGATATGGATGCAAATTTTCATGGAAGAGTTGGGAAAACAACAGGGTGAAAATCACTTGTTTAAAAATAGCCAAAGTGTTATACATCTTGCAAAGAATTCTTCCTTGCACTCTAAAACCAAACATATACACTTGAGATATCATTTCATTCAGTCAGTGTTGGAGGATGGACAGGTAAAGCTAGAAAAGATACATACAAATGCCAACCTAGCGGATATGTTTACAAAGGTAGTGACAAGGGAGAATTTGAGCTCCTCTTCAGATTCAATTGGTCTTCATGGTTAAAAGTATAACAGAGAAATAGGATCCAAGATGCTTATTTCTAGTGGGAGTTGTAAGTGCACCGGTGTCGCCTAGGATCAGTCTCCAAGTGGGAGATTGTGTTGGTGTGGAGCCTGATCAGTCTCCAAGTGGGAGACTTTTGGTATGTGGCGACTGATCATGCTGTACTATACACTCTTAATGTATCCTTGTCGGGAATCGAAAAGAAAAAGCCGACTTTTTAGAACCCTAATTTCTAGAAGCTTCTAAAAATCTTGTTATAAATATTTGTGAGGAGAGTAGTTGTATGGCATTATTTACGAGATTGTAATATGTTTTGTACTGGATAATAAAATCATTGGATGGCTGCGGTTTTGTGGATGTAGCCTAGATTGGGTGAAACACGTTAAATTCTCTGTGTTGTCTTGTTTTTGCTATAATTTTTTATGTGTTTTTATTTCTCTATTTTATTGATCAAATTTGCACTTAACTTGTTAGATATCTGCCTTCTAACCCTAACATGGTTTGACTTTTGGGCAGTCAGTAGCAACATACCCAGTTTGATAACATCTTTTGCACCTAAAGATTACACGTTCATAATCTAGTGGTTGTTTCCAACTTTGATCATTAGCTTTCAAAATATTTTTTATTGAAATATCCTTGTAAATATTTAGTACTACTAAAATCCTAGCATAAGTTGTGTGGATGAAATTCTTTGAGTTGTCATATGTATCCACAAAATTACCCATTGAATTTCCAATTGTTGCAAAACATGATTTGAACCAAAAGTGAAGGGGAAGATTTGGGAGAAACCCAAATTGCCAAAAAATAAAATGCTTTAATAGAAAGAATCAAATTCTCAATACCAAGATTTCAATTGGAGTAAGTTTTCCTTCCAAAGCTAGACATATCTCATAATGGTGTTTTTATCTTTGTTGTAATTGAAAACCACTATGAAGAAACCCCTTATGCTAGGGAAAAATTTTAGATTACCTTCCATAAGAGGAAGCCATGATTTCAAGATCGAATCATGGAGATCAGGAAGGCTAGGCCATAGATGGTAGAATCTTCCAATAACTATGAATAATTTTTCATTTTCTAGCATCTCCTTTGTCAAAGTGGTGTTGAAGTCCAAAGTCACAGGGTTCTTAGAGCATTCAACAATTTTCTTGTTGCTAGTTTGATTCTTTGTTTTTTTGTTGAGCTCAGGGAGGGAAATAAACCAGACTGAGCAGCCTCCAGGAAAGAGGTTTTGTTAATTTTTGACCCCCACTATGAAGGAAAAACTTCGGTCACTAGATCTATGTCTGACTGGCCCACCGTAGATGACAAGTTCAGCCCCATTTGAACTTTTTCCTATCTTCACATCACTATCAAGTCAATTATTTGAGAGGGTAGGTGACAACTTCTTCACCCTCAAACCCTCACAAGAGGCCACTAGTGCAAAAAAGATAGTCTTGTCTATTGTGAACCCTCCACCATGGTGTTTGATGCAACAAAAATCCATTCCATATAGGAGCTAGAGGAGATATCCCTATTTGCAGTGGTGGCATGCGAAGACAACCTAGGGAAAGGTGTGAATGACAGGTTCAACAAATTTGATAATTTTAACAAATTCAACATTTTCGGCAGAGCTTTACCTACCTCTTCTATTTTGTATGAATGAAATTATTAAAAAATTGTGGGTGTCCAATCCTTCTATATCCTCTTTTTGACAATATTTGAATAGATCATTTCCTATCTATTTCTTCCTCTTAATACATGCAAAAGGGAAATATTTTTTCTTCATTTCTCTTTTCCTTGGTCTAGACATTTTTCATGCTATTGCTAGTATGCATCTTGATGAAATTCATACATAAGTTAATGATTATTTTACTAAAGACTAATTTGTTGGATATTTAAAATTATTTTCTCTTTCTTTGTTGCTCCATTTCACTCACTCATGACTACTTGAATTTTTATTTTATTATACAAATAATTCCTACCCATTTTTCCTTTTATGAAAAATATAATTTTTTGCTTAAAATTAGGTTGTAAAATATGACATTTACATTTTTTTTCAAAAAATATTGAGCCTCTTTCAAATATCTAGTTTCACCAAAATAATTTAAAATTATTTTTAAAAATGTATTTCATTAACTATATTCATTTTTATTTTATTTTAAATATAACTATATTCAATTTTCTACAAGATTATACTACTACAGTTTTTTGATATTTTGTAGTTAAGATTTTTTTGTGAAGTTAAATATATTTTTTAGAATATTTTCACTCACTTAAATTTTATTTTTGATTGATCAGGATCTTTCACTTGAAATGAAATAAAATTGTTTCTTTATGGTTTAGGACATAGAACAACACATTTCACAACATATATTCAAGGAAAACCCTAGAGATCTCAATCTAAAGTATGCAAAGGAGAAAGAGATATTGCAATAGGTTTGTTCTAGGGTCTGATTATAAACTAAAGAGGGGTTCACAACCAAGCTAGGGCTTGGAAAGGCTAATGAAATGCAAGACCTAATGCTTAAACCTAATGCAATGAAAGATTCAACTACATGACCTAGAAAAGCATGTAAATGAGAATAGAAAGGTGAAAAATCATAAGCGTACACTTGGGAATTTGTAGAGGCCTGAAATGAGCTCTGAAACACTAAAAATACTAGAATTAGGGCACACTAGGACTCATACGCCAGTCTGGGCATAGTAGTCCCAAATTAGGGTTTCTATTTTGAAACAAATTTATGATAGTGTAGATTTAGGATATGCAAAAATGTGGAAATTTTCTTGTAATGGGACTCATAAGCCACTTTTGGCATATCTGTCTTGTTCTTCATTTTTAGGAATTCAAATTCTAGATCTATACTGCTATCTTTGTCCTTCCTTCCCAAACTAATTTTTGGATCTGAACCTATAAAAATTCTCGCAAAATAGAATATAGATTTGAATTGATTATGGGGGGTTTGCCTCATTCAAACTCTTAGTTTGTTAATTAAACCTTGATACAAATAATGAATCTTGAATGCAAATGTGAACATAAACCCTAACCTTTGGAACCACAAAAAAATTAACCCTTCTACTTTTTTTAACTTGTTCAGACCCTCCTTGTGATTTTGGCTTAATGATGCCTTGATTTGATGTTATAATCTGGATAACACATTCACATTAGGTCTTGGGCCCTTGTGAACTAATGGAATTAATTAGTGCCTTGAAAAAGTATTATGAAGTGTTTAACACACTTTCACACTTTTCTTGGGTTTTATCAAACAACTAAGCATAATAAACAAAATATTAATCATAATCAACCTTAATCTTACCTTATTTGAAGTGTTGTAAAGTGTTGTTGTAGGATAGGACAAATGAGAGGGGAGTGAATCAGTTGTCACAGCTTATAACCTTAAATTCAATTACCAGAACTAACACATAAACTGGTTAAGTCATTAACCATCAAATACTAATGCACAAACACAATAACACCAGATTTACATGGAAAACCCAATAAGGGAAAAACCATGGCGAGGATTAAATCACAATATAAAGAACATCAAAACTGATTACAAAAAGGCTCACTCCCTCAACCAAGGCTCACTGCTTGAGATAAGGCTCACTAACTGGAATATGGACTCACTCTCCAAACTCATTGACTCACTGTCCATAAGGATACAACCCAAATGGATCACTTCCTAGAATATGGACTCACTTTCTAGACTCATTGACTCACTATCCATAGGGCTACAACCCAAAGGTCTCACTACCATAGAGATACAAGGAAGACAAAGAAGACTTTTTATAGAGAGACAACAATCCCAATGCGACAAAGGATTCCACCACAATCACTTATAAACTTGCATGAATGATAAAATTCACCTTATGCTCACTACATCTGAAAACTCAACATTAAGCTTTGCACTGATCAACCAAACACATAACTCACACACTTTCAAAATAGAATCAAAGTCGTGTTTTCTCTTTCACTTATCTTCCTTCTTTTCATATGTATAATTTTCATTGATAGAACATTCTATATTTATATCATCTCCAACCTTCAAAAGATATAAAATCAGCCATCCAACTTCAAATTCAAATTAGGTCAATGCAAAACATCCTAGGGTGGAATTAGATTGAGAGCAACCCAAACACGCACTTCATCAAGACCCATAATATATCCAACATGCTTCATCAACTTCAAAGATAGTTCTTGAAACACGGTCAGCCAAACCAATGTAAAACACATAGATCAATTAAGCCCGATACTTACAAATGTTGAAACCATCTTCAATAGAACTAGGGCAACACAACTCTAGAACCACAATTCATAAGACTTCACCAAAGAGAAATATGAACCATCAATAATTCTCCCGGACCTCATCCAGAACATAGAAAAACATAGTTCACAAGTACCGGATCAACATCCTCAACATTTGAATACCTGTAATCTTCTTTTAATACAATTTTCTCAATATCATCAACATATATAGTCAATAGAAACTAGTAGATAACTAGTTGACTTTTTGACATCAATGACAACACTTTCATTCATCTTTCCATTCTTGCAACAATCTCCCTATTTGTCATTGATGGCAACACATGATGTGAAAAACCATCAAAGACACCATACTAGTTCTAAAAATACTTCTCAAGATTTTTCCTTTTGCTTCTCCCCCTTAGAGGATCATCTTCCTCATTACCTTCTTTCTCTTATTAGATTTCTTTCCTTTTCACATGCTCTCTCTCTCTCTCTCTCTCTCTCTCTCTCTCTCTCTCTCTCTCTCTCTTTCACATGCTCTCTCTCCCCCCCTTTGACATCAATGGCAAACACAAAATATATGTTCATTCAAACTTCCTTGACATGAAAACAAAATACTCATAATTACAACACTTAAAATTTCCTGCACTCCTTGAGAGGTAGCCACCAAAAAACATCATTCCAAAAAATATAGAACCTTGAATCCACCGGACTGATGCATCTCCAAATGCATCTTAGTTTGTAAAAGGAGGGGCAATAACCCCTAGCTTATCTAGGAGATACTCAAAAGTATCTTTAGGAAGAGCCTTTGTAAATATATCCACAATCTGATCCTTTGTCGAAACATACTCAAGCTTGACTTCATTCTCCATGACCTTCTCTCTCAAGAAATGATACCTAATAGATATATGCTTCATTCTTGAGTTCATTACAAGATTCTTCAAAATTTTAATTGCACTTGTATTGTGAGAGAAGATAGAAATAGGATCATCATACAACACTGTGATATCCTTCAATGTTTGTTTCATCCATAAAAATTTTGTATAGCAAGATGAAGCAACAATATACTCAGATTCAGCATTAGACAAAGAGACTAAATCTTGCTTCCTAATCAACCATGCCACGAACCTACATCTAAGAAAGTATGCACCACCACTTGTACTCATTTTTTCATCTATACTTTTGACCCAATCAACATCTATATAAGCACTAAGTGTAAATTCAACATCTTTAGGATACCGTAATCCATAATCCGGAGTGCCATTCAAATATCTAAATATTTTTTTAACTACAATAATATGTGTTTCGTTTAGATCATCTTGAAATCTAGCTACAAGAAAAACAACATGCATAATATCTAGTCTAGTAGAAGTCAAATACAGTATTACACAAATCATAGATCTATACTTGCTCTAATCAACCTTAGGTGAATCATCATCTTTACCCAACTTGCAACGACTCACCAGAGGAGTACTTACTGGTTTGGAACCATCCATCCCAAATCTTTTCAACATCTCTATCATACTTAGATTGTGAAATGAAAATTCCTTTCTCTAATTAATTAATCTATAGCCGAAGAAACAAATTCATCTCACCAAACATAGACATTTTAAATTCTTTATGCATCTCTTCCACAAACATCTTACACATATTTTCATTTCCTCCAAAGATAATGTCATCAACATATACAACTACAATCAAGATTTTGTCATTTTGTCCTTACTAACTTAAATACTTATCTAGCCTTGCATACGAGGCTCTAGGAGCTTGCTTCAATCCATATAAGTATTTCTTCAATCTGCACACCATATCTAGTTGGTTTGTTAACTAAAATCCTTCTGATTGTTCCATGTAGACCTGTTCTTCTAGTTCACCATTCAAAAATGTTGACTTGACATCCATCTGATAGACTTTGAAATATTTATAAGAGACTAATGCTAAGAACATTCTTATAGCTTCAATTCTTGCTACTGGGGGAAAATACTCCTAAAGATATATACCTTCCACTTGTGATTAGCCTTTACACACAAGAATTTCTTTGTTTTTGACAACTTTTCTATTCTCATTCAGCTTAGTTTTGAACACCTATTTTGATCCAACAATATTTTTGGCTAACGGTCTTGGGACCAATTCCCAAGTTTGATTCTTCTCAATCTACAAAAGTTATTCTTTCATTACTTCCTTCTAATTTTCATCCTCACAAGCTTCACTTACTGACTTCGGGTCAATCTTAGAGAATAAGCACAAATTTACTTCAGCAACAACTTTGCTTCTAGTTAAGACATGTTTTGTCTTGTCTCTAATAATCTGACTTCAAGAATGATTCCTCTTTACATATTTTGTGTCCTAGGGGACATCATCAGAGCATATTCTCAGAGCAGATAATTGTCTCTTTTTTCCATGCACTTCATAGAACATATTGAGCTCATGGGAGGTGAATTCTCCACCTCTGTCAAATCTCAAGCATTTTATCTTCAAATTCACTTCATTTTCAGCCATAGCCTTGAATGCCTTGAATCTATCTAATGCATCTGATTTCTCTCTTAGAAATGTAACCTATCTATATCTAGGATAATCATCAATTAAAATCATAAATTACCTTTCTCCAAGTATACTTTCCACTCTCATGGGACCACAAATATTTGTATGAACCAAATCTAGTAATCCTGTAGTAGATTGTTCTCTTCATCTATAATGATTTCTTATTTTCTTCTCGAACTGGAAATTTTTGCATATAGCATTTACATGTTTTGTAATTCTTGATAGATCTCTCACGACCTGAACAGTATTGATCCTCGCCAAGTTATAAAAATCCATGTGACACATTCTCCTATGCCATAACCAACTGTCATTTATCTGAGTCATAAAACATCATCCATCAACACCTTTAAGTTGATAAATATTCCCTTTAGATTTCTTTCCTATAGCAATCAATGTTCTAGATCATTTTCGGATCTCATATTTCTTATCCTTAAAAACAAGAACATATATTTTTTTGCAAATTTGACCAACACTTAGCAGATTATGCCTTAAAACCTTAACATATTAAACATCATCAATATGATGCTTTCCATCAAAACTTATTGAACCTATCCCATATATTTTAGCACCAATATCATCTCCAAACATAACCAGACCTCCATCATATTTCTCAAGTTTCACAAACTTACTATTGTCACCAATAATGTGATGTGAGAAACCACTATCAACTACCCAAAAATTATATTCTTGTTTAGCATGTATGGAAGAGATAATTGTACCTTCATTTTTCTCCTTCTCTTTCTCCTTCTCCAAAGGACTTTCCTTTGACTGTTTTTCTGAATTAGTAGAAGTAGGTTCATCCTTAATCGCAAAGAACAAGTATTCATTATCATCTGGATCTTCATATTTTGAATCTTCATCTGAAATACTAGAATTCTCATTAACATAGTAAGCTTTTTCAATCTTATTTCCTTTCTTTTCTTTCTCATAGCTTTGTTTATTCTTTCTATCTCTTTCCAAACACTTTGCAGCATAGTGACCAATTTCTCCACAACTAAAGCACTTAAAGGGAAATTTATCTTCATACTTACCAGAGCCTTTTCTCATTCTTCTTACAAAGTTAGCTTCAATTTTATCAAAGTTTTCTTCATCCGGATCTTCAATTTTTTTACCTTTAAAAGCAGTCTTTGTTCTACCTCCACTTCTTAGATTCAGCTTTCTCATCTCATAAGATGTCAAGAATCCTAGCAACAGATCCCAAGTATAAGTCTTATAATCTATAGTCTTCTCAATAGCACACAACTTTTCACTATAGGCATCAAGAAGAGTTCTAAGCATCTTATTTACAATTATAGTTTCATCTATATAGTAGCACTAAGAGATCGCATTCTAGCCACTACCTCATCCAATCTCTTTACATAGGCTTTAACATTCTCATCTTTGAAAATATGTATAAGATCAAACTGTGTTTCCAAATTCTGTAATTTTTCCTCTTTTACCTTCTCATGACCATTGTGTGCTCTTTCTAAAGCATCTTAGACTTCGTTAGCTCTCTTCAAATTCTGAACCTTAATCAACTCAGAATGTAGAAAACTCTTCTTCAAGCTGACATTTTCCTTATTATTCACTTCATGTACTCTAATTTCTTCAGGTGTACTCGGACCATTAGAAGCAGGAGTGTAGGGTTTCTTATAATCTTTCTCTACATCATATCTGTAATAGTCCAGATATTCTTCCATTAATACTTGAATCCAGATACCATAATTAGTTCCATCAAACCTCGGATAATTTAAGACCATTTTTCTCAGCATCCCAAACCTTCCTCAAGCGGTTAATCTCTTCACCAAGGAACCAATCTCTAATATGAATTGTTGGATCTAGGACAACTAGGAGAGGGGGTGAATCAGTTGTCATAGATTATAACCTTAAATTCAATTACTAGAACTAACACATAATTTGATTAAGTGATTAACCATCAAATTCCAATGCACAAACATAATAACACCATATTTACGTGGAAAACCCAATGAGGGAAAAACCATAATGAGGACTAACTCACACTATAGAGAATACCAAAACCTATTACAAAAAGGCTCGCTACCTAAAATAAGGCTCACTTCTTGAGATAAGGCTCACTTCATGAAATAAGGACTCATCGTTTGGACTCACTATCCACAGGGCTACAACCCGGAGGGCTCACTGCCACAGAGATAAAAAGAAGACAAAAAAGACTTGTTACAAAGAGACAACAATCCCAATGCAACAAATTATTCTGCCATAATCATTGATCAAATTGCATGAATGATAAAGTTTGCATTTTGCTCACTACATCCAGAAACTCAATGTTTAGATTCACACTAATCAACCACACAAATAACTCACACACTTTCAAAATAGCATCAAACTCATTTATGCTGTTTCACTTATCTTCCTTCTTTTCTTATTTACAATTTTCATTGCTGGCGCACTTTGTATTTATACCATCTCCAACCTTGAAAAGATACAAAGTCAGCCATCTAGCTTCAAATTTTTAATTAGGTCGGTGCCAAACATCCTACAGTGGAATTAGAATGAGGGTGACCAAGACACATGCTTCACCTGTGTAAAACCAGTGTAAAACACATAGATCAATTAAGCTCGATACTTCCAAATGTTGAAACCATCTTCAATAGAACTAGGCAACACAACTGTAGAAACACAAGTCATAAGACTTCACCAAAGAGAAATCCAAACCAGCAACAATTCTCCTGGACCTCAGCCAGAACACAAAAAAATATAGTTCACAGGTACCAAATCAACATCCTCAACAATTGAATTCTTGTAATCTTCTTTTAATATAATTTTCTCAATATCCTCAACATATATAGTCAACAACTAGTAGATAACTAGCTAACCAGTCGAAATCAATGACAACACTTTCATTCCTCTTTCCAATCTTGCAATAGTTGTAACACACTTTCACATTTCTCTAGGCTTGTCATTAACAATTGGGCTTTATTTATGCTTTAATCGACCCTATTTTTCATCCAAAAGCCTCATTTATTGCATCTTTTCAAGGATATTCTGAAAACCAATCAATACCCAATAATAATTCAAGTTTTCCTCACTTGTGTGGCCCAGATTTAATGTCTAGGAATCATTCCCAACCTTGTGTGAATGAGTCTTGCCTAGGTTTTCTTGGCCCCAATGCAGGTTTCACACATTTCTAAGTACTTTTCATTTTTGGTCCCATACATTTGGCCTAGGTGGACTCATTTGCCACCTTGGGCGAATGAGTCACATGTGACCAAAATTTAAATTTCCGACAAGATTTTATTCTCCTAGATCTGATGTCATCTTGTAGTGTTGCAATTTCAGGAATTACTGCATAATTGATTATAAATACAAGATTATTTCTCACATTTTCCATCCTAAGCAATCCTAACATCATACCTAGCATTCAAGATTCCACAAGAGCATTTGAGCATTCACAAGAGTATTCAAGGCATTTCAAGGGAAGATTATCAAGCATTCTATCTAGCATTCTTCAAGTGTTAATCATCATGTCAAAGATTTCTTGCATCATGTTTTTTGAGAGCTAACAATTGTGATGTAGGGTTTGTGATTCAAGCAAGTGTGTCATTCAAGGATCTATCAACATCAAGTAAGATTCCAAGTCTACATCCATTGGAGCCATTACTTACATATTTGTAGCACCTTTTTTCTAAGGTTTGGTGAGTTGTAACATTGTTATTTGTTCACTCATCATTCCCAATTCATATTTACTTTCATTTCAAGATTTCATTACCAACAAGGGATTTGACCAAGGAAAACCCCTATTCTCTAACCTCACAAAAATTTCCCCTCTTCTTATGTGTGATTTGTAGGGCTAGGTTGTAGATTTGTCAAGAAGAAAAGTTGGAGAAAATTTGTCAAATCCCTAAACTTGTCAAAGTTTTCATCAAGCCTTGGAGAAGCTTGAAGAAGACCTATTGGTGGAAATTTGTAGATTTAGATCCAGAAACCAATAAAAAAGATCAGAGCAGACCGAGAGGAATAGAATCTAGTCCAAAACATCCAAAAAAGTAGAAGTGGATTGATTTGCCACTATTGGCGAATGAGTCCCACTATACAGGCTTGATAGAGATTTTTATAGATTTGGATACCCTTTTAGCTAAAACCTATATCTACACATTTTCTCGGAAACTGGACTGATCGTCCAACTTGGCGAATGACTCCTAGTCAACATAAACATCAGATTTTTCAACGATCTAGATCTCCATGTTTCCTTCTTCAGTCTCACAAGTGCACACTTCCAATTTCATAGCTTTCTATTGCCTTTTTTTTATCTTCTTAATTCATTTAGGATTAGTTTACATTCAATTAGGGTTTTGTTTTACAACTTGCATTGTATTATCTTTTCAAAGTCTAAACTTGGTGGTGAACCCCTCATGACATATCATTCAACCCCAAGGATAGCCTTATTCCAAGATTTCAATCTACTTTGCATTGAGATCTCTAGGGTTGTCCTTGAGTGGAATCTCCTCAAGAAAGTGGGTGTGAATACATATCATTCCCCTGATTCCCTTTTTCAGAGGTTCCATTTTGGTGAACCTGCATTTAGGACATCATTATTCTAATTTGAAGTGCATTTACATCTGATATTTAGCTTGGATTAACATTGCATTAGATTTTGCATTGTTTAATTGGAATTCTATGGTTTCAAAACTTGCATTAGAAAAAATCTCATTTAGCTTGCATTATTGCATCTAATTTCACTAAAAATCAATCAAATTCTTCATTTGTATCTCGTGCATAGCTTAGAAAACATAAAAAGCATAAAATTCAATTCAAAATTTCTAAAAAAAATAAAAAAATAGTACCTAGACTCATGTTACTGAATAGTCAACACACTCTCATCAGGAAATGATTCTACATTAGGTAATGCTAGGGGGAAGGAGCTTCAGCTAACTGGTTAGTCAAGGATTGTCCTTTAATTGATTTTTGTGGAACAAACTTAAGGTCAAACTCAGTCAACAACATAACCCATTTAGCTAAGCATCTTGATAAATCAGTTTTAGCAAAAGGATTTCCTAAAAGATCAAACATCATTATCACATGTATTTCAGCATTCAGTAAGTAATGTCGCAACTTACTAGTAGCAAATACAATAGCCAAACTTTTTTCTCTATCATTGTATATCATGTCTCATAATCAATCAAAGTTCGGCTAATATAATAAATAGGATGCTTTTTACCATTTTCGTCTTGTTGAGCCAACAATTCTATGAGAGCATGGGTTGATGTTGCTATATATAGAATGAATGGTTTATTTTACATAACGGGTTGTAAAACAGGTGGAGTAGCGAGATAATCTTTCAAACTATCAAAAGCCAATTTAAAATCCTCACTCCGAATAAACTAAGCCTCTTTCTTAAGGAGATGTGTGAAAGGTAATTTTTGATCCATTGAGGATGCTATAAAATGTTGGATAGCCTGAATTCTTCCTTGTAAAGTGCATAATTGAGAAATGTTTCTAGGAGGTGGCATGTTAACTATAGCATCATTTTTTTTCGTGTCCAACTCAATGCCCCAATGAGATATGATAAAACCTAAAAGTTTTCCACTATCTACACCAAAGACACTTTTTCGGATTTAATCTCATGTTGTATTTGCGCATTCGCTCAAAGATCTTTGGAAGGATATCCACATTATCTTGTCAATTTAAGGATTTTTCTAAAATATCATCAACATATAATCTTCCAAAATATTATCTATGTAATTGTGAAATGTCAATGTCATATCTCGTTGATATGTTGTACCCACATTATTCAATCCAAAAGGCAGCATGAACAAAAAAAATGTTCCCTAAACAGTTGTAAATGTTGTTTTGTATTGATCTTGAGGGTTGATAAAGATTTGATTATATCCAAAAAATCCATCCATGAATGACAACAAGGCATGTATGGTAGTCGAGTCTACTATCATGTCAATATTAGGAAGGGGAAAGACATCTTTTAAAGATGCTTTATTCAAATCATGAAAATCCGTACACATCCCAATATGATTATCCAATTTTATGACTATGACAATGTTTGAGATCCAAGGAGAATAATCTATAGGTCTTATGAAACCAGCTTCGAGGAGTTTCTCAATCACGCCCTTAACTAGCAAGGCTATCTTAGGATTCATATTTCTTATCTTTTTTACTAATCAGTTTAGCATTTTCAACGAGGACTATGTTGTGTGTCACTATCTTAGCATCAATTCCTGGCATATGCGAATAATTCCAAGAAAAAAGTTCAAGAAAGTCATGAAAAAAAGTTGCATTGTCCGCTTGTTCCTCTTCATCAAGGAAGTTTCATATCTTAATCACTTTCTCTTTATTGTTGATTTCCATCGATATATCAATTGTATCTCCTAAAGGACGTACAATTTGTTTCATAAATTCAGGGTTGTATTCTTCTTTGCTCATGTCAATCTCACTACTTTCATTTTCTCCATCTTTTTGTTTTGTTCTAATCATAGCACATGTAATATGTTTCTTTTGAAGAGGAGTAGATGGTTTGTCATAAACTCCTAGCATTTCTTTCAATGCTTCATCATCTTCGAAGTATTTCCATAACAGATCACAACTCATATCAATAAATTCAAGACACTTTGAGGTGAGATTTATTTTAGGTTTGTACACTTGATGGTGTTGATGTTTAACGATGGTCTTTTTTTTTCTTACGTCATCTTAGAAGGGCAATACCCTAAACTACTTTATGTTTCTTGTGTGAACTAGGTTCTATAGGAACACAAATTCCTTGTTCTTTCTCCCCACATACTTTTCCACTATAACCTAGTTGTTTCATAAGTTCATAAGCTCTCCCATAAAGTATTTTCATTTCTTTTGGGCTTGGTGGTTGTTGATAATCTATCTCATCAAAGGTTTTCGTATAAAGTTTGTGTCTTCTTCTAGAGTAGATGAGGTAGATGCTTGTGAGTTTTTTTTTGAATTCTATGTTGACATTACCATTGGTTGTTTTCGTTTTCCATCATCTTTACTTTTGATTATGTATTCTCCCATAAACGAAGGTGTGAACTCTAAGGAACCCCAATCATCATCCAATAATTTCAACACTAATTCCATCTCTTATTTTTCTTCTTTCATAGGTTATATGTTCGATGTTGGAATTAATGTGTTTAGAGGACTTTTCATTCTTTTTTCAAAATGTAAGAAACATTCAGGCTCGGGGTCTATTTCAAATTGATATACTTTATTGTTATAGACATACTTCATGATATGATGAAGAGTCGAAGGAATCACATGCATCACATGAATCCAATTTCTTGCTAAAAGAAGATTATATGAAAGGTCATGAGGCATGACATGAATAGGAATGTGTAAGGTAGCCTTTCCAACTATAATAGGTAAAGTAATCACACCAAGCGGTTGTTTTCCTACATTGTAAAATCCTCGAATCGATAAGGAATCATGTTCAATTTTTTATTTATCCACACTGGGTCTATCTAGAAGATTCAGACTTCACACATTAAGGGTGGAGCCATTATCAACAAAGGTTATTTTTATTCCCATTCTATTGAATCTGGCTATTATCATGAATTCATCATGTTTCTTTCTTGTCTCCAAGGGGGGTAGCTCATTTTGGTGAAAAGTAATGTGTACATTAATCACATTCATCGCTTGAATTATAGCTTCCACATCACTTGCATTTTTATTAGAGGGGATCACAACTTGTTGTAAGGCTATTTGAAGCATAGTGTGATAATTAGGTGAGTTTTGAATCAAGTCTCATAGGGATATTTTTTTCAGAGTATTTTTAATTTGTTTGACAAGATCATACTCCTTTCCACTATTCGAAGGAAAACGAGGGGCGCTAGGCAAGACATAGCTAGGCAAAGGTAAGGATGTTGAGGTGGTTTGTCTTGGTTGTGGATTGTTTCTAGTGTTTATTTATGAGGAATGGTATTATGGTTTGATTGTTGTGAAACATTGTTCTTAGGTGGTTCAAGTGTGAAAATGGGTTTGTTTTGAGTTTGAGATTCATGTGAGGCCGGGTAACGAACAAGTTGAGGTTGAATCACATTAACGTCTCTTGGTTTCGATTTTTCATCACAAGCCTTAGTGGATGGAATTTGTGAGATGAAATCCTCAAGGGCTTCATCTAACATGTCAAATTCATCACTACTAAAATTCTTGAGGGTTAGGTTAATTTGGAAAAAGAGATTTGACATAGTCAGATTACTATGGTTTCTCCAAGTGGTTCATCGGTTTATAGGTTTTTTTGGTTTTATTTTCTAATGAATGCCAAATGTAATGTAATCTACTTGCACTATGAACTAATATTGAAAAAAATAATCTACTTCTATCCACAATTGCAATGATTCTAAATTAATCTAAATTTAGTTCAAATGAATGTAACAAAATCTCTATAAACAAAAACAAAAAGTTATCAATAGCAAATAGAAGCACAGAAATAGGGTTTTTAATTCTGTAAAACGTAATTCAAAATATTTACTAGGACTAAATCGCCTAGAGGGTCATATGAGTCCTAGTGAGGGTTCTCTCACAAATTTCAGAAACTTAATCACCCAGAGGGGCGTATGAGTCCTAGTGAGCATTTCTTTCACAAATTTCAGAAAAAATTTAAGTAATTTTTATGCTTTCTAGTTTGTATGATCTATAGACTAAATGCAAATGTATATTTCAGATGATATTCAATGATGCAAGATACAAAAATGAAACTTTGATGCACATTCACTAATGCAAGATTGAGAAATCCTAGATGCAAATTAACTAGTGAAAAATGGAATGCAAAATTATTGCAAGCTCAAGATCTAGGATTATGATGCACTCCAAATCAGAAATGATGTGTTTTAAATGTAGGTTCACCAAAATGAAATGAAAGAAAATGGTTTTTTTATGGTTTAGGACATAGAAAAACACATTTCACAACATCCATTCAACGAAAACCCTAGAGATCTCAATATAAAGTATGCAAAGGAGAAAGAGATCTTGCAATAGATTTTTCCTAGGGTTTGATTATAAACTAAAGAGCATTTCACCACAAATCTACGGCGTAGAAAGACTAATTAAATGCAAGACCTAATGCTTAAAACTAATGTAATGCAAGATTCCACTAAATGACCTAGAAAAGCATGAAAATCATAACATAAAGATGATAAATCAGATGTGTGCACCTAGGAATTTGCAAAGGCCTGGAATGAGCTCTGAAACTTTGAAAAAACTAGAATTAGGGCACAATTGAACTCATATGCCAGTTTGGGTGTATTAGTCCCACATTAGGGTTTTTGGTCTAGAACAAGTTTTTGATAGTGTGGGTTCAAGATCTACAAAAAATTGTAAATTTTCCTATAGTGAGACCCATATGCCACTTTTGGCATATCAATACCATTCCCCTCTTTTGAGAATGCAAAGTCAAAATCTATACTCCAATCTTTTCTCTTCCTTCCCAAATTGATTTTTGAATCCATACCTATAAAAAGTCTTGCAAAACAGAATATAGAATTCATTTTCTCATGGGGGGTTGCCCTGGTCAAACCCCTATTTTAGTAATTAAACCTTGATACAAAAAATGAATATTGAATGAAAATATTAACATAAACCCTACTTCTTATTTTTTCCCTGAAATTTAAGTATTATTGCATTGAAATTTCAAATTTTCACCAAATAGATTTTTCTTTTTTTAAAATAAACCTAGTAGTTTAGAAAATACATTAAATTTGCTGCAGATTCTATTCTTACATATTTTTTATATAATATAGATAACTTATTCAAATTTTTACGTCAAGTTTCCTAACTCTGATTTTTTGAGTTTTCATTGTCACTTAAGGGCCTATTTTTTCCATGATGATCCTGCAGATACCTTTCATGTCATACTTTTTATGCATCCTTCCATAATTTTTAATACACTTTTATAGAATATTTAACTATTGGCCCTCGATCATATTTTACTCATGATCCTTGATCTTCCCCTTCTAACATGGCTCTTTGGTATTGGATCCTATAGATTTTCTATACACCAAATTATGATAATACAATTTTTTTATGAAGTCCTTCTTTAAGATCCTTTCATAATTTCTTATAATGTATCTTTGACTAATTTTTGGAATACATTATTTTATATCTCCTATTAAAGAAACATGCGGTTTAGACATACATGAGAATAAGGAAAAACATAAGGATCTTTTACAAATTTTACTTGGTATATTTGAGGATAATTTGTCATTATTTGATCACTCATTTTTTGTCCTCTGCTACCAAATTGCATAGGATAAAGAAACATATATGGATATGGGACATATACTAAGAATGATATTTCATCTTATTTAAAATATATATAAAACTATGCATTGATGATTATGAGCATAATGTTAAACAAAAATATCTTACCAATGTAGTATATAATCCTTTGGTGTATTACATTTTTTGTCGTTCAAGTGGAGTTTTGGTGTCATATTTCATAAAATATAATAATAGAGGTGATCCATTACCACATTTAGAATATATCCAAACTATTTTTTTCCTTTATTTTCATGAGGACCAATTACTAGGTAAGATGTTTCCTATAATATTGAGTAGACACATAGTTACAAAGATTTATTCATTTCCACATGCTTATATCACTTTTTTGGTGGATATTGTTAGTTCTTTCATGAAATGATTTAATTATAATATTTATCCTAGTATTCATATATTTAACCTCATGAAATGAAAATGAGAAGAACAAGGACTAAATAGATATTTCTTTTTATGATTTCAAGTTTTATTTATTCATAATTCATTTCAATTCTTTAAAAATTCAAGTATATTTTAGGCCTTATCCTTGAGTTTTAGATTAATTTACTACTATGCACAAATATGGACATGCATTTTTTGAAGATCCTCTTTATAAAAGTGTATTTCTAACATGTTTCTTGTATGTTCATGAGTTAATTTCATTTTCACCTCTCAAAGTTATGGCTCCACAAATCTCAGACAAAAGACTCAATACTCAAGACCACTTGGATATTTATTGACCTAAGTATATATCTAAGAATCATCAACAAAAAAGGGAAAACAATGCATCAATTGACAAGAGTATGTAGCTCCCCCTACAGTGTAGGCTCTACTAAACATAGGAGAATATTTTTCCCACCTTCAAACATGACACTTAAAGAGAATATTGAATAATATTTAATGATTCATCAGCCATACCTAGTATAACATAATCTATTGAGATTTTCCACTAAGTTCACAACATACTAGTTGCTTTAGCTTAGCATAAATTGACTTAAAAGACCTCACTTATGTGTATGGAGATAGTATTACACAAACAAAATAATTAAATAGATTTGTATCCATTTACATGAAGCACCTTATAATTTACATATATGTATTCATGTTGTAGAACATACTAGCATGATTCTCTAATATTATCTCAACTTGAGATTACTATAGATTTAGCATAAGTTATACCACTAAATCATGATACCAAGTAAAACATAAACTACTTTTATTCTACTAAAGGTTGGTGCCACATGGACTAGTGTGTATCTAATGGTTGATAAAGTCAAATTTTGTAGAGATAAATGAAACCACAAGTATGAATTAATATTTGATATAAACTTACAAATTCATACAACTAACAAAGTCAATGTTAGAGTAAAATAGGAATATCAGATAGTTAAATAATTAATCAAATTTCATTTTAATTTATTACACTTAAGCTAAACTTAGGATTGATTTTTTATGTTTAGGTCATGTATTTTTGTCTCATAGTATAGGATGAAGAAAATTGTCATGATCTAATTATATACTCACCAAGTATTTCATATTGGAATTTTTTATTTTATAAGCATTCATTATTCATTATTATAATCATCCAACATCCATCACTACATAAGATCAACAATGATTTTTCGGATAAAATCTATTATCGAGGTTTCATAGTAAAATAAATGTATTTTTCTCTCTACATGTGATAGGTTTTTTGGTTGCAAATGATTTATGGGAGTTGCAAGGTTCACTATCAACTCGAACATGGTATCAGAGCACTAAATTTATCACTCCCTATCTTTTTTGAGAGAGATTCAACCTTGAGGGAAAAATGTGCATTCTAGAGAAAAATGAACATCATCATTGTGTCTAGAATGTCCAAAAGCCCTAAGATCAACTATCAATTCACCAAAATCCAAGTAAGCAAAATTTGGATGATTATTTTCAGTCACACATTATTTGAGAAAATATTCCATATGATTGTATAAATCCATACTATTTGTACACTTGTATGCTACTCCATACTATTTGTATGCATTTTTGGTCTTCTGCATAAATTTTTTGCAACCCACTTAATTTTTTTCGACCATTTTTGGTTTTTCTAGTGATTTGGGTGTTTTTCCAATGAAACTAGCTTTTTTCATGACCTACCTAGATTTTTGGCACCCTAACATCATCTTCCAGTAACCACCCAATCGTTGCTAGTCCACCACATTGGCAAGCAATACTGCCAAGTCATCACCCACTTGACACCAACCATTCTTTTTTGGAATTTTTGACATGTTTTCGTAAATTAGACATAATTTTCTAATGGTGCATGTCTCATCATTAGTTCTTTTCTTTTGATAAATTTAATAGTCTATTAAATTCATATAATCATTTTTTTCTTCGAAGCTCATAACCTTTTCCTCATATCTTTGATTTTTATGATTTTTGTGTTGTTGGAAAAAAAATTTAAATATCTTCAAATCTATCCATGTACTTTTTCCTAAATCTATCTGAGGTATTTTTTTATTTAGTTTGTAATTATTTCACATTCTGGTCAATTACTTAGACATATTAGCACTTGGAAATGTTTTATTTGCATGAGATGACTTCATTTTATCTTCTTTACATGCAATGAGACTATTGGTCTCTGATTTTATCATTTGGAAAGATATCATGGATTTTTCTATTCATGTTTCTTTGATAATCTTGGAAAAGGATAATTTTATCAGTCTTTATAAAATGGCATCCTGACACATCTCCAATGGCTTAATATTTTGGCTTATCTTTATAAACTCGTTCATAAACAAGACACACTAAGGAGAAGATTAGCTTGGAACAACATTATTGACCATGTTGTATTATTAATGTGTTTTAGTGTTGATCATGTCACTATGTGTGTTGTATCAGAGGTTGATTGTCCCCACACATTTTGTACTAGACTTTGGGAGATCCATAGAGACCGCCATATCTCTCCATTCCCAAATGATCATATTGAATATTATATCATTCCCATTGATGATGAAAACATCATAGCCTTTAATGATGATACTTTAGAGGAGCTTGATTATATCATAGGTCTTACATTTCTTGATGGTTTAGACACTTGTATCCTTATTCCCATTATTCATATCAAGACCTAATCTCTAGATTTTTTGTTCTTGATTAAATTAGTATCACTACATCCATGACCCATATTAATTAAATGTAGCAGGTTATTCATTCTCTTTCAGGGATAACTTTAAGAAACCCCCCCCCCCCTCAGCCAAGGTGTAAAATCCTAGCAAATCTTTCGTTATATTTGAAAATAAATTAAAAAAAATTGGCGAATCTATGCACATTATTAAAAAGTTTGTAAAATCTTGGTGAATCTTAATGAATAATTGGTAAAAATAATAATCACAGTGGAAAATCCTAGTGAATATTCACTATAAATATTAATGACAATGGTGAATCTCTCCTTTAAAATTTTGCATAGTTGGTCGATGCGATTCCCCCATATTTTTTTATATTTTTTGTAATATTGAAGTAGGGGCCCGGGGGCGGTAGCCACCGGTGGGGTCAAGGGGCAGCGCCCCTTGTGGGGGTCAAGGGGGCAAAGCCCCCTTGTGGGGGTCGAGGGGGCAATGCAAAACAAATTTCGGGCCTCAACATGCCTTTTAAAAGGCATGTGTGTATTAGGCCGCGATATCAACCTGTTGTTGTCTGATTAAAAAGTTAAGTGATGATTTGATGGAAATAAATAAAAACCTTATTCAAAGCTAAAATGTCCTCAAAATTAAACGGTAATTTATTAATGTGGTGATATTTCCCCAAAATTAATGGTAGTAATATAATATTACTGGCGAACATAATCGATATTTGTGATTATAGTATAAATTGTTGGCGAATCATATCCAATTGCATATCATTTAAAATATAATACATAGGCGAATTAATCGAGACACAATTTTTTATTTGTAAAAACCTAGCGATTCAACATTGTTTTTATCTTGTACTATTCGCCATTTCTGAAGGTCCTGATTTCAATTATTCACCAATTGGCGAAGATTCGCCACTAAAGTTTTCCTTGTTCTCTTTTGGACATAGCTACTTGGGATTCATATTTAGTAAACATATCATCTTTGTTTGTGGAGTCTCATATTGTAAATTTGAAGGATTATTTTGAGGACCTTCATCTCCTATTTAATGATAGCCACATCATCATTGTTTTCCCGCCATCATTGTGTTTGGAGCTTGTTTTATATCAGTCTTCACAAGATTTTGGATTGAAATCATCTCATTTCAAGATGTAGACATTTGAGAAGCTTTTAGAGGAACACACCATTTGGATTTGGATTCCTTATTCATCCATCTTATGGGAATTCCTCCACCAATCACCAATGGATTTTTTCTTCCTAAGGGGAGAAATGTTATTTGTACGCAATTGATCATGTTTTTTCTTCATGTTTTCATCATTGGCACATGAGCTACTTCTTTATGGAGGGAAATAATTTTCATCTTATCTCTCATATTGGTGAGACACCTATTGTACTTGTGTGACATAAGTAGTCCTTGGGGGTTCATATTGATTCCATCTTCTTTCCTTCTTTCACTAGTACACATTTATTCATTTTCTCTTTTTGGAGAGGAGCTTTCTTCCATGCAGTTTTCTCCTTTTCTATAGTTATGACATATCCATTTTTTTGTACATGGGTACCTCATTGGGCCTTGCAGTTAGGACCCATCTATGCATTTATCTTTATCTTTTAAGCTTCTCCCTAAGTTAAACTTAAAAGGGGGTGTTAGATTAAAATAGGAATATCGCCTAATTAATTAATTAATTAGGTTCTCATTTAATTTATTATACTTAAGTAAAACTTAAGATTACTTTTCTATATTTTGGTTATATGTTTCTTTGTCTCATACCATAGGATGGGAACACTTTTCATGGTCTAATTATATCATCACCTAGGGTTTCATCTAGGATTTTTTTTATTTTATAAGCATTCACTTTTCATTACTGTAATCATCCAAGATCCATCAATTTACCAAATCTCAATCATTTTCTTTTTGGATCAAATCTATTATCAAAGTTGCATAGCACAATCAGTGAATTTTTTTACTTCATGTGATAGGCATTTTGGTTGTAGGTGATTTTTTAGAGCTATGGGGTTCACTATCAATTCCACCAATCAAAAGTCATATACATAGTTAATCTAGTTCAAATCTCCATTATCAATCATCATATTCCACTTGAATTAGGAAAGAGACCAATACTAGTACATTAAAGTGTTATATATTATTGAACCATGTATTGGAAAATAGGATGAAAACTTATAGTAAAAATATTTTGAATATTTCAAACATACAATTAAATAAATCGTGATAAATCATAGATGAATAATAAAATGGTTACAAAAATAGATGCAAACCACAACTCAATGATTATATGGAGTAACCCTTGTGAGAAAAATCTCTTCTCACAAAGAGATCCAAGACTTTTCCTAAACCTTCAAATGAGATAAACCAATATAACATCTCTATAAATTTCTAGAACACTTTGTTACTTCAGAAAAAAACAAAAATAACTTATCTTTCCTTCAACTCAAGCACTTAAAATATAGACACGAGGAAAACCACAAATCATGAATGCTTCTAAAACCATGCGCTAGAAACCATTAGCTAATTTAGGCATTCTTATCCATGCACAAATCATAACACCTAAATCAATCGTGTAGTTATGTAATAAATTTCTTGTTCCCTCATGTGATTTTATTTTCCTTTCTATAAAAATGTACACATGTGAACTCACTTAATTCCTTTTCTTCTTCAATCTCACACTTAACTTCCCATTTGAATTCTCTTTATAATCCAATGACTCAAAAACACCTTTAGTTTTTCATATTTTTGTTCTAGCAAATTTCATGACAACTAAGGGATAATATAATTTTCCAAAATAAAATTAAATATAACTATAAAAAATAAAGGTTGAGACATTCTTCTCAATATTCTCCAACTTTTCAAACAACTTGTAGGAGCAGAAAGGAAAAATAAAAGAATGAATCAAGCTCTAATAGAGGTAATCCCCATGGTCTCTGCCCATCAATTAAACTTCTCTACTAGCTTAGTGAGAGAATCTACAACTTTCTCCTAATTGTCCACTTTTTGTAGTATGACTCTGCAACCATTTCCAAATAAAGTGATGTTGAACATCTATGTTCTTTGTGGTGGAATGATATATTATATTTTTAACCAAATAGATGGAACTTTCACCGTCACATCTATTTCTAGCTTCTTTGCATTTAAATTCAATTCCATAACACAATCTCTCTAACCACACTTCCTCCTTACAAGTATGTGATGTTTTTCTAGTGGACAATGCAATTGAAAGTTGTCTTTTGTTCATCCAAATATCTATTCATCCAAACTAACTAACAACATATCCACTTGTGGACCTCCTCCAATCTAGATCACCGACCCAATATAAATTAACAAAGCCCTAAAAATAAACCACCATACTCACATCACTAGATCCATGTTAACAAATGCAATGGAAAGAAGTCCCAGATAGATATTTGAGAATCCTTTTCGCTTAAGCCCAATTTTTTTTTACCAATATTTGTCATAAATCTACCAAGAACTCACATTTCTTGTGAAATATCAGGTTGTGTACAAACTATGGCATACATAAGGCTTCTTATGTCACTAGCACATGGAATTTTATACATCTGTTCAAGTTGATAATCTAATTTAGGACATTTTTCTAGAGATAGCCTAGTGCCAGCCAAAAATGGAATAATAATTGGTTTACAATTATGTGTAGCAAAACATTATGAAATAATATTAACATACTTCTTTTGATTTTACCATTTTTTTTTAACTTGATCCCTATTGATTTCCATACCCAAGATATACTTTGTAGAACCATAAAAAATCATTACAAATGTACTATATATCTAACCTTGAAGTTTCCTAATCATTCCCTTATGCTTTCCAATAAACAACATATCAATATATAGGACAATAATTAGTAACAGGCCATCAATTAATTTAAAATAAACATAATGATCTTATTCACTTCTAATAAGTCATGATTTAATGTAAAATCATCCAATTTGTTATACAACATTCTTGGTGATTGTTTCAAACCATACAAGTATTTATTTAACCTACAATCCAAGTGTGAATGTCCCCTCATACTAAAATTATTAGGCTATATCATAAATATTTCCTCATCAAGATCCCCATTTAAAAAAGTAGTTTTAACATTCATCTGTTACACTTCTAAATAAAAAGCAATAACAATTGATAAAATGAATCTAATAGAGGTTTGTTTAGTCATGGGGGAACTAATCTCACTAAAATATACTCCCTCAACTTGGCAATAAATTGTTGCCACTAATTAGGCCTTATACTTCTCCAACTTACCATCTTATCTAAATTTCTTTTTAAATACCTAGTTGCATCCAATGGCCTTTATCCTCTTATGAAGATTAAATATATCCCATGTGTCACATTAATCCAAGTCCTTCATTTATTTTTTCATGGCCTTCAACCAATACTCATGCTCCTTTGAATATAAAACCTCCTTCACAAATCTAGAGTCATTATCAATATAAGATAAAGCAAAAATACAACAAAAATTAGATGGACTATATCCATACTTATCCATGTGGGTTTATATTGCATAGTGGATCTTCTTAGAGGTGTAACAAGATGCTCTAGGTGTTCCTCTTCATAACTCTCTTCTAATCCTTCTTCCCCTTCATGTCCATCATGTTGTTCGTCATGTGCATCTTGTGGTTGTTCTTATGTGTCTTTATGCAGTTAAACCTTAATGTCAAAATGCATTACTTTTTTAGGCTTTACAAGAGGCTTTTCATCATTTTTAAATTACCTAAGATCCCTAGAAACAACATCCTTAGAATATGACATTTTCATTTCTACATGATCCCAGAGCTTATAACCCATAATATTGTCACCATAACCCATGAAAACAAACTTGTTATCTTTGAAGTCAAGCTTAAATTTTTTTTTAGAGCACGAACATATGCATCACTACTAAAAATTCTAAAATGAGATACTAATGATCATTTACTTGTTCATTACTCATAATGATTTTTATCAACAAGAGAAAAAGTAGATGACCCCTTAACTAGGTGATAAGCAATGTGTGCTACTTTAGCCCAAAAACGTTCTTCAAGATTTGCACTATTCAACATGCTTTTATCTCTACCCATTAAAGTCCTATTATCCTCTTTGTCACTCCATTTTGTTGTGAGGTATATGGAGTTTTTTTTCTTCTAACAATTCTTGCATGCCTAAAATACTCATCATAGGCCCTATAGAAAAACTCAACCCCATTATCTATTCTTTAAATTTTTACTTTCTTATCTATTTTTTTATTAACAAGTGTTTTAAATTGTTTAAATGTAGAAAATAAACATAGATTTTCCCTTCAAGAAATAAACCCGTGAATATCTAGAATAATCATCAATAAAAGAAAGATAGTAGTAAGAATTTCCAATAGAAGGCACATCCACATGGCCAAAGACATCACTATGAATAACCTCCAAAATTTGTTTAGCCCTAGTACTTCGTAACTTAAATGATACTCTATGTTGTTTTCCATTCACACATTGTTCAAAAAAAAAAAAAATCAATAGAGGAACTAGACAAATCATCAACCATATTTCTATTTATAAGGATTTGAGACCCTTCTCACCAATGTGACCCATCTTGTGGTGCCACAACTCACCAAAAATTAAGATAATTTACATTAAGAGAGTTACAAAGTGTAGATGCATCAAGCCTAAACATGGTGTCATACCTAGTGCCCCTATCTAACACTGAATTCCCTCTGGAACTAACTTCTAACCACTCTTCTCAAAAGTAAAATGAACTCCTAAATCATTCATTTTAGATACAAAAACTAATATCTTAGGCAAAATATGGATATGTGGTACACCATTAATAGTTTTTACCATCCCATCACTAAAAAATCAACTTTACCAACCCTTTGCCTAGAAATTTTTTTGCTCTAGCTTCCTTGAGAAAAAATTCCCCACCATCATAAGTTGAATCATGCTATTGAAAACCACTTCTTATAAGGACTCACATGGTAGGATGCGTTTGAATATATCAACCAATAGTCATCAGAAGTCATGTTAGCATAAATATTAAAAGCATCAGAAGCTTCATCATAAAAGAATTTATCCATAGAGGAATTGAATCATTATTTTCCTTCTTATTCTTACATTCTTTTTTAAGATTCCTTTGTTTACGAGGGTTCCAATAACTCAATCAACTCTTACCAATTTTTTTAGACCTTCCCTCGGACATAGAGCGATCCTTGGAATTGTCCTTATCACCTTTCTTCTTTTCCTTAACCTTTCTCCTTAGATCTACCTCACACATGTATTGCATCCTTAGACCCTATGAAGTAACTTGATTTGTTCTAATATCAATGTGGCAATGAGGGAAGCCAACTTCAAGTATCTGCAAAAGAGTCATTGATTGCAAGGATAAGATTATCCCAAGATTCAAGCAATGAATGTAACAATAAGATACATTTATCCTCCACTTCTATATTTACATCAACTAATGGTAACAAACTCAATATTAGATTAAACAATTCAAGTGTCTTACAATTGGATCCCCATCCGTCATTTTAAGACAATGTGCCTTTATTTTCATAAATAACTTGTTTTTAATATAGTAAGCAGCATTTACAAGGTGTTGTACCCTTTACACAGAGAGCCCAAAGGGCGAGAAGGAACATAGTTCAAACCAAATATGAACTAGGAAAGAGGACAGACCTCACACAGAAATAGCTGGCAAACAGCTGTCAAACAATAGCCTAGGAATGGAGAACCCCATTCCCAGGGGGGACAAAATTGACTCCCAAAGCCCGAGGCCACGAAGCAACAGTAGAACAAGGGATTCCCTTCTTTTTTCGCAGCACAATTGACCAAGAAAGCTCAGAATCATCCCCCGAGTGAGGAGGAAGAATAGGATCCACAATAGCCACCAAGGGCGAAGAGTCATCACGTTAGGGAGACAGAAGCGCGGGAGAGGAGACAAGATCGATTGAAGGACCAGATGAGGCGTCCAACAAAGTTTGAGCAGGCTTTGACAAAACAATGTTAGCAGAACGAGCCAGCATAGGCTCCCTGGAAGGAAGAGGAGTCGAGCAAGGTGCAGGCTCATGAGAAGTCTCAATAGGGTCAACCTTTGTAGAAGAAACTTCCTAAGGAGGATAACCCACCATGAGATGATCCGGGAGAGCATCCTTCCACCAAGTAGCAGTGCCCTTGCAGCGGGCAAGCGGGCAACCAGAGGCCAAATGACCCACAGAGAAGCATCTCCTACACCGAAAGGGGAGACCCTTGTAGTCCAAGAGTTGCTTCCAAGGTCTATCCACCATCATCAACACAACATCAACATGGAGGGGTTTGGAGATGTCCAAATCAACTAAAATACGAGCTATCGTAGTGTGTCAAAGATTCTGAGTCACAAAGTCCACCATCAAAAAATGTCCAATGGTGTTGCTAGTAGCTTCATAACACAAATCCTCCCAAAAATGGAGAGGGAGATTCGATAGATGAACCCAGACAGGTCTCATATTCAATGGCTTTATAAGGGGATTGAAGGAGCGAGACCAAGGCTTGATGGACAGTGAATGAATCCCCCACATCTAGCCCCTGTCCAGCACACGATCACGCTCCCCAGTGTAGGAAAAGGTAGCTATAAAGAAACCCCTAGTGCATGGATAAGCTCAATCTCCCCAGAGACTACCAGTTTCCAAGAGGTGGAAACCCAACCATGAAGGTCGGGAAAAGAGGGCCATAGGCCATTAAACTTGTAGACCACTCCCTGCAATAAATAAAATTCCTCATTTTTCAGAAACAGGTCTGTAGATTACCACAGGGGAATCGCGAGCACAAGGCAGGGGTCGAGCATTAACTAGAGCTGGAGGACGAGAACCCACCTTAGTAGCCTCAAAGAAATATTTTTCTCGTCTCGAAGAAGGAAATCCCTTAACAGAGACATCCACACAAGCAGCAACAGGGGCAGACCCCACAACCCAAGGAGCACCTAGACCCTCGACACACCCGTCCAAACCGCAGCCACCAAAAGAGGGCACCACGACCTCAGGAACCGCCATAGAAGGCATAGGCAGAGAAACCCTATTTGGGGACAACCCGTCAGGAGGAACCACCACAGACAAAGGTTTCATCTGACACATATTTCCATCGCATCCATCTATCCTACAACAATCCTTAGCGACCAAAACAGGAGCATCAACAGGAGACGACGCATGGAGAAGAAAAGGAGAGACCCCACAGGACCCCCCAGCAGTCCCCAGGGCAGCGTCCAAACCCTACAAGCCATCGTCGATTGACCTAGTCTGTCTACAACCATCCACAGAGAAAGCAACAACTGGAACAACCTCAACCACCACAGCAGTCTAAGGCAGGGGATTAGCTTTCCCACACAAGGGCATAGACTTGCAGCCAAATGCGTCCGCTACCAGAGGGAAGGCCCCATTCGAATTCGTCTCCAAAGAAGCCCCGTCCACAAAAGCCCTACCCATAGCAAACTTCGTGTCATGAATCTTGGCCAACTGTTGAGCATCGCACCTCGCCCTCCCACCTAGAGACAAATTTGAATCCATTTGTCTAGATCTTACCAAGGTTTGTTTGTGTCAAGTTGTTGGAGCTTCTTCATAAATAACTTGTTAATGAGACAATTAGTTTGATATATCTCTCTTGTTCTATTCTATAATTTGCATGTAGTAGTCTCATTAGAAACATTTGAATAAAATATAATTAGATAAACACAAACGAATAGTGTCATGTGTCTTTTTATTTATTTTTATCCATTCTTCATCCAACATCTTTTTTGGTTTCTTCTCACTTTTCACAACAATCCATTAATATAGATTTCCTATAGAATATCCTCCATTTTTACCTTCCAAAGATCATATATTGTACCATTGTTCACTTTTCAATCTCCAACCAAGATGAGCTAGCTATGATTGCTTATCACCCTAAATTTTAAATTATAAGAAAACACAACACACTCCTAGTGCAAAAAAAACTAAATCATACACTCCAAGAAACGACATCCCCTTCTCTTTAAATCAAGCCAACCAAGGCTATAATACAAAATGTAGAAAACATGATATATTTTATATTGTAACTATAAAAAATATTTTAAGGATCCAAGTGAATAAATAGTTATAATCATAGATGAACAAAAAAAATGACTATATAAATAGATGCAAACTATAACTCAAGAATACATGGAGAAAGCCTCGTTGAAAAAAAATGCACACCCACAATGATCCAAGACAAATTACTTATGCCAATACAACTTCTCTTTCTAAATATCTACAACATTTTTTTACTTCAACAATCTACAAAATAACTTATTTTTCCTTCTATTCAAGCACTTAAAATATAGGCATGAGGAAAACCATAAATCATCAATGGTTTCTAAAACCATGTGTTAGAAACAATTAGTTAATTTAGGCATTCTTACCAATGCAAAAATCACAACACCTAAATCAGGAGTAGTTATATAAGAAAGTTTCTCTTCCAACTTGTGATTTTATCCACCTTTTTGGTAAGGTGCACATGCAAACTAAAGATCTTCCTTATCCTCTCCAAGTTCACATTTAACTTCCTCCTTTAATGCTCTTTTTAATCTAGTGGATGAAAAATACCTTTCAAGTTTTCATTGTTGTATTAAACAATTTTCATGACAACTAAGTGATAATTACAAATTACCAAAAATACAATTAAATATAAATATGGAAAAAGAAAGATTGAGACATTTTCTCCAATACCATTAACTACCCTTTCAATTCAATTAGACTACCAAATGTGGCTATAGGAACTTCATGAGTTGAAATGCCCTACAAAGCATGAAAACATCAACTATTCCTTAAAATTTAGCAACTCATGCAAAGCAATCAATTTTATTTTGCAAACTTGTAAATACAACAAAAAAATAATTTGTATGAACTCCTTGAGCTCACCCTTGTGTGTGAGAATAGTCCTCCCTTGATACTCATTACAATAGAAATCAAAGAACCACAATCAACATAGGGTCAAAAAAACACAAGTACATGTTTCTTTTGTCAAATTCAAAACTGTCAAAAACATAGAACATCTTCCATGCACACATACGACATGTAATCTAACATAAGTTTTTTTTTTTTTTTTTAGATAAAAGACAATGCCTATGTATTTATATTATATTAAAGATAGTAATTACAAATTCCTTATTGCCATCAAAGAGACTGGCTTTATCTGATCAAAAATCCTAAAGCCTTCTAACTGCCTTTCTGATAAACATGACATTACAAGCATAGACAGATATAAGATTTAAAACTTATCACTTATGCCTAACATAAGATACAGGTTCTAAAATTGTGAAAATTGTGCGTTTAAGGAATAAGGGTTAGATCCTATGTCATATACTTAGAATTTTTTTTACCTACATAACTTGCACCGGACACTAATAGCTTGGATAATCCTGCACATACACCTATGGTCACCTGCAATATTTTCCAACGTTCCACAAATCTCCATTTAGCTAGTACATACCGCCAAGCACTAATAAGATGGATCTATGCATGAATTATCACCATCATTGCCCAAAGACAAGAAGAAAACCATAAAAAGCAGTGCTCTAGGGCATGGTCTACTTGTATATATGGGTTCCAATAATTGCACAGTGAACTGCCCATGGCAATTAACCATCCAACGGGTACTAACATGTCGCCACTGATCCTAACTACTTGCTGATACCCTCGCCTTGGCCATCGCACTTCAACTATGCATGAAAACCATAAATGCATGGTGCGTGGGCATTTGAATTTTGTGAACCATTGCATAACTTGTTTGAACTAGAAGGGTATTGACGGTCGAAGGGGAGGAGCACAGAGATTGTGCAGTTTCCATGCGTCAGCTTAGTGAAGCTGTGCAAAGAATAATAGCATGACGGGTATGGTTCATCTGCTGCTAATACAATCACTTAAGCCTTCGAAAAGTCAGGCCTTGCTAACTGCATACATCAGGGCCGACACAAGCACTAACATGGAGCCACGTGTCAGAAGTAGGTGGATAATAATATGGCACCACATAGTCTCGCTAGCCAAATAGATTAGGTGGAAACAAAACGAACCTCCGAGATAATCTATGGTGTGAATTAATGGGCTCTCAAATTGGACACAAGTATTAAGACCTTTAGCATTGAAGCTAGAGCATGGACACACTCACAATTTCGGTGACTGGTTGTTCTTAGCAGACCAAACAATAATAAGGGTCTATGGGTGTCCTCAAGCTCCACATGTTTTACCTAAATTTGTTCTATTTGAATTGTATTTTTAGAATTTATGTGACAAATGTTATGGATGGAGAAGGATGTTATGAAAAGACAAAGAAAGGGGATATTCCTCCCTGACCTAACTGAATGTGACAAGCTATCTATAGGGTTTGACATTCTTGAAGAACTACACAACTATTTGAAGATGAGGTATTCATTGAATTCACAAAGAGAAAGGGTATTTGATCTTGAAGGGCATATTAATTTTATAAAGCAGACACTTCTAACTAGAGCTGCAATTACCCATGAAATGGATTGCAAAGTTGTAATAAGAAATTTCTTAACACCTCATGAAATTTTTCAAAGGAAGAGGAAGTGGGAAATCATAAAGAAGCTTGAGGAGGAGAAGAAGAAAAGGGACACTAGATTAAAAGGATTCTATGTTGAAGAAGGGGGTCCTATCAAAAGGATGAACTTAAGAATTGACAACTTTGAAAGATTATATGTTGAACTAGAAAAGAAACCTAAGGGTCAGTCTTCAAAACCCTCCAAGCTGCCCATCAAACCAAGTGGTATTGTAATCACAAAGCTCTACTAGACACTGCCAAAATACAATCAGAAGTATCCCCTAAGCAACCAAGTTCTAAAAGGTAGAAGACACATGGAGTGGCCCCCTTAGTGGCATATGAAATAAGTGAAGGAGTAGGGGATACAAAAGAGGTAGTTGATGTACTTTTGAATTTTAAAGATGATGAAGTTGATCAGCAACCACTGAAGCTTGCAGTTGATGCTCACAAACGAGAAGAAAGAGTGGATGTACATGGTCATAATGATCAAGAAGTGCATGATGATGAAAGGGTGATTATTGCCCTTAGATTTATTGAAGATGATGACTTTACTCAAACTCCTGAGTTTAAGGATTTTTGGATTAAGATGGAAATGAAAGAATTTGATGAGAGACTCTGAATTAATAAGATGGGCATTGAGGAGTCACAACATGTCCATATTGTTGCCCAGACTTTTGAAGAACTCAAGATTAATGAAATTACTATTAGCCCCCAAGTGTTGAAATGCACAAGACAACTGAGAGGGAAGGAGGGAGGAGGGGGTGAATCAGTCGTACCAAATTACTTTACTTCTAAACTTAATAAATTCTACCTTAACTTAGTCTATTATTAAGTATAAACATGAAATGAAGATAACATAACTTAGCAAATACCAGAGACACCAGATTTACGTGGAAAACCCAATGAGGAAAAAACCATAGTGAGGATTAACTCACAATATAGTAGTAATGCAATACCGGATAGAAATGCTCACTACCTGAGGGCTCACTGCCCATATACAAAGGCTTGCTGCCTACAGATAGGACTCACTGTCTAGAAGGAGTCTCACTACCTACAGATAAAGAAAGGATAAATAAAGATCCACCACAACAAGTTCCACACAGTCGTAGCTTGATCAAAGGATTGTAGACACCATCAGCTCATTGCTTTCAAGAATCTAACACATCAAAGTGTTTTTGCCTTGATTCGCTCTTACACACTCTAATTTTCACACTTGTTCACACACTTCACTTGCTTGCCTTACAATTCGCAACATCTTGACTTGATTTTATACCACCTTCAACCCTAGAAAACTTTCTCCAAGGTCGGCTAAATAATTTTTATTTTACAAATTCAAATTAGGTCGGCTACTCAACATTTCCGTAGTGGATAAGAATGAGAGAGGGCCAATTACATATTTAATTAGGACCCAAACAACATCTTGGATCAATCACATGCTTCCTTAAATCAATGCAAAACTCCATGTAACGTGTAAACACCAGGTCGGCCAAACCTAATGTAAACACCAATGAACTTTCAAGTATGTGCATCTATAGCAAGATGATCATACATGGATCACCCAACACACTTCACCAGACATTTGAACATCTCTTAGAAACCTTCAGGTACATCCGCAGCAACTGCAACAATCTTCATTCACAAAAAACTCTTCAACAGTCCAGCCAAACCGAGTAGCAACACATAGTAGATCTAGAACAAGCCTTTTGGAGCACCAAACCACAAGCAGGTTTTCCAAAATGCAAAGAACATCAAGATTAGCCTTCTTCCAAATCTGCAAGATCTGAGACAAACCACCCGAAGATTGTGGAGAAAAAACATCTCTCCTAGTCCATAAATAAATAGTTTTTCATATCGGTTCACACACCGATGAACACATCTTTCACCCTCCATCAATCTAAAAGCTAAAACTTAGGATATATTATCCATTTAAGCTCATAAATAATCCCACAGATCTGCATAGGCATAGGATCAACATAGAAGAAATGTAGAGCACATTACCGAAGAACACTCAGAACACACACACTACACAGTCTCCACTATTTATTAATTTTCTCAAAAGAACTTGGCATCAACAAAATTGCAACTTCATAAATATAGCTCCATGTACTCTCAGGACTTCTATAGTATCTCAACTATACATGTACTATCTACAATCACTTTGAACTGAGTTGATCAATATCAATGACAACATTAATGACAACACTACCAAACACATCCATACTTGCAACAATCTCCCCATTTGTCATTGATGGCAACACATGATGTGAAAAACTATCAAAGACGACATACACATTCTCCTACTTCTTCTTCCCTTTCTTTTTCAGATTATACAGCGTGCACAAGCATTTATGCACTCTCTTCTCCTTACAAATTTTTCTCTCCCCCTTTCAAATTTTTCACATGACTCTCTCTCCCCCTTTGACATCAATGGAAAAGGAAAGTTTGCATGAAAATCTTGCCATATAGAGCTCTGATCACTCCCCTTAGGAGTGCACCCACATCTCATACTGCAACAATGATACTTTATATTCCCCTTGAGGATTAGACCTCAATCATTAGTCTAGACCAAAAGACTCTGTGAATCCACTGGACTCATGCACCTCCATGTCCACCTAGTTTAAGGAAGGAGGGGCAGTAACCCCTAACATCCCCCTAAGATACTCAAAAATATCCTTCGGAAGGGCCTTACTAAATATGTCAGCAATTTGTTCCTTAGTAGACATATATTCAAGTTTGACTTCATTTTGCAACACCTTCTTCCTCAAGAAATTATACCTGATAGATATATGCTTTTCATAGAATTCATCACCAAATTCTTTGAAATGTTTATTGCACTTGTATTGTCATAGAAGATAGGGATAAGCTCATCACACATCACACCTATATCCTTCAATGTTTTCTTCATCCAAAGTACCTGTGTATAGTAGGATGTTGCTGCAATATACTCAACTTATGTAGTGGACAAAGAGACTGAATCATGTTTCTTACTCAACTATGAGACCAATCTTCCTCCAAGGAATAATGCACCACCACTTGTACTTTTCCTTCCATCTACACAACCAACCCAATCTGCATTAGTGTAGGAATTCAATGTGAAATCAGTATCCTTAGGATACCATAGACCATAATTTGGAGCCCCCTTAAGATATTTCAAATCGTCTTCACAGCTGTAACATGTGTCACTTTAGGTTCTACTTGAAATCTTGCAACCAAACATACTGCATGCATGATATTCGGTCTAGTAGCAGTATAGTAGTCCAATCATAGATCTGTACATGCTTTGATCAACTTTAGAAGATTCATCATCCTTACTCAGTTTACATCCAGTTACTGTAGGGGTACAAACCAGTTTGGAGTCACCCATTCCAAACTTCTTCAACAATTCTTCGACATACTTAGATTGTGAAATTAAAATCCCCTTATCAGTTTGATTCACTTGTAGTCCAAGGAAGAAATTCAACTCACCAGTTATTTTTAACTCTTTTTGCATCTCCTTTGCAGATTTTGTATGCATACCTTCATTTCCACCAAATATAATATCATCAATATATACCACAACTATCAACATTTTTTTTTTCTCAATTTTGAAATAGAGATTGATGTCAGCAGAGCATTTTTTGAATTCTTGTTGTTTTAAGTATCTATCCAACCTTGCATACCATGCTCTGGGAGCCTGTTTAATTCCATATAGTGTCTTTTTCAATTTACACACCATGTCCAGTTTGTATGATAACTGAAATCCTTTTGGTTGTTCCATGTACACCTCTTCTTCCAATTCTCCATTCAGAAATGCAAACTTTACATCCATCTAGTACACTTTGAAGTCTTTATGAGCTAAACATGCCAAGAACATCTGAATGGACTCCATCCTTTCCATCGGAGAAAATGTCTCTTCAAAATCTATTCCTTCGACCTATGAATGACCGTTGCGTACAAGTCTTGCTTTATTTCTTACCACTTCACCATATTCATTAAGCTTATTCCTGAACATCCATTTTGAACCAATCACATTCTTGTTTGTTGGTCTAGGAACTAGTTCCCATGTTTGATTCTTCTTTATCTGCTACAATTTCTCTTTCATTGCTCTAACCCAACTCTCATCTTTGCATGCCTCACTCACAGTCTTAGGTTTTATTTTAGAAAGTAAACACAAAATTACCTCAACTACTTTGCTTCTTATCTTTACACCTTCACTTATGTCTCCAATTATCTATTCCTTTGTGAACCACAAATTTTATGTTTTGGGTTAAAGGATGGGTCCCACAAGGCTTTCTAGGGTTTTCACCTAGAAGGAAAGGGGTTTCCTTTGTAAACATAAAACTTGGGATTCATTCAATATTAGGAGTTGAAGTGTGATTGAAATGCCTATATGAACTATTCTAAATGCTATAATCTAATAAATGAAACTAACTATTGAACAACAAACTAATGACATCTACATTGTTTGAAAACACATAATGTTATGTAAGAAGGATGAAATAAAGACTATACAAGGAAAGATAACATAACAGATCAAACAAGTGCACCTAGAAACTGATGAATATTGGAATGTAGGTTGCAGAAGCCTCTGGAAATCTGAAAAATCTGAATTTTATGCCTACTGCAACACTTACGCCAAGTTGGGCGACCTAGTCCCAGTTCTGGTAAACTGTTTTTGGCTTTGTTCCAACCAACTAGGTACTCAAATCCACCAAAATCTCTGACAGAATCCTACAGTGGGACTAGGTCGCCACTATTGGTGACCTAGTCCCTTTCAGGTTTTTGGGAAATTTGAAAGTGGAGTCAGAGGTTTACAGTCTACATTCTGCTTCTTCACTGAAATTTGGGTCCAGATTCGCAAAATCACCTACAAAACAAAGTATATTTTGGTTTCTAATGTGGGGTTTTCCTTTGTCAAACCCCTAGTTTGTATTTAAACTTTGAAAGAAACAATAAATCTGCATAAACCCTAGCCATAAGTGTGTCTAGAACTAGGAAAATCGTAAGTAAGACAAAACCCTATTCTAATGTGCTAGAATAAGATGCATGCAAGAGATTTGAATGATGTAAGACTTCAATCCAAGAAAACCTACAACATTAAAAATGAATTTAAATCAAATGTAAATGGGATGCAAACCTTAACTCTAAAGATAGAGATAAAATGGAAGATGGAATCACTTTGAAAAAAATTCTTTAGGTGTGATTAGGTGGCTAGTTGCACCTCCTCAACCTAAATTTCTCCATGATTCTCCATAGGCATCCATGATCAAACCTTTGCAATGTGAGACCTTGAGTGTGAAGTGAGCTTGAAGACCTGCAAAAGCCCTAGCTTGCTGCCCTAACCTTCAACTTTGTTGTAGAAAGAGAGATGAATCTTCTTGTGGAAGATGTTTAACACTTGATTCTTGAGATTGCTTGTGAAAACTGGTCTGAGAGTGAAAAGAGAGTGAAAATGACCTAAAAATGAGTATTTATAGGCAACAATACCTAATTGTTGGTTATTTTGACCTAAGAGGCTGACACCCATCGGAAATTTTTAGCAAGTTGAACATTTTCCTGCTCAAAAATGCAAATAACCCTAAAAAGGACTAGGTCGCCACCTTGGGCGACCTAGTCCCACCAAGAGTTTTTGAGGTGGGATCTATGAATTTTGAGTGATTTTCGTGTTGTTTGTCAAGACTTGTATGATTCCTTAGGTAAAATAGGCCTCAAAGTAAAAAATAACAAGTCTTAAGGGCCTATAAATGTTGTTTTAGGAGGTTGATTGATGCTAGGGTACCTAATGTAGGACCATATTAGGCATAAAATTGTCCTTTTCTTCAAAGGTATACTTTTTTGGTGACACACTCTAGATGATTCTTCTGAACATATTTAGGAGTCTTAGGAGTAGGTTCCAAAATCTCCTCTTCATCACTTTGTTCTTTCTTTTCCTTTTCCTCTTCCTGTATTTGTCCACAAATAGGTTCATATGGTTCAACTTCACTTATTTCCACTATTCTATGCATAGCTTCAACAACTTTTACATTTGCGCTTTCAACTATCTTCCTCAGTCTTTTATTGAATCATCTATATGCTTTGTTGTTAGTTGAATATCCAAGGAAGATTCCTTCATCACATCTAGCATCAAACTTTCCAATATTCTCATCATCTCTTTTAATGTAACATCTGCTTCCAAATATCTTAAAGTATTTAACAATAGGATTCTTACCAGTCCATAACTCATAAGGAGTCTTTGTGTCATTACCTCTGATCTGAATTAAGAATGTAAACATCAGCGTGGATTGCTTCTCTCTAATACACATCAGGAACATTTGCATCTTTCATCATAGTTCTAGTAGCCTTTTGAATAGTTCGGTTCTTTCTTTCCACAACTCCATTTTGTTGAGGGGTTCTAAGAGCAAAATAATGTCTCTTTATACCATGCTATTCAAAAAATGCATTAAACTCACCAGAAATGAATTATCCACCTCTATCAATCCTTAAATATTTGATTCTCAGGTTTACTTCATTCTCTACTCTTGCTTTGAACACTTTGAATCTACCTAGAGCCTAAGATTTCTCTAAGAAAAGTAACCCATCTCATCCTAGAGTAATCATCAATCAAAATCATAAAATACATGTCACCATTAAGGCTTCTTCTTCTTGTAGGACCATAGAGGTCTATATGAATCAATTCCAGTATTCCAATAGATGATTGTTCTTTTCCTTTAAAGTTGCATCTTTTTGTTTTCCCAACTGACAACTTTTGCAAACAAAATTTGTAAGCTTTGTGATTCTAGACATATATCTAATAACTTCTCTTGAACTAATTCTGATTAGATTGTCAACATTTACATGTCCTATCCTCTAGTGCCACAACCAAATTTCATTAATCTGATAAATAAAGAATTGACCATCACCACTCTTAAGTTGATAGATGTTTCGATGAGTTCTTCTTCCTGATGCTACCATAGTTCTGGACCCTTTTTTGATCTCACAGGTGTTATCCTGAAACACAATCTTAAATCCTTTGCTACACATTTTCCCAACACTCAAAAGATTATGCCTTAAGCCCTTAACATAATAGACATGATCGGTACTATGTTTTCCATCAAGACTAATTGTTTATTTTCCAGCAATCTTAGCACTAGAATCATTTCCAAACATAACTGATCCTCCATCATACTTTTCAAGTTTCATGAACTTACTCGTGTCTCCAATCATATGATTTGAACATGCACTGTCAATTATGCAATAGTCTTCATCCTGTCTAGTATGAAAAGTAGTAACTACAGTACCTTCCATCTCATCCTTCTTGCTCTCCGAACCAAATTCCCTTGCACATCTTCCATGGTTAGAAGACACATATTTACTTTCCAAGGCTAGAAACAATCATTCATCTTTATCATCCTCAAAATCAGACTCGTCATCAGAAATTCTTGCATCTTCTCTAACATAATACAATTTCTTGAACTTCCTATCCTTTTTGTTCTTATATTATTATTATTATCTATGTTCTTCTTATGTGTAGCTCTATTTGGACATCTTGAAGCATAGTGACCAGTATTTCCACAACTAGAACATTATAAAGGTAACATACCTTTGTACTTACCAGTATCTTTCTTCAACTTCCTTGTAAAGTTTGCTTCCAACTCTTCTAAACCATCACTATCTGAGTCATTTCCTATCTTAATTTCTTTAAAGGTTGTTTCAGCTTTCTCCTTTTCTTTTCCAAAAAATTTCATCTCAAATGCAGTCAAGGTACGAAAGAGTTGTTCTTTAGTAAATGTCTTTGGATCATATGATTCTTCAATACTAGAGACCTTGTCACTGTAATTCTCTGGTAAGGTCATCAATATTTTCTCTATTATATCTTCATCGGTCATGGTATGACCCCAATTCTTTATTTCATTTGCTACAAGTTCAACTCTCTGATAATAGCTTTCAATGTCTTCACCTTCTTCCATTCTCAAGTTCTCAAAACTGTGCTTAGCTTTTAGATTCCTTGAAAATTTTAGTCTATATCATCAATATCTTTCAACTTTTCCCATACTTCATAAGCAGTTCCTAAAGAAATAACTTTTCTCTGTTCAATTTTAGATAGACCACTAAAAATAGCATACCTTGATTTTTCATTCTCCTCATAGGCAGAAATCTCATCTACAGAGGAAGGACCACTAGTCGGTTCAACATATTTTGTCTCTATAGCTTTCCAAGTCTTGAACCCAAGGGAGATAAGATAACCTCTCATTTTCACTTTCCATTCACTATAATCAACTCCATCAAAAATAGGGATTTGCAACTTGTGATCCATCTGATCTACCTCAAGCAGTTAAGCTCTTCTCCGAGGAACCAAGGTTGTGATAGCAATTGTTGAAATGCACAAGACAACTGAGAGGGGGGTGAGTGAGTTGTACCAAATTACTTTACTTCTAACCTTAATCAATTCCACTTTAACTTAGTTTGTTATTAAGTATAAACATGAAATCCAGATAACAGAAAGCAAACATCAGAGACACCAGATTTATGTGGAAAACCCAATGAGGGAAAAACCATGGTGAGGATAAACTCACAATATAGTAGTAATGCAATACTAGATAAAAACCTAGCTCATTTCCTAGATACAAAGGCTCAATGCCTACAGATAGGACTCATTGTCCAAAACGAGGCTCACTGCCTATAGATAAGAAAAAGATAAATAAAGATCCACCACAATAGGTTCCACATAGTCGCAGCTTGATCAAAGGATTGTAGACACCATCAACTCACTGCTTTCAGGAATCTAACACATCAAAGTACTGCTACCTTGATTCACTGTTAGACACTCTGCTTTTCATACTTGTTCGCACATTTCACTTGCTTGTGTTACAATTCACAACATCTTGACTTGCTTTTATACCATCTTCAACCCTAGAAACTTTCTCCAAGGTCGGCTACATAATTTTCATTTTAAAAATTCAAATTAGGTCAACTACTCAACATTCCCGCAATGGATAAGAATGAGAGAGGACCAATTACATATTTAATTAGGACCCAGACAACATATTGGATCAATCACACACTTCCTTAAATCGATGCAAAACTCCATGTAACGTGTAAACACCAGGTTGGCCAAAACCTAATGAAAATGCTAATGAACTTTGAAGTACGCACATCCACAGAAAGATCACACATGGATCACCTAACACACTTCACCAGACACTTGAACATCTCTTAAAAACCTTTAGGCAAATCTGCAACAACTACAACAATCTTCATTCACATAACACTCTTCAACAATCCAACTAGATCGAGCAGCAACACATAGTAGCTTTGGAACAAACCTTTTGGAGCACCAAACCACAAGCATGTTTGCTAGAACGTAGAGAACATCAAGATTAGCCTTCTTCCAGATCCGCAAGATTTGAGACAAACCACTTGAAGACTGTGGAGTAAAAACATCTCTCCTATTCCACAAGAAAATAGTTTCGTCAGACTGATTCACACACCGGTGAACACATCTTTCACCCTCCATCGATCCAGAAGCTAAAACTTAGGATATATTATCCATTGAAGCTCATAAATAATCCCATAGATCTGAACAGGCATAGGATGAACACAAAAGAAATGAAGAGCACATTATCGGATCACAATCAAAACACACACACTACATAGTCTTCATTATTTATTAATTTTCTCAAAAGCACTTGGCATCAACACAACTGCAACTTCATAAATATAGCTTCATGTACTCTCAACACTTCTATAGTATCTCAACTATACATGTACCACCTACAATCACTCTAAACTGAGTTGGCATCAATGACAACATTAATGATGTCCACACTACCAAACATATCCATACTTGCAACACCAAGAAGCAAGAAAATTGGTCTTGGAAAGAAATATATTAATTACTCCTAAGACCCAGAGTTTAAAAATATATTCTTACTAGATCAAGCAAGAATCCAAGAAGATCCCATGCTAGCTTTTGAATTAAATTTAGATGAGGGAATGAGTGGCACAAGTTAGAATCCAAGAATTGAAACCCTATCTTTTTGGAAAAAGAAAAAAGAATAGAAAAACCAATATTGCTTGATGTTATACAAGAAATGAGAGGAAATGCCATGGTAAAGACACTTCAAGACACATTAGCATTGGAGGCAGGTACTATGAAAATGCATTCGACAATGTTTACTAGGGTTGTGGTTAAAGGTATGGAGCTTAGATTGGCAGAATATGAGAAAGCACTTGGACTAATCTAAATGATGAAGTGAATAGGTTATTCATAGAAAATGTGAAATTGAAAGAGTAGTTGAAGGGAGCAAGTCCTTCCGAAAGTACACAATTAACAGTATACTAGCCCCCTATCATCTAGATTGATACAGGTGTAATCACTGTTGAACAAGTAAATGTGCTAAAATAAGAAATTGAGAAATTGAAAAAGACTAATCAAGAAACAAAGGAAGGAGCAAAGAGACAAACCCTTAGGGTATTGGAAAAGATCTTGGAGCATAGGGTTAAACTAATTGTGGAGAAATTGGAAAATGTGTATGAATGTTATGTCTCCTTGTCACAAGCAGTTGATCAGATAAAGGCCCATGTACCTATATTGGACCCCTTATTCAAGATATGGCAACCTATACATCATGTGCCTTAATAAATTTGTGCAAAATTTTACAAAGGAGTGTTGATGCCCACACAACTTTAAAGCCTACTAAGCAAATGGTCTGAATGGTCACAAATGAATTTCGAACGTATCTATAGAAGACCAAAAGATCAAGGCAAGAATGGATTCATTTCACACACTAAAGCAATGTTTCATGCCTAAGATACTAAGGGATGATGATCAACTAAAACTCCCCAAGGATTGGATAGATGAGTTTAGCAAAATTATTCCCAAATGCCTCACTAATTTAGAGAAGGATGGTGAGATAAATCTTCACCACCTCAATTTAACCTTGGATGGAATAATTGCACTAGATGCTAGATACTCAAAACTCATCACGAATGGAAAAGGGTTATTAGATAGAAAATGGAAGAGTCACTTGGCCAATAGATGAAAAATACAGGAGTACAAATGGCCTCATGATTACATAGTGTACCAATGGGAGTATACATATCTAGCTCCCCCATAAGAATAGGCCTTACATTGAAGTATCGAGCCTTGCAAATACTATCATGGAGAGAGGACCTTGCTAGATCCTGAGTACCTTACGATGAGTAATGGACCTCTGTATCTTGTGAGTGATTTGGACTTCAACATCTAATTTTTTCTCTTCATTTCTCATCTTTCATTACTTTTATGTAATCCTATGTAAACAACAATAATTAAGACTTTTTGATTTATGTTAAAAGTGGGTAACTGAAAAAGACACTTTTGACATGTTAGTCACGACAAAATTTTGAAATGTATTGTAAAAAAAATTCAAGATCAATAGACAGAAGTTATAATTGGTGGTTGAATTCTAGTTTCAATTGTTTGTTGAAGTGAGTTAATGAATTTTATCTTTCTATCTCCAGCTTGATCTTCCCTTGTTATTTAAATCAATATATCAAGGGTATATCTAGTTATTTTGTGCTACATTTTGGTGTCAAATCTTTGGTAATTATGGTTAGTTTCATTACATTCAAATTCTGAATTCTAGGAAATTATATATAGTAAATAGATTGATGATTGTTTGGATAGTGAAATTGGTTCTCTTAGAAATTAACTGAAATATCTTGCCTTGAAATATCTAGAAGGATTATTTTAATTAAAGATGATTTTGTGGTTATTTTTGTAACAATGATTTTACAATGCAGCTAGCTTGCTATTTTCATTCAAGATACAGTTCATCAAATTCAAGCACATAGTACATACCAAGAAGATGGTACTCTACTACAAACCCTCAACCTCACTTAGTTTAGTCTGCTTACATAGGGCTATTAAGGAAGTTGCTAAACAATTAATATATATCATTTGTTGTTTGTGAAGGAGAATCCTATGATATCCAATATGGTAGTGGATCAACGTCCAGTTTCTTAAGTAAAGATGATGTCACAGTTGGGAAACTTGTTGTGAAACATCAAGTCAGTAATTTTTGGATGCTAAGGCTTCCTAGTTGGATATATCAAAGATCTTTTCTCGTCAACTTAATTTGGAGTTTATGTATAAATGGATTCTTTCATGGTGCAGATATTTACTAAGACAACACATAAACCGGGGTTGACATTTTTGTTGTCTAAGTCTGATGGCATTCTTAGGCTTGGTTTCCAGGAAACTTATGTTGATAATGTTGTTTCAGTCTGGTTAGTGTTCATAGCCTTCATTCTATAATGTCAACTTCATTCTATAATCTAATTGTATCACCTTTCTTAAGCTTTGAACAAGGTTCTAAAATCAAGGGTTCAATATGCATATTTTAGGCCTATGTTGAACACTCTATTTAAGGAATTTATTGACAAGGCTACAATTTTTTTATTGATTTATCTTTCTACTATGTTTGGACTTAATTTTGTAAATTTGCAATATACAATGCACTTATATTGTTTCTAAATTGAGACTAATAGTAATTTTGTTAGTTGTATTGAAGCACTTCATTCATGGTGAAAAAAACACCCTATTGCTCATATCAAATGGCACATTGCATATAAAGGAGGAAAGATTCTAGGGTTATTGTTGACTACATTGAAGAAGAGAGCTTCATATAAGGGACGCCAACAACACTCTCGGATTATACACGTTATAGCTTGCTCTAGGAAGATTTCCTATGTTGTAGAAGTTTTAAGAGATGAAAGGGGCATGTGCTTGCATTGAAGGGCTCCAAGCATGCATTTCCATCATTGCAAAAGTTTTTTGGAGAAGTTTCTTTCTTGTCATTTTTGTGCACTATAACTCAGATTTATGGTCTTGTGACTAAAAATAAAAATTGTAATACTCTATTTCTAAGCATTTTTCAAGCAAGATGGATATTTCAAATTTGTGCAAGCTATAAGAAAACCTTTCTTTTAATAAAGTTCAGCGATTTTTCCTTCTCAATGGTTGTCTTATTGTGTGCAATTGATGATTGATGTGTATTTCTATGATTTATGTATAAATCCTCAAATATCAGTTAATTAAAATGACTAAATATACTACTAATTGACGTCAATTAATAATTAAATTGACTAAATATAGTACCAATTGACAGAAATCACTCAATAGTGAATAAATATGACTAAATATATGACCAACAAAATAAGTGAATAAAAATGACTAAATAAGTTCCTAGTTAACAACAATCAATGACTAAGTTAACGACTAAATATATCAATGAATCAAAAATGACTCAATAAGTGATCAGATTACAACAATCAGTGACTAAATCAACAATTAAATATACTACCAAATCGATCAATCAAAACAACCAATAAATGACTAAAAATGGTTTAGTCATCAATTCGGTCATGTTATAAATGACTGACAATAAACTACTAATGGTCACATGACCATGTTCAGTCATTTATATGCATTTTTTAGTAGTTTTTTCAGTCATATATTGATGATTTTGTACTAGTGCCTTTTCACTTAAGCCCAATGTTTTTTACCAATATTCATCATAAAATCTATTAAGAACACACACTGATTGGGAAATATCAGGTTGTGTACAAACTAAGGCATACATAAGGCTTCCTATGCTACTAGCACATGGATTTTTATACATCTCTTCAAGTAGATAATCTAATTCAGGGTGTTTTTCTAGAGATAGCTTAGTGCCAACAAAAAATGGAATAGTAATCAGTTTATGATCATGCATGGAAAAACACTATAAAATAGTGTTAACATACTTCTTTTGATTTAACCATTAATTCTTTAACTTGATCCCTATTGATTTTCATACCCAAGATATACTTTGTACCACCAAAATCTTTCATATCAAATATAGTAGATACCTAACCCTTAAATTGCCTATTCATTCCCTTATCATTTTCAATAAATAACATACCAACATATAGGGCAATAATTAGTAACCAACCATCAATTAATTTAAAATAAATCTAATGATCTTCTTCACTTCTAATAAGTCATGATTTAATGCAAAAGAATAAAATTTGTTATATACAACATTCTTGGTGATTTCTTCAAACCATTCTAATATTTATTTAACCTACAATCCAAGTGTGCATGTCTCCTCGTAGTAAAGTTATTAGGTTGTTTCATAAATATTTCCTTATCAAGATCCCCATTTAAAAAAGTTGTTTTAACATCCATTTGTTACACTTCTAAATAAAAATAAATAAGAATAGATAAAATGAATTTAATAGAGGTTTGTTTAGTCATGGGAGAACTAATCTCATTGAAAGCTACTCCCTCAACTTGGGAATAATTTTTTGCCACTAACTAGGCCTTATACTTTTCCAACTTACCATCTTATCTAAATTTTTGTTCAAATACCTATTTGTATCCAATGGCCTTCCTCCTCTTATGAAGCTCAAATATATCCCATGTGTCACATTCATCCAAGGCCTTCATTTCATCTTTCATGGCCTTCATCCAAGGCTCATGCTCCTCTGAAGATAAAACCTCCTTCAAAAATCTAGGGTCATTGTCAATATAAGATAAAGAAAAAACACAACAAAAATTAGATGGATTATATCCATATTTATCAATGGGTTTACATTGTATAGTGGATCTTCTTAGAGGTGTAACAAGATGCTCTAGGTGTTCCTCTTCATAACTCTCTTCTAACCCTTCTTCCCCTTCATGTCCATCATGTTTTTTGTCATGTGTATCTTGTGGTTGTTCTACATGTATCTTTATATAGTTAAACCTTAATGGAAAAATGCATTACTTTTTTAGGATTTATAAGAGGTTTTTCATCATTTTAAAAATCCCTAAGCTCCCTAGAAAGAACATCCTTAGAATATGACATTTTCATTTCTACAAGATCCCAAAGCTTATAACCCTTCATAATCTCACCATAACCCACAAAAACAAACTTGATAGCCTTGAAATCAAGCTTAGATTTTTTTCTAGAATATGAACATATGAAGATCACTAAGTTAAAAATTCTAAAATGAGAAACCAATGGTCATTTACTTGTTCATTACTCATAAGGATTTTTATCAACAAGAGAAAAAGTAGATGACCCCTTAACCAGGTGATAAGCAACGTGAACTACTTTAGCCCAAAAAAATTGTTCAAGATTTGCACTATTCAACATGCTTTTATCTCTATCCATTAAAATCCTATTTATCCTCTTTGTCACTCCATTTTTTTGTGAGGTATATGGAGTTTTTTATGTCTAACAGTTCTTGCATGACTACAATAGTCATCAAAGGCCCTATAGAAAAACTCACCTCTATTATGCATTCTTTAAAATTTTACTTTTCTATCTATTTTTTTATTAACAAGTGTTTTAAATTCTTTGAATGTAGAAAATGAAATAGATTTTCCCTTCAAAGAATAAACCCATGAATATCTAGAATAATCATCAATAAAAGAAACATAGTAGTGAGTATTTACAATATCTAAGGCACATTTGCATGACCAAACACATCGCTATGAATAACCTCCAAAATCTGTTTAGCCCTAGTATTTCCTAACCTAAATGATACTCTATGTCGTTTCCATTCACACATTGTTCATAAAAATTAAAATAAATAGAGGAACTAGACAAACCATCAACCATCTTTTTATTTATAAGGATTTTGAGACCCTTCTCACCAATGTGACCCATCTTGTGGTGCCACAACTCACCAAAAATTAAGATAATTTACATTAAGAAAGTTACAAAATGTAAATGCATCAAGCCTAAAAAAGGTGCCATACCTAGTGCCCTAGCTAACACCGAATTCCCTCTGCTTAACTTCCAACCACTCTTCTCAAAAGTAACATGAACTAAATCATTAATTTTAGATACAAAAATTAAGTTCTTAGCTAAAATGTGGATATGTGGTACACCGTTAATAGTTTTTACCATCCAATCGCTAAAAATCAATTTTACCTACCCTTTGCCTAGAAATTTTTTTTCTTTAATTTCCTTGAGGAAAACTTCCCCATCATCATGTTGAATGTATTAAAAACCACTTCTTATGAGGACTCATATGGTAGGATGCACCTGAATATATCAACCAATAGTCATTAGAAGTCATGTTAGCATAAATATTAAAAGAATCAAAAGCTTCGTCATCGAAGGATTTATCCATAAAGGAATCTTCATTATTTCTCTTATTATTCTTACATTCTTTTTAAGATTCCTTTGTTTACCAAGGTTCCAATTACTCAAACAGCTCTTACCGATTGTTTTAGACCTTCCCTTGGACATAGAATAATCCTTGGAATTGTCCTTATCACCTTTCTTCTTTTCCCTAACCTTTCTCCTTAGATCTACCTCGCACATGTAATGCATCCTTAGAGCCCTATGAAGTCCCCTAATTTCTTCTAATAGCAATGTGGCAATAAGGGAAGCCAACTTCATGTCATCTGTAAAAGAGCCATTGATTGCAAGGATAAGATTATCCCAAGATTCAAGCAATGAATGTAACAATAAGATACATTTATCCTCCACTTCTATATTTACATCAATTAATAGTAATTAACTCAATATTGGATTAAACAAATTCAAGTGTGTTACAATTGAATTCCCATCCTTCATTTTAAGAGATTGTACCTTTCTTTTTATAAATAACTTATTAATGAGACATTTAGTTTTGATATATCTCTCCTATTCTATTCTATTCATATGAAGTAGTCTCATTAAAAACATTTGAATAAAATATCATCAATAAACAAAAATGAAAAAGTCATGTGATTTTTTATTTATTTTTATCCATTCTGCATCCAACATTTTTTGGTTTCTTCTCACTATTAACAACAATCCATTGATATCTTTCTTATAGAAGGTCCTCCATTTTTACCGTCCAAAGATCATATCTTGTACCATTGTTCACTTTTCAATCTCCAGCTAAGATGAGCTAGCCATGATCTCTTACCACCCTAAATTTGAGATTATAAGAAAAAAAACACACTCCTAGTGAAAAAACAAACTAAATCATACACTCCAAGAAAGGAATCCCTTCTCTAATCAAGCCAACCAAAGCTATAATACAAAATGTAGAAAACATGAGATATTTTATATTGTAAATATACTAAATATTTTTAGGATCCAAGTAAATAAATAGTGATAATCGTAGATGAACAAAAAAATGATTATATGAGTAGATGCAAACCATAACCCAAGAATACATGGAGAAAGTCTCGTTGAAAAAAAACGCACACCCAAAGTGATCCAAGACTTGTATTAATCCTTCAAATGACTTACAACAATACAACTTCTCTTTCTAAATATCTACAACATTTTGTTACTTCAACAATCTACAAAAATAGCTTATTTTTCCTTCAATTCAAGCATTTAAAATATAGCCATGAGGGAAACCACAAATCATGAATGGTTTCTAAAACCGTGTGCTAGAAACGATTAGTTAAATTAGGCATTCTTACTAGTGCAAAAATCACAACACCTAAATTAGAAGTACTTAAATAAGAAACTTTCTCAAGTCCAAGTTGTGGTTTTATCCACCTTTTTGGTAACATGCACATGCAAACTAAAAATCTTCCTTACCCTCTCCAAGTTCACATTTAACTTCCAGTTTTCATGCTCTTTTTAATCTAGTGGATGAAACATACCTTACAAGTTGTCATTGTTGTATTAAACATCTTTCATGACAACTAAGTGATAATTACAAATTACCAAAATACAATTAAATACAAATATGAAAAAAGCAAGATTGAGACATTTTCTCCAACACCATTAACTACCCTTTCAATTCAATTAGACTACCAAATGTGGCTATAAGAACTTCATGAGTTGAAATGCCCTACTAAACATGAAGACATCAACTATTCCTTAAAATTTAAGAACTCACACAAAACAATCAATTTGAGGTGACCCTCCTGTGTGAGAATAGTCCTCCCTTAATACTCATTACAATAGAAATCAAAGAACCACAATCAACATAGGGGCAAAGAACACAAGTACATGTTTCTTTTGTCAAAGTCAAAACTGTCAAAAACATAGAACGTCTTCCATGCGCACATATGGCATGTAGGCTAGCATAAGTTATAGGTCCTAAAACTGTGAAAATTTTGTCTTTAAGGAATATGGTTTAGATCTTATGTCATATACTTAGGTTTTTTTGACCTAAATAATTTGCACAGGACTCTAATAGCTTGGATAATCCTGCACATGCACCTATGGTCACCTGCAACATTTTACAATGTTCCACAAATCTCCATTGAGCTAGTACATACCGCCAAGCACTAATAAGATGCATCTGTGCATGAATTCTCACCATCATTGCCCAAAAGACAAGAAGAAAACCCTAAAATGCAGTGCTCTAGGGCATGGTCTACTTGTATATATAGGTTCCAATAATTGCACAGTGAACTGCCCATGGCAATTATCCATCCAGCGGGTACTAACATGTCGCCACTGATCCTAACTACTTGCTCATACCCTCGCCTTGGCCATCGCACTTCAACTATGCATGAAAACCATAAATGCATGGTGCGTGGGCATTTGAATTTTGTGAACCATTGCATAACTTGTTTGAACTAGAAGGATATTGACGGTCGAAGGGGAGGAGCACAGAGATTGTGCAGTTTCCATCCGTCAGCTTAGTGAAGCTGTGCAAAGAACAATAGCACGACGGGTATGGTTCATCTGCCAACAAATAGGAACCTTCCACGTCACTTGCTGCTAATACAATCATATGGCACCGCATAGTCTCGCTAGCAAAATACATTGGGTAGAAACCACACGAACCTCTGAAATAATCTATGGTGTGAATTAATGGGCCCTCAAATTGGACGCATATCTTGTGTCAACTGAGCAAAGATATGAGGCTTTACTCCTAACATAGTGGGAAGAGGACACACTGCGGTACATGATGTAGGCGCACTAGCACATGAACAGTTAATAAATGCTGACAACCTAGACAGGTCAGGCTAGTTGACACAAAGGAAAGAGAAAAAACACATGATTTAAGCTATGTGGGAGTGGGCAATTGTTAGTCAATGGATAGATAAGAACAAAGCATGTGTGAATATTAACTAGGCAGCAAAGCAAATATGAAGTGGAACACAAAAAGAGCTTGAACTGGGGTATAATTAAGGCACATGGACAACCATAGGGCCTATTGTAACACAAGTAAAGCCATGTGAAGGCTAAGGTAAGGGCATAGTTGGGTGTGTTTTTTGTGGTGTTTGTTGCATTTTGATGTAACAGTTTTAGCTATTGTTTATTTTTGGACTTAGTTGTTTGCTGTTTATTGTGGGTGTAAGTGTAGTTTTTTGGCTGTTTGTCTAGTTGTAACTGTTATCTCTCTTTTGGCAACTTTCGTTGCCCCCCTATTGTATTATTTGCATTGTTTCAATATAAAGAAAAACAAGGAAAGCCATGTGAAGGCTAAGGTAAAGGCATAACACACATAATTTATGGCTTAGGGAATCAATCTAATGGGCCCATTAGATTGATAGAGGAATTTTGTATAAGAGGTCAAAGTATTACAATTCCTAGTGCGCACAAAAGTGTTTTTTCTTGATTAAATTGGTGCACAAAATTTAAATCGTAGTGAGACAAATATATATATTAATATACAATTTTTTGATTAATTATTATAGCATTAACCAAAATAACAAGGTTCATAAAAGAATATAATATTTGCATTTTCGAGCATGATCAATAGGGAGAATGAAGATTTACCTAATGATGGTCATCATGCACAAATCAAACCAAATGAATTTAGATAGTTCACTACATTAGAGGAGCCTACACATGTTGCATTGAAACAACTTTTGGAACATAATCTTATTAGTATACCTCACATAGAGATAACCAATTTTTTTATTACCATCATGCAGAGACTCTATAGATAGATGCATCAAACTCAAATTTTCAAATTTCATATCTTAAATAAATCAGAAAGATGATAGAGGTTAAGGGTATAATCATATAGTCTTGCACAATGAATATCTTCTATTTTTAGTCAATCAATTGATTTTGATGAACATAGCACACTATATAATAGACATGTGATATCTAATGACTTGATTAGTTGGATATTCTCACCTACTCTCCTTACTACTTACCATATTTTGTACCTTTTCTTTCCTTTCTTGGCTTTATGTTTCCATGTTCCTACTTATGATGTGGATGACATAAAAACATCTTTAATGGTGCATGTTGATACATGTGAATTTGAGCATTTGTTATGTTGTGCATGCCACATATTCCTTACACCTTGTATCATTTCGACTTTGACCTTCTGCTTATGCCATGTATGTTGTGATCCTCCTTGTTTATTCTACCATATAGTTTGTGTCTTTTCCTACTTGTTCTTCTATTTTTAGCTCCTATGCTTTGTTTGATTCTTGTGGCCTCCTATGCTCCTTTTTTTCATATATATTTTCCCATGTTTCCTTGTTACTCTGTGGGTATGTGCAGAATCATGATGGGCCAAAAAGTGGCAATATGATGTGTATGTGGCTGACAACTTTTTTTATCCAAAATTGATGAAACGAAAAGGGTTTCTAAAAGAGATTCTCAACTTTCCACCAATATAAATTATGTTTTACTTTTAATTTAATAAATAATTATTATTCATTTTCTATTTAATTACGACTAAAGTCCTGATTTTTAGGTTGATTGAAAAACATCTATAGCTTTCAAACAGTATTATTATTTTTGAATCCAAAACATGCGTCACATTCTATGTTTTTCATACTATAAGACTAAAAAAGAAAAAAAATGAATTTCATGAATTTTTGACCAAGCTAAGGTGGTCAAACATACGAGTCTTTATATTTTTGAAAAGTTGTCATAAAAAAATTATAATTAATTATTTACTTGGAAAAAAATTACAAAAAAATATGCATCACATGGGACATGGGTCCTCTAATTATATATAAAATATTATAAAAAAATATTATCATTTTAATGTTTTTAGAGTAGTCAGACACACACCTACTTTTTATTTTTCCCTTAAATTTAAACTTACTACTGTATTGAACTTTCAAATTTTCACCAAATAGATTTTTTTTTTGTAATTAAACCTAGTAATTTAGAAACTACATTCAATTTGCTACAAATTCTATTTTTACATATTTTTGAAATAGTATAGATAACTTATTCAAATTTTTATGTCAAGTTGTCTAACTTTGATTTTTCTGAATTTTTTGCCACTTAAGGACCCGTTTTTTCCATGATGATCTTGCACATACCCCTATATTTTTCTATATTTGTATGCTTCTTATATCGTATATTTAGCCACCTTCCATTATTATGATCCTATATTACATGGTTTAATTATATTTATATTCTTATAATATTTCATGATTATGATGATATCCATATGCCATAAACCCTTTATGATTATTATACAAACCTTTGATCTTAATGATTTTCATGTTTACATCTTATGTTATGACACTATTGTCTTTCCATATGGTTATTCATGATCCCATATTACATGATTTTATTACAATTATATTAGATTCTAATACTTCATGATTATGATGATATCCATATGCCATAAACTCATTATGAGTATTAGACAAACCTTTATCACGATCCTAATGATTTTCATGCTCACATCTTAGTATATGTTGCTTATATATTTCTATATGGTTTTTATGATTTATCATATGTTCATATCGCTCAATGTTTCTAATACTTATTATGTTTATATCTTATGACCCCATGTCTATGATCCTTATTATATTTTTGTATTATTATCAAGCATCTACAATCCTTATCATTTTTTCATCTAATACTTGCATATTATGATCCTTGTCATACATACACCTTTTATCCTATTATGCCTACATAATCCTTGTCTCTTTCCATTGGTCTTAAATGATACTAATTTTTATACCGATTCCTCTAAACATGTATCACATTCCCACTAGCAAGGTTTAAACAATGTATACTTCTCTTCTTGACCTTTGATGAAAAACAATTACATGCATAGATGACTCTTCCTTTCAATTTCTTTATTGAAATCAATTTTCATGATAAGAACTTTATAACTACAATTTATATTAGTTAGCAATCAAATGAATAACATACAATCCTAAGACCACATTTCTTAAATGCCACTATAGTCTACTTCCATTATTTATGACATGCACACATTGAGATTTTTGTGCTTCAATTCAAAAAAAAATCTTTGTTTACTTTTTTGTTGTTTTGAAAAGAATAAAAATTATGTAACACCTTTATTTTGTGATTTCATTTGTGTTTTAATTTTATGTGATTTCATGCACAACATTCATCTTCAAATTGGAGGTAAAATTTTCTTGTCCCTTTTCATATTAAGCTTAAATGAAGATATATTTTGTTGGGAAAAAAGTGTGATGTTCACCTTGCATAATTCTAAAATTGTAAAATTAATATTATTTGTGGTGCACCTAGGGGGTGTAGGAATACATGAATCAGATGGGATGGACATTCTTGGGGCCACTTTATATGTTGATGTACCATTGGGATAAATATTTAATGTGGGTTCCACAATGATAAAATCTTTAATATTGAAAAAACTTAGTATATAAATGTAAATGAGGAGGACGTGATGTTGTAAGCTCATGTTATTAGAAAAATCATTTATGTAATACCAATAGGTAACATACATTTTGCTGAGAAAAAGTGTGTTTTTCACCTTGCATAATTCTAAATATATAAATTTAATATTATTTGTGGTGAACCTAGGGAATGTATGGATACATACATCACATTAGTTAGAAACTCTTGGAGCCACTTTATATCTCGTATGTGTTGGAAAAATGTTTAATTAATTCATTCAATGTAATGTAGAGCATTTATACAAGGGAGAAGGAGCGGTTGGAAGTGGTTGGTTGTAGAATAGTTTAACTGCATACTCAAACACCTTCACCATACAATGTAATATAACCATATTATTAATAATGCTAACATTACCCCCCTTATTACATTGTTCCTACAAATGTATCCCCTAAAAGCTCTTATTCACTTTGCTAAGGGAACCCCCTTAAGTCTTACATAACAAAACTTGTTGATTACAAAATATATATACATCTTTATCAAGATCCCTGAATTAGGTGGAACTCCATCAAGCTGCCCTGTGACCCTTTGAAAGGTGTATCCCCTAGCTGAATTGATGAGTTCTTCCTCCCATGAACTCTCGTATCACAGATTACTAAATTATTCGACAACAATCCATATTGAGCTCTTCAAACACATGGCTCCATCAAGTTGTTTGATGACCCTCGAAAAGGTATAATTCTTAATCACAACCTCATAAGCTCGTTGGACAACCATCCATATTGAGCTCTACACCAAACGCCTTACCTGTCTCCAAAAAGAAAACTTCACAATACATGTATTCTTCAAATATGTTAGCGACAATAAGGAAAAGCAAAAATTTAAAGCCAAAAAATGCTTCTCATGGAAAGCATCATCTCAAAGAGGGAAGTTGACTTGAGATGACAGAAATTCCTCCATCCTTCGATGCCACCAACCTCCAGTATGACCCTGCCATAGTTTAACCATTTGATGTCATGGATGAGTTTTGGAGGCCTCATTAGTTGTAGAAAGGATAGGCCCAATTATTATAACTTGAATAACATTTATAATGTTTTTATTCCTAGTGTAACCATCCTTGATAGAGCCAAAGAGCAATCCCCTCTTTGAATTTGGCTTCTCCAAAAACAATTCAAATATCATCATAAATTCACTCTCTTGAATACCAATAGTAAGAAGATAGATTGCTTTGAACTTCATGCTATGGATTTCACTTCTTACAAAGAAAAAAACACCCTTTCTCATTGAATGATAAACTCCAATAAATAGAACTTTAAATATGCATCAAACAAATTCCTAGTGATACTCTTGATGGTATCATCAATAGAAAGAACATGAATGCACTTACTGAACATAAAATTAGGATATTGAGGAACAGAAACCACGTCTCCCATACAAATCTTCACATTTGAATGCACAACCTTGTTCATTCTACTCTCATCTTCCAGAACAATACAAATTGTATCCTTCCTCCTGTTTCCCTTAGTAAAGATAGTGTCTTCACAAAACAATTGTAAATTTTCCATTGTTTCTAAGCGCAGACAAACAACCAAGTTATCATCGTTAATGTCTTCGTCCACCCTTATTGTTGAGATTGAGAGCTAGATTGAAGACAACAATGTCAAATCTCTCAACTTCAAAATACTAACCGAACCAAAATCATTCTCTGGGAGAAATCACTAGCAGTATTCACAATATAACATCACTCATTCGCGCTCTTATCTTTAAGCCCATTCTCTCTCTAAACATTCAACTCTAAAAAAATATCAACAACAGTTACAGGATCGATTCTATTATTCAATAATGGAGACCCAAATGTTGATATAGTTATTTCTTCTAGAGCATATGCTTTTAAGAATGACACACTCGAAACTCCGTAAATTGATCAGAAGAAAAAAGAACTTATCGCCCCTTCTATTGCAAATTTCAACGCTCCTTAAACCTACATATAATTGGAATGCCAATCTACATAACATCTTCAGCACCCAGCAATGGATGGCTCGCCCTGCTATACCTTAGCATGTTTTGAAGTGTGCAGATTCTCAATGCAAATGGAATCCAATACCACTCAGCGGAGTAGGAGGAAGCGAAGCGGTTAAACGGAGACAATTAAGTAATTGTATACATCTAGTTACAATGTAATACACCAACATTCCCCATAATGTTGGACGATATCCAGTTAAACGATTCCTCAAATGGCACAAGATCAATTAGACGCTCTGATACCAAATGTTGGAAAAACGTTTAATTAATTCATTCAATGTAATGCAGAGCATTTATACAAGGGAGTTGGAGCGGTCGGAAGTGGTTGGTTGTAGAACAGTTTAATTGCATACTCGACATCTGACCATACAAGGTAATATAACCATATTACTAATAATGCTAATTACGCGGGTAAGGCGTTCCACTGCAGCGGCAGTTTTCCATGTACACAGAAATTCTGAATGCCATTTAAAGCATATTAACCGGTAAAAAATTGGGTGAGGAGGATGTTTTATATTGTATATTGATCAGCTCAGGATAAACGATGAGTGGCGAAAGTGGCGTCCCAAGGAAAATTCTGAAATTGGGCTGCTGATGGTTTTAAAAGCGTATATCAAAACGTATTAAATACGTTATTAACCGGTAAAAAATTGGGTGAGGAGGATGTTTTATATTGTATATTGATCAGCGCAGGATAAACGATGAGTGGCGAAAGTGGGTCCCAAGGAAAATGATACGTGTTGTGCGCAAGAATTGCCATCACCAACCATGTCATGCATTTCTCGTGCTATCTGACACACAGCAAACAGAAGAAAAATGAAGAGTAACAGAAGAGAAGAGGAGAAAAGTGGCAGGGGAAGCTAAAGAAGACTCGAGTGCGGCCCCACACAGTCCTTCGAAGCCAAAGAAGAGAAAAATTGCCATTTTAGTGGCATACTGTGGAGTTGGGTATCAGGGGATGCAGAGGAATCCCGGGGCCAAAATAATCAAGGTGATTTGGAGGAAGCCCTCTTCAAGGCCGGTGCAATCTCAGAAGACCACTAAAACTATTCAATTATTTCGTGACACAGTTTAAAAGACGGAACCACGCTATTATCTTCACCTAACTAAACCGGTACAGGAATTTTGAATTTGAAATGCAGGTGAAATAGAAGCGCACATCATTACCGTTGATTCCAGTAAGCCGTTTGCAACAATTCCAGCTCAGCCTTCCAAATTGTGCACAAGTTTAAATAAAAAATCATGAACATGTCCAGTGAACCAACAAATCTTGGCGCAAGATCTTTCTAAAATATGTTCCTATGTAATTGATGGCAGTCGCAGTCAAGCTTTAAAGATGTCAAATGTCTCTGTCTGCGTTCGATTTAGGCCACTAAATGCAAGGGAATTAACGCATGGCGCAGAAGCTTCTTGCGTTAAACGCTTTGATGACCAATCTTTTGTTTTCAAGGTTTTCCTTGTCTTTAATGTGTGCTTCGGGGCCATAATCATGCAATTTCATGTTTCTTGGATTTGCGTGCTTTAGAACATAACATATTCCAGGGCTTAATTCAATTAAAAATGTTTACAGGACGACAAGGAAGGAGAATTCACGTTTTGCTTTGACAGAATTCACTATCAAGATTCAACTCAAGCCGAGGTTTTTCAGTTCCTTGCTTTGCCTATCATTAAAGGTAAAAATCAGATTAAGGAATGATGATATTGTCTTGCACATAGCAGAATTTCTGAAAAAATGTATGGTAAATTTAAATGTTGCTGTTATTTGTAATGAAAATAAAAGGATATAGCAGAATTTCTGTAAATATGAATAGTAGCCTCAAAATATTGCTATAATTTATAATTCAAACAGAAAAGCATAGCAATGATTTCTCTATGAATATATTGTATGCCCCAATTATTACTATTATTTATTATGAAAATAGACGACTATAGCAGGATTTCTATTAAAACGTATTTATACTAAAAATATTGCAAAATTTATAATTAATTTAAACAACTAGAAAAATTCAGACAAATTCGCCAATATAAAGAAGATTAGTAATTTTGAGGAGAATTCGTGTAACGATATGGCAAAAAGCTTATTTATAGGTTTGAAATTCCGCTAAGGAAAGAAGTAAAATCAAAATATTGCTATTATTTATTTGAATTTATAGCGACTATTGGCGAAGAGATGATTTATAAGGGAATCTTCCAGGGTACAGAGTAGATTTAGTAAGTTCATATGGAATATTTAGTTTAAAGCAAGGCAAAAGCAAGCACTAATATCTTTGGCGATTTATACGAATGGTTTCAAAAATTTAATTGAATTGATTTTTCTACAAGTTCTTGGTTATTTTACAAATAGGATATACATTTAGCACAATTGGACCCACTGACGAATTTACGGGCTTACGTACAACTGACAGATGCAGTGAATGCAATTAATGGGACAATCCTCACCTACGGCCAGGTGAATAATTTTTGGAATGCATACATCCAAAATGTTTTACTCATGTTATGAACGTGATCTCTAATTTCGCTCCATGTTTGTGGCAGACTGGAGCAGGCAAGACGACCAGCATGGAGGTAACTTATTTTATCCATTCCTTCTTGTGGGATGCTTTGCCCAGGGATGTTCACATGAATGTACCTACAGGTCCTAAACTGGGATTGTTTTTCGATGAGAGATTATTTCCTGCCTATAACCAGAAATGGCAAAGAACACATGAGGAGGTCTCTCTGAAGGGATTTGAGTAGCAAATATTGGATTTCAAGCAGAAATACATATACAAACACATAGCATCCACTGAAGTTAAGGAGGGAGTAGTGGCCTTGTGGTTGCATTCTCTTAGTCAGCGAAATTAACCTGATTTTATTGCTGCAAAGGAATCACAAAAGCTTCAAAATGGGACAGAGTCTATCATAGCCAGCCCCAAGGAAAGCATGGCTGACACAGAAGTGCTTGTAAATTAATTAGTAAAAATACTAATAGCATCATATCCCATCAATTGGTTTGTATTTTTTCCCTTACTTATTAGTGTTTCTTGATTGAATTTCTCACATAGAATTTTAGATTTCCTACATTCAGATAAGTAATCTATCATTAGCACTGTATGCTTGTGCTTCTCTAATGACCAGACTGGAATTTTCAAAGTAAATAAGCTTCTTGAAAACGCTTATTAGAAGTAGTAACCCGTGTCTCATTTTCAACATTATATTGATCCTGCTCTCAATTTTCTGATTTCCATTTACTTCTCAACATTAGATAGTTGAATATTCATAACCAGATATTCTCGATTGGGTCGTTTATCATTGACCATTCCAAACGTTAGAAAAGAGAGCAGAGTTATATATCAACTCTGGTATATTAACGTACAACTTTCTCATGATGATCGACATGAAATAGAGAGTGGAGTTATCAAGAATTCCCTCTATAAATAAGTACCCATTTCATCATAGTTTCGTATGACAGTTTTGTGTAATGGTGAAAATTACAGCTGCAATGGCCGCTCTGAGAATAAACTATCTTACCTTCTCTATGTTCGTTCTCATATTGTTGCATAGTAAAATCTTATGCACAGCAGTGTCAGCAGGGCAAGATACAAAGGTTTTTTTCCACTCTTTTTCTTCTTGCACTTGGATGTTTATAAACCTAAGTAAATTAACTTTAACTAAGTTGGTGCCATGACAGTAATATTAGTATACTGATTGTGGAATGTTTGTGCCAATAAGCTTCATGTGGTCTACATGGGCAGCCTTCCATCACAGGATAATGGAGATTTTCACACAGCAGTTGTGCCATTGCACCTCAATATGCTTGAATCTGTACATGGAAGGTTATTTTATATGCTACCCATAATCTATTTGTTGGGTCAACAGTTAAATATTGATTTTTGTTTAAACAATACATTTTAAGCTTTGACTTGTTTAGTGATTGAAATTTGTTAGATAGCGTTGTTACTGACAATTCTAACATATGGTGTGGTTTTTGTGTTTGAGAGCAAGGAAATACAACTTTTTATCACAAGGTCATGGGATTTTATCGGCTTTCCTGAGTCTACTCAAAACAACAATTTGGCTTATCAAAGCGACATCATCATTGGTGCCATTGACACAGGTAAAATTGTCAAAACAAAAAAGTTTACTCTCCTGCTTTAAAATATGTTAGAAATGTTTTTGGATTTGACTGTTTAACTTTCTGCTTTACAACATGTTATATATCATTTGAATTTGATTGAGTGATTTTTTTCCCATCAACATTTCGGATCATATTCATTTTTCCTTCTCATGCTGTCTACTTTCTTCATCCTGATGATGGATTATAGAACATGATGCCAAATATTGATGAAAAAAATTCATGCAGTCAAAATCCAAAAACATTTTTATTTTATTTTGAATCAAAATGATTAGTGTCATAGTGTTTAAGATATTAATTTTCAGTTATATGGTGGTATCGGAATATGGCCAGAATCAGAAAGTTTCAATGAGGCGGGATTTGGTCCAGTGTCATCCAAATGGAGGGTTGGATGCCACACAACATCAAACTTTCCCACCTGAATCAGAAATTTATTGCAATCAATGGTTGTATTTGAGTAAGGAATTCTATATTTGAAAGTATAGAAGATAATAATAATGTTGATTTAGAAATATTTAATGCAAAAAAAATTTCCTTAAGTTCCCTCAGTTACAAGGGAAAAGTGCAAAAAAATATCTTACGGCGTTAATTATATAGATTTTATATAAAGATAGATAAACTAGTAGTATGTACCATTGGATAAGTATTTGACATAGGTTTCACATTAGAAAAATATTTAATATTAGAAAAAATTTGTGTCAAAATGTAAATGAGGGGGACATGGTTTTGTAAGCTCATGCCATTAGAAATATCATTTATATAATATCAGTTGGTGTTTTTATGCAAAATTATTTCTATAAAAAAAAAGAAAATAAGTAGTTGTTGAGGTTCACTAGGCTGGCTATCATAACCTTTGGTTTTTTGGCAAAGGTTGATTGACCATCTCTTGCAAGTTTCATATGTGAAGAGAGGAAGCATAGATTGGGATGTGGTGTTACATGATTCTCATTTTCTTGTTCGTGCATGGAGTGCAAAGAGGGAGCTTAATGTTTCAAAAGACTTGTATGGAGATTTTACAAATTCATTGTAATGTTTGTTCATGAAATAATGCATTGAGTGTGTGAGTCCTCTTGGAGGTTGGGTTTTCCTCTTGTGATTTTTTTCCTAGGGTATATCTTATGTCATCTTGCTGGTATGTTTGTTTATTCTTTTGGATTGTGGATTTTGAAAACATACTTACATTTTTTTCTCTTAAGGTGATGTAGGAATACTTTATTATGGCTACAAATTTTCTTTCATATGTTACACTTACAAACACATTTTAGGCCAAAAACCTTATTTACTTGACATTTTATTTTACACTAACCTATACCTCCTTATCTCAAATTGATCATGCTTTTCTCTTTGTAATTAATATGAGGGAAGAATATATCTTATCGTTGTTCAGATTTCATATTTAGTTAGTAGTTCTTCATTAATCCTAAACCATCTTCATTAAATTTATACTCCATTCATCATGCACCACTCACACTAATCATGATTTTTGTTCTTCGTGGAGGCCAACTCAATAACAAATTCATGACTATTAAAAATTACATGATCTTACGCTACACATCATCTACCTTCTTAGCCTTTATTTTTGGACTTCATTAAATCCACTTTAATTCCATCTCTAGAATCTCCTCCCATTAGATTTAATGGGATATTTGAAGATATGTTTTATTATGTAGATTGATTTCTCCTAAGATGTTCCTTTTAGAACTAGAGATGTTGCTTGGGTTGAGATATATAATTGAAGTCAAGGAATAACTTTATAATATCTTCTTTATTAGGTATAACAAATTATATAATTTTGTTTACTTTCTAGCATGTTTGATTTGTTGTAACTAAAGTGTAATAAAGTGTAGACAGTTGTATAGCAAAACATGCACACTTTGCACATGTTTTAGATTCTTGATTTGTAAGCATATATTTTGGCTCTTTTAACCCCTAAGATTGTACATCATCCCTAAATTCTACATAAAGTATCAAAAAACACAACCCATGCCATAGTGGGCGCCTCTCGTCCACTCATTTTCAATACTTATACCATTCATGATGACATTGCATTACACTTATATCTTTTTAATAGTACCACACACACTATCATCCACCAAAATCAAAAACACATTTTGCTCACCCAAACACTTAGGTTTTCACACTCTAAGAATCTTAATTCATTTCCAATACTAAAAGAAGAAAATTTACTTATAAAAGAGGAAGTAAGGAAACAAATACAAAAACAACTTAGAAAATAAGAAAAAAATTAGGGTCATTTGAGCATATAAAGGAGTCATCCAATACCATCCAAAGAAAAAATGCGAGTAGCAACCACACATCACCAATAATTTCATTAGCTACCCTTAATTGTTGTAGCAAATAGACCTTTTTTGGCACCAAGGTTTCACACACTTTCATCCTTTCTTAATGGTAATTTTTAGTCATCTTACAAGTCTAAGTGTGATAGATCCCATAATGTACCACATGTACCCACTTTTTCCTAGATAGTAGGTTATAAATTTTCGTTGGAGTTATAAAGGATGTCATTGCACCAAATTAGGACATGGTGCATCACTTTGATAAAATTATTGTTGTATGAGATTTTAGCACACATAAGAGATATAACTCCAATGTCAATATAGGAGAGCATGCAAGACATGCCATCACTTCTTGTACTCTTACCTCTAATATCTAGGGACAAAATATATCAAAATTTGAGTTGAAGAATATATAGCTTATGGCTAACACTCTTCATTGATCAATTAAAAAAAAATATAAGTTATTTTCCTTCTTTTTAAAATATATTTTATCTTTAACGCAATTTTAATCTCAAAATTTTTATTTTTATTTATCATTCTACTAATTTAAGTGCTAATATAACAACACAATAATTATTAAAAAATAGATTTATTTTTATATATGAGATCTCATTTGCAAAACATAATTCTATGTATGAAATTTTCCCTTTTCCTTACATTGTTCCAAAACTCTTCATGATTTTAGTTTAAACTTATGGTTTCAGAATTATATTACAAATTTATAACATCAACCATACTTACACGCAGACAGAATAAAGCTAGGTAGCGAGCCACTCACAGCTGTAGTATAAACTCCAAAAGCCAAATTCCCGAAAAACACAGTATGAGTTTCCGCGTGGGAATTGCGATGTTGTCGATTTGTTTTGTCATTATTTGCTGGATTAGAAAAATCCCAATTATATTCAGTTCTTTTGTAATATTTTATTTTTATGAATCACAAACCACCAAGCTTACCCTGAGACTGTTGGCTCTGATCACTCTTTCTCTATGTTCCACTTATATGTGTCTTCTCCATCTTATGGCGTAACAGGGAACGACATGACGTGTAAACGAACTATCATACTGTAAAAGTAGCAGTGAGATCACAATATAATGGCAGGTGTATAGACTCTAATGGATTCTTCCTCGGTGGACGCACCGAACACTCATATTATCAGAAAATAGAGGATTTTTGAGTGCCAGAATTTTTACCATCATTTAAAGAACATACATTGACTAGGGTGGCGTGGATATTTAATGAGATTGGGTTCAAATATTTTTCTAGATTTCAAAGTACGTATTTCGAAATCTCTGATAAAAATTTCTTTACTGCCACTAACGGCGTTACGGCATCCGTTTAGGTTTTGTACAAACGACAACATCGTCGGGGTCTTGTCACACAGCGCATTGTCTTTCATTTTTAACGTCGACGCCGACAACAAACAGGTAAAAAAAGAACGTCTTTAGTACATTTAATGATGTGCTCTTCCACTCCGCTGGCCTGGAATTTGACGGTCGACCTTGTCGGTCAGCCAATTTTTCTGTGACGGTTGATCCTCGTTTATTTGAGATTATTTAATCATTAGATATTTTTAATTATAACTACATTTTTTCACTAATTAGAAAAATCTAGTTTGGACCCCACAAGACAACTCCCGTGTTTCTAGATAAAACCTTTCGACGATAGTATTCAGTGAGACAATATATTCCCTTAGGCCCATTTAAATTTTGTTTGCGGGGTGAGCGGTCCCTACATTAGGGCCACGCGCCGAGGACCATTCGAGATATAATTGTGTGGGCCCCAAGCCTCCGGCCATTTCCTCCTTATCCAATTAAATATTATTTACTACGAAGTGCGTGCGTGATGTGCCCCTTAAAACGTTTGCTTGTGAGACCGACCAGTACTCATTAGATGCCGTTTGCATCACGTTCGCGAAAGGAACAAGCCATTTCTTTCTTTAATCGCTTTTTAAATACCTACCTACTTATCTGGCGCTCACTTGAGAAAATATATCGCCACAAATCCATCCGCAGGATATTCGACGAATAGACATGAAAGGACGAGAGTGGACCGCGTACAGGCTTTTATCCGTTTCTCTTATGATAAACATACGGCTGGCAAAACATTTGACAGATGGACAGGCTTTGAACCCTAACTCTGTAGATCTGTCGATTTATTATGGTAAAAATAAATTCACATGATCAGTAGGGCGTTTTCCTCCAGATCGTCGCCTTAGTGTACCAGTCAATCTCTGATGCCTGATTTTATTGCGATTTGTCAAATGTACGATTTTCAGTTGTCTCCCATTTGTAACCTCGGAAGTGTAAAATTGTACTACCATACCTAGGCTAGCATAATTCAAAACCTTCTGGCTTGTAATGTGTTGCAAAATTCATAGCAATAAGGCGACAAGGGCATTATTGAATTATTTCAGCACACTTTTTATTTTAAGTAGAATTTGCTTGATGCATAAATTCTTTGAGATATCATCCTTGAATGCATAGTTGAGTTCTGCAATGTCCATAAAAAGTATGTGGCCTGAAGCATCAATAAAAATTCGAATATTTTATTATTACAGATCAGACCTGAAATTTTGATGATTTGTAAACTGTTTTTAAATTTTAAACTATATTTTATAGTTTTCGATTTTTATAGTTTTATATTATTGTATATATAATATTTTGAATAAATATTTATTGTAAAGAATTATAATATATTATTCTAATAGAAATATATATAATAATATAGATATATATTTATTTTATTTTTATTATAGTTTTGAAAAAAGTAGATGAAATCAAAATAAATTATTTATTTTATATATATATTTTTTTTTAAATAAGAAATTTATTAATTTAAAATATCAAAAATACACTATATAACTAAATAAATGAAAAAAAGATAGTTATTTTTAAAATATATTTGTAAAATGATTATATATTTAAATTTAAATCCTAACTTGTAATTGCAATAAAATAAATAAAGAAATCTTATTTTATTTATATTATCATTTTACTAATGACTATGGTAAATTAAGATAAATTTGAACAAGTAATAGAAAATTTTATTGATTACCATTTTTTTTTAATTTTTAATTTATTTCTATAGGAAGAAAGACAAGGATGACAAGATTTAAATGAAAATTAGACTTCATTTGCATTTCGTTTATTTTTTTTATTTTTTAATTTTTTAACAAATATTAATATTTTAAAATGTAAATTATTTCTTATAGAAATGTATTAATTTCGACTATATTTTATCAATTAGAATATAAAATTATTATGAGCTTAAGATAGATTAGTTTTAACTCAACATATAATTATCTTGAAATTTTAATTTTTAATATATCATTTAAAAAACTTATTTTCTATTTGTAATAATTAATTTTATAATTCTGTTTTTCATCTTTTCATCTTTATTATTATTTTTTAAGTGCTACAAATTTTATAATTGAAAAGAATCAAGTACTATCTTATTCTATTGATGAAGTTAAAAATATCATATTCAAAAAGGGATAAATAGTTCATTATTGCAAGATAGAAAAAAATATCCAAACTAGAAAAACAACACAACACAAGCGAAGGAGGAATTACAAATTCTCATTGAACAAATGATCTAGTTTTACATCTAGAGATCAATTTAAGACCTTGGAACATTATCCATCATGAAACAAACTCATAGGAATTAGGTGAGACAATCTAAAAAAATCTTGGATTAGAGTAAGCATAATTTCCTAGATGTCCTCTAGAGTTTTAAGATTGGGATTAATAGAATTAATAAAATATTTTTTCTCTTCCAAAATTTGATGAAAATGTTCATCTTCAATAGAAATTTGAAAAAAATGTAAATTAGTATTATCCACTAGATAATGTATAGATGTAGTATGCTCAACCATTTTTCCTCCATTTTCTCATGTTTTCAAAGCATTGGAATTACCTAGACCAAGGATATTTTGAACAATATGATGCAAACCATTAGAAGAACTAGCATGATTTTGAATCACCTAAGATCTTTGATTACCATAGACATTGATACAAATATTAGTCTTTGAAGAATTATTAAGCTTCTTTGAACCACTCAAATCCTCAAAAGTCACCTTTCTTTTTTCCCTTAAAACTAAAAAAAGTAGAGGTCAAGTGATCATTCACATTAACAAGAGGATTTCAACAAGGTCTACCTTCCACTTTAACATAGAGGTCATCACTAATTCCAATCACCTTTCAACTTAGCAAGAAAATGACACATAACATTACTCATCCTAGAAAGAGGAAAAGAATGCAAAGGAACTTCCACAATGAATAGTAATTGTGTATTAAAGGATGAACAAAAAAACAACAAATGTCATATTAATATTAATAATGAGAGATCCAAGGGAGTTTCACAAATAAGAAAACTTGTAAGAGTTAATCATGAAGATAGACCAAACAGAGATAAATGCCACATTTGTATGTTATATATAAGGGAGGAAGAAACCAAATTAATTCAAGGAATAAATTCAAAGTACTATGTTTACAAAATTTACCAATTATTGATTTTCACCATAAAATTGGCTCGAAAAAGATTCTAATGCTAAAAATAAATACAAGAAATTAGAAGCAAAGTTTATCTCAAAGTAACTAGCCAAACAAAACCAAAATAAAGCTAAATAAATATATTTTCAAATTTAATAGACTTTCCAAGAGCTCAAGAGTTGATAACCTTTAAGATTAAAAAAAAATGTAAAAGAAAGGAAAATATCATCTTTTAAAAAATAACCAAAAAATCCAAGTACTTAACTCATAAAAACATACACTCCACATGCTAAAAGCCAAATGAATAAACCAATCACTATAGGAAAAAAAATTGTTAAAAAAGGTTTTTAAAATGTCTTAAAAGGTAAAACATATGAAGAAAAGATTTCATTATATAAAAGTATTATGTAATTATCTTGCAAGCTAGATAGAAATCCACATCCTTATTACCTTCACAACAAATATGGACCAATATAAAAAAATTGAAATGAGAAGACTCTACTTCTAATAGGATATTAATTATATGTCAAAGTGTAGCTCTTTGAAAAATTGAGCTTAATGAAAAGACTCTTTACTAATAGGATATTTGAAGGTTTTTGAGGATCAAAGAGATATTAGCAAGCACAATATGAGGTAAAACCCCGGTTATTAGATAGATTGATTGAATGAGCAATTATTAATAGGAAAGTACAAGCAAATCAAGATCCACAATCAGTGGATAGGAGGAGAGTGGTGGAAAATCACCTACCACAAAGATAGGGCCTAACCTCCCATGAATGAAGGGAAAGACTCCTTCAACATGGAGAGGTAACAAAGGCTAAACTACCTTGACACCTAAGTAGGCTTAAGTAAGCCAAGTGTACACCTATGTGTACACCAACACCCCCCCTTAAGAATAGCTTAGGTGGGCATAAAAAAGATGGGTCCCAGCTACTAGGCCATGTTAGGTACCCATCTACAAACAACTTTCTCAAAAAATGGAGAAAGGGAGAAAATCCAGTGGAAATAGAACTCCTCTCCAAAAGAGAAGGGAAACAAACAAAAAAAATGTACAAGTGAAAGAAGAAGAAAGATAGAAGGAGGTCTCAAGACCCCCAAAGAACTAATTATATCACAAAAGTACAAGAGATATTCCCCCCATAGTAGAGAAAGAGAGAGAGACTAGAGAGCCCCCCCACAAGATGATGGATCCTGCATGTTTGAGTGATGCTCGATGAAGAATGTTGAAAGTGATCTGGAAAATTCGAACAACATGTCTTCCTTGTGGAAGAAGGAAAACTGCAGAAAGGTGCATAATATCTTCCCAAGTGAGAAGAACATAAGTCTCTAAATGTTGCACATAATTCAAAGACTATAATGAAATCTCTCGAAGCTGTAGTGAAGCCATTGGTGGAATCAGAACAAAATCAGGGGATAGAGGAACATCTTCCGAGGAGATAACAACAAGTCTATCATCAAAATTGTTTACCAACTCTATAAAATTGAAATCACTAAACAAGTTCGATGTGCCTACCAAGTAGTCATCCCAATCTACTACATTAGTATCACATATATATTTATCCTATTGTCCTAAACCATGACAAACCAAGGAGGTTGGAACACTAAAAGCTAATGAAGTAGGAGCTGAAGAAGAGATATTTTCAGTAGGTGTGGGAACCAATGAGGAGGATACAACTCCAAGGTTTAAACAACCAAACCAATTCTCCTTCTGAAGATTGAAGGTATTAGTGTCATCTATACTCATACCATTATCAGAATTGGAAGAACCAAAGCAAGAAAAAGAATACACTCTAGAACCATGATCAACATGTCCTATAGCAATGATGGCTTTACTCTGCAAATCTCTGATAATCACTGAAGTGGGTGTGAACTTAACTGTTTTCCCTGAGCTAGTATGTGTGATCTAATAAATGGAAAGGAGATTGGTGGATAAAGATTGAACATAAAGTACATCATGAAATGTCCCTTCACCAAAATCAATGGATCCTTTTCCATATGCTTTCACATACTCATTATTCCCCATAAGAATTGGAGGGAATGAACAAGGCTCAAATGTAGAAAATGACTCCTTAGAGGCAACCATGCAATGTGAATCCCCTGAATCAAGAAGCTACTTATGTGAAGTATGATGTGCTGAAGCAAGAAGTGTCATACCTTTACCTTTCTCTAATTTATTTGATGATGATGAACATTAGATGAGCCACTTGCCTTAAGTTTGGACAATTCAAGTTGAGTTTGTTTAAGTAGATTCTTTAACTCATCTTGATCCTTTTTGAAGCATTTTCTTTCTTCATGTCCAAGCTTTTTACAATAAGTACAAGTAGGCCTTTCCTTAAAACTTTTCCCTTTTGAGAAGGAAAATGGATTCTCGGATTTGGTGTCTTTAGCATGATCCTTAGGTTGTTTGTGTGACCTAGATGGAGAAACCTTTTGTTCATTTGTAATAAGAGCCTTTGGTTGAGATGTCTTCATTGTACCCATTTGAATTAGTTTGTCTTGCTCCTTTGAAAGAGAAACAACAAATTCAGAAAGAGAAGGCATAGTGAAGTGTGTACCAAGAGCATCCTTTGTTGCATGAAAAGTTGAAAGAAATACAAAATACATAGGACCTAACTTTGACAAGACACTTAGAATCAATTGATCATCTTGTTTTCCAATCCCACATTGTTTGAGTTGAAACCTTAGCAAATGCAACTTAGTGAAAAAATCTTAAATTGTGTTAAAGTCTTGTGGATTAAGACTTATTAGTTCATTCTCCAGTTGATGCCCTCTCATTACATTTTGTTTGCCAAACAAATTTTCTAATGTAGTCCATTCTTCATTAGATGTAGTGGCGAAAGCAATGTGAAAGAGAAGGTCGGATGAAAGAGACATACACAATGTACCATAGGCTTCATCATTTCGATTAAACCATTTACGTTTTTCTGCAACACCTGTTGGTTTAGGTTCCAAACCCATAGTGACCCAATGCAATCCTAATTTCTTGAGTTTTATCTCCATTGATTGCTTCCATTCATGGTAGTTTAATGGAGTTAGGATTAGGTCCATTTTGTTAAAAAACAAACACAAGACAACCACCCTTGATTAGTTTTTGACCCCCCTTTATTTTGACACTTTATAGTTTTAGTGCATGAGCAAAATGCGAAAAAAATGGGTTAGTTTGGCACTTTATGTGAGTGCGATTCAACCCACTGGACTTTACAAAGAAAATTTTGGCACTTTTTTGAAAAAAAACGCCAATATGTATTTTGCTTTTACAATAAGCTCTAAAATAATATATGCCAAAAGAAAATAGTCTGATTCTGTGATAATCACGTAATCACAGATTTGCTAAGCAAAAAATCATAGTGCGCAGAAGGACGAGCTCGCATGGACTGTTTGGATTCCTCAACTCACGTTGAAGAGGTGCGGTTGAGGCCGTGAGTGGGCTTAAAAGAACAGCATAGCGCTGCTCTCTAACCAACAAATCACAAAAGCCCATACAAATGCCATTCAAAGCTGCTAAATGGATAGAGTGCAGATTGTTTTCACGCGCAGCAAGAGCCCAATCTGAATCGATCAAGATGCCAATCGAGCCAAGGATAGAATGCCGCCTCCAAAATGTGACCTGCAACAAATTGAGTTAATCTTGAGCAGGATTAAACGCCCAATTTGGCGTGGCAGGACCTGCACTCTACTTTACTCAGGCCGCATCTCATGAACCTCCTCTCCAATGCCCTCCAATCTTGCGGAAATCTCCTCACACGGGCTAAGTGAATCGCAACCTCTACAGAAGTATTAACGACCTCTCTCAGAGGTATCGGCCTGCTCTACAAAACAAAAGCCAGTTACAAGATTCGCACAAGGTTCGCACCTCCAATCAGATTTCGCCCTTTCCACAGTGATTTCGGGCTTCAAATGATGCGCAGCCCTCTCCACAGCAGATCACGCCTTCACACACAAACTGCCCCCCAATCTTGCCTCTGAATGGAAGCTCGAAACTACCAATAAATGGCAGGGGTCGCAGATATGTGGTTGGAGAGATATCATGAAGAGGATTTCTCCGTGGGTCGACCACCTGGTTGGGGATGGCGTGAGGGGATGACCTCTGTTCTGCGTTGCAGATGTGAGAGGCACCTTCCAATTCAAAAAACCGCTTATTAAATACACGACTAAAGGCTTGCACTATCTGTTTTTGAGGATCAAAGAGATATTAGCAAGCACAATATGAGGTAAAACCCCGGATATTATATTTGATTGAATGAGCAATGTTTAATAGGAAAGAGCAATCTTTAATAGGAAAGTACAAGCAAATCAAGATCCACAATCAGTGGATAGGAGGAGAGTAGTGGCAAATCACCTACCACAAAGATAGGGCTAACCTCCCATTAATGAGGGAAAGACTCATTCAATATGGAGTGGTAACAAAGACTAAACTACCTTGACACCTAAGTAGGCTTAAGTAAGCCAAGTGTACCACCAACAATATTAATTAGATGTAAAAGTGTAGCTAGGATTATTTTAACAAAAATATTATAAACACATGATTTAACTCTCAATTTTAAATCAATAAAATTAAGTAGGCTTCAATTCTAGTAGATTATTAGTATTGAAACTAAAAAAAAGAGTTCCAAAATCAATTAGTGCAACTATATGGTTCTAAAGAAGAAGAAAACCTCCAAATAATTTAAGATTATTTTAAGAAGCTCCTTCAAAATTAAATTCAATCCAACCTTGTAAGGGATGAGACCAAAATTCAAAATTTTAATTTGCTTTGATAAGGCTTCCTCAAAATTTAATGAATTTCTTACAAATTTTTGAAAATTCTTTTCTCTAATCTAGAATCAACATGCATGTGTGCTTTCCATCTTGATTTTTTAAGTTGATTTTTTCTTACCTTAAAAAAATATTAATCCACTCGAACCATAGCTTCTAGACAATCATACTAGGAGCCATCTACCATAAATCCTAAAGGTAATTAAGATTTATAAGAGGAACTCATGCAACCAATTTCTCTTCTAAAGAAGTGGGGCACACCCAACCCATATTAGAAGACTTAAGAAATAAATTTTAGCATAATCACAAAATCGACTCCTTTTCCTTCTCATTTGGAGATCAAGACATCAAGCCAAATTGATTTTTATATTGGATTTCAACCACTATATTTTTCAAATAATTCATTTTTAGGAACATTTTTAATAATAGAATTATTTTAATCCTTGAGAACAAACTTTACAGCTTTGACCTATTTGGAAAAAAAAAAAAAAAGTGGAAAGAAAGGAATGAGGACCTGTCTAGAAATTAAAGACAAGCCTAACCAAGTCCTTATGCTCCAACAACAATTTCAAATTTGAAGGGAACTTATTTTGGGAATCTGTCCTTATCAAAAGTCAAAAGAGATAGGCCAACTTACCTTAGTTTAAAAGGATGCTATTTTATAACCATCAATTAGAAAAAATATATATCAATTTTGACAAAGGATGTTATCCTCCCTTGCTGAAATTTGACTAAATATAAAAATAAATCCTCTTTAAGTTTTAAAATACCAAAGTTAGAATCTTTTAAAAGGCTATGAAGTTTTCATTATTTCCCTAATCTTGGGACCCTTATTTCTTCTTAGAGGAATCAATTCTAGCATTAAAATCACTAGCCAATATCCTCCTACCCTTGGGATATATTGTCGAAACATTTATTTTTGTTATTGTCAGAACAAAATTGATTTGAGATCAACATTGCTAGGGATATATTGTCAAAACATTTATTTTTGTTATTGTCAGAACAAAATTGATTTGAGATCAACATTGCTATTTTCTTGAGTAAATTGAGGGTCAAAGACATTAGAGAAAAATAATCTTAGAAGCTAAGCCACAAACCTAAACCACCAACCATGAGTTAGAAGAAATAATCTTGCTAATGGAGATCTCCATACAATTCCAAATGATAATAAGACCACCTATTGTGCCTTTTGTCTTGTTAGACAATATATCTCATTTCCTCAAGGACACACAAATAGATTTGAAGCTATCCATATTAGCTAACTTAGTTTCGTGTAAGAGAACAAATAAGGGTTATATTTCTCCAAGAGTCTCCAAAGTAAAAAAATGATGGGGAGTTAAAGTCCCCTTATATTCTATGAGACCTTTATTGGTGAAACTTAGATATCTTGGTGTCTATAAATACAACTTATAGTTAGTAGTGGTTCCCCTCAACACCATTTACCAAGGTATTATTTTGTAGAATAGCATAAATGTTAGGTCTTCTTACCTTATTGCTCCCCAAATCTCCCTTCCCCTTAACTTGATTTCTTGGAGAATATTTTCTTAAGCTTACTTGTTCCAAACTAGAACCTTCTAGAGATTCCTAATTTTTCTTGGAATCTTCTTAATTCTTTTGCATAGAAAAAGAAAACTAGGAGAACTTATTTTCTTGTCCTTTGATCTTAGGGGTCTAGGCTTTGGTGGTGTCCTCTTACTCTTCTAAAAAAAATTCTTGATGCCCTTTAAAATTATAGTCTTCTAACATTTTTCCATTATTTGGCTCCCCATTCAAGTGAAATTGAGATAATTTAGAAACCACCTCTTTATTAGAATTAGAGGAAGAATAATATTCTTCATATTGTTCGAAGATTCATTTTTTCTTCTTACCATTGATTTATTTCATATAGTAAATTCTTGAACATCCTTTGTTCTTCTAATTTCTTCTTTTTAATTTGAAATTTGTTTTGGGTAGTAGAGTAATAAAAACTAACATGCATCTATAAGAAACATCTTCATAATTCATAGCTTGAGACCACTTAAAACACTTGTACACTAAAACAATACTCTTTAGAAGAGGAGAATAGAGATCTAATTAAACACAAATCCTAGAATAGCCTAACTAAATTCTCTTGTGATAGGTTCTAGAAATATCAATAGAAACTTCCAAGGAGATAACAATCATTTCAAAGAAGAAGTGATCAAAACCTTTAGGAAAGAATGTATATATGTATTTAAATTAGTGTTATTATAGGAATTTATTTTAAAGAGTTAGAAACCACATGCCAATGCCTCATGAAAAGTCTTCCATTCTACAAAATATAAGCCTCCTCCAAAGAATTTATCTCTATTTGACTCACTTGAAAAAAATTTATGAAATACTCCTTAACAAAAGATCAAAGCGCATATTCTCCTTGAGTCTTCCAATTATTGTTATCCCAAGAAATCAACTCTTCTATAAAAATTCAAGGATTCAAAAAAAATTATATCAAGTTTCTACCTTGAAATGTACAAATAGCTTTTCCTAAATTCCTCCACATTAAGATTGAAATTTTGAAAATCCTCTAAGGTAAGCATTTATTGTATAAGATCTTTTTGAAATAAAATCCATCTTCTTCCTTCTAGCGGGTGTTACTGCCACCATCAACTTATGCCTCACAAATCAAGGATCTAGATCTAGAACCAACAATTATATCTCTAAAAGAACATGAAGGGGTATGACTCTCCTCTACTAGGAGCCACTAATGGAAAAACCAAAGAACATGAGGAAAAAACACAAATAAATAACCAACAAAGAGCCATGAATTATAGAGAATCCCCAAACCATAGTAACACTTATTCTTCATCACCATTGCACTAATCTCTATTAATTTGATCATGCTTGTCAAATTTAGTTGTAACTTGTAAATAGTCAAATTAATTTTAATTTATTTTTTAATATTTTTTATTATAAGTGATCTAATCCTATTTTTTTTCTTTTGTTTAACTAATTTATTAAATTCTTTTTCTAATAAAAGTTAGAGAAATATATTTTAGGATTAAAATTTTCTAATATAATTACTATTGAAACCAAAATTTAGAGTTTGAATTACTTGGTTTATTAAATCTTTATTATAAAGGATAGAGATCTTTAATTCATATTTTTATTTGAAACTAAAATATATGTATTTTCATGTCACTATTGTTTTAACCACCAATGTTCAAATCTCCATTAGGCCATTGTGATCACAAGAATTGTGTCCTTGCTAATTCATTATGTTCACAAGCTTGAACCTTCATGTTGAAGTTGTTGGCATTGATGTCGATGACTTCATGCCTTCCCCTCCTAGACTATTGAGCTTGTGGATTTGGACTACTTGTATTAATGTAGAGTATTCATGTTGGAGATGAGATCCTTCAAACTAACCTATTTATGTCGAAGATGAGGTCCCCTCATTTGAGACCTCCTCATTGACTCAAACAAGACTAAAATTTTCATATTACCAATCCAAAAAATATATATTTATATATAATAAATTATTATCAGATATATAATCTAAATTATAGATAATAATATATTTCTAAATAATAAATAAATTATCCACAAAATTATTCTAAATTGAAATTTATATTATTATTTTCTATTTAATATGTATGATTAATAAAAATATCTAATTTTATTTCCAATTTTATTAAAAAGCTTAATTAAAAGGCTGTTAGATGACCAACTCTTAATGAGACCTCTCTCTCGGAAGGACTGAACAATTAAAAAAACGAGTACGGTGAGCAATGGTGAAATATTAAGAATAATGTAGTGAAATCCTGTGAAGAGAAAATAACTAAATAATCGCTAAGAAAACACACTGAGTTGTATTCAAAAATTTTAATTTTTTTAAAAGAGTTCACAATTCACATTCAAACTAATTGTAGAGTAGAAATTGATATTAAGCTTCTATTTTTGGAAGGCAAAATGTTCAGTAAATTCATCGGTAAGTTAAATTAATGTTTAAGTTAGTATTCAACTACAGGTCCTGTGTAAGCATTTTGGACTGGTGGTCAATGTTGTTTGGATTTTCAGTACCTTGTGCAATTCACATGATTGGAGGCTTCAGTTTTAATCTTGAAATTTATTTATTTGTTTTCAGTCAAGATTTCCCTACTGTAAATTGATGATAAGATCCATAGAACACTAACTGACACTCGTATATTTCAATTCCAATAAACAAAACGAAAGGCATGGGAAAAAGATATGCAGCATACCTTAACTCCTTCCGAGCGTTAAATATTGGGTGTCCTACCACGCAGCCGCCGGCGTTTTCGTTCCATTTGTAATGACTCGAATTTTCTATTTCCAGCTTTCCCGTTATCAATAATTGAATGTGATTGAGCTGCCCTGTTTCTCTTGCAATTCAAGTTTCGTAAACCTTCACAATATTCATTTCCAAAATTTGCCTGTGTTGGTTCAATGGATTTCGTTAGTTTACAGTTAGCTGTAGGCAAACCCGCTGATTCATCAATCCCAAAGCTTTCCTGGCGATCTGAATGATCCCGACCTGGTGGAGAAGCAGCACAAATATCAACTATTGACCTCTTCTTTTGTGACCTTGATTTCTGCTTTTGGGCTTGACCTGGGTTCTTCTGTGTGTCAGATGTTTGGGCAAGGCAATCGTCTATATGCGCATTCACGGCTGTTACAGTGGCCGAAGTGAATGTTTCGCAAACTGGGCAAATTTTAACCCCAGTAGCATCTCCATTGCTAATGTCAAGCGACTCAGATCTTGTTCCTTGAGACCTTTGATTTTTTATTTTGTTTTTGTCAGATTGAATAGACATTGACCTTGCTGTTATCTGAAATTGTGCTACTTTTTTAGCCCTTCTCGCCTTTTCCGTTTCCTCGCTGTTTTCTACTTTTTTGAAAATTCGGCATTCCCTTTCCATCAAATCAAGTGTTAATTTCGGTAACTGTCTTCTATTTACGGAAGCTTTGAGTATAGCAGTACCCAGTTTCTGCTGGTTCCCTTTTCGGTTATCTTTATGCACATTTACGTCAGACTTTCCGTTTTTGCGTGCTCGCACAGGGTCAAACTGTAAAGCACATTCCAGTGTCCCATTATTGGAGCCGGAATCTACAGATAATGGCGGCCTTACAGAATTCTGGCAGTGGTCATAAACATCCCGTTTTTCATCATTGTTTGCCATTCTAATTATACCCTTTTCGGTCTTTCCGGTATGGTCCTCCTGTCCGGAATTTTGAAGTGTGCTACGTTTTTGGATTTGTTCTTGCAAGTCACCAAAACTGCAAAGATCTACGTTTGAAAATGGTTCTATAGAGATCATTATTTCCCGGTCTCTAATTACGTCCATGTTGCTGCCACTATTTTTGGGCTGAGCTCCGTGAAACAACACTGTATGACTTGTCGTTCCACAGTGCTTGTGTCTCCCATGGCAATGTTGACATGCCCACCATCTGTAATTAGGCCTATTAAGAGGCGGAAGCAGGTGCTGATTTCCATCAACCAGACTCTCCGAAAAAGGCCACGATTCTTTGATGTTTACACTTCTAACTTTGCTCACATATGCACTGCAAATCAAATGATCCTTAGTATCACCATCTACAGATTGATATTTTATAAAACCTGATGTACAATTATAAACCTGCACAATTATCTTACCGAATTGAGAAACCTTGGCATAAAACGTATTTATCATCACTAAACCGGGGCAGAAGGTTGGGTAGAGCATCAGGATTTCTGAGTGTCTGTGAAGCGTGATCTGATTTGTTGCGGACATTGAAGACTTCTGAGCCATTTTCACCGGTAAATGCATGCGAATTAGGTAGTCTGTCCATGTGTCCCCACTAAACGGTTTGGGCGTTTCTGCTCGCAAGGTCTACTACACTCCTCATCCCTTTTAGTCCATTTCAGAAGCTTACAACTTATCTATTCCAAACACCACAACACTACCTAATCCGTAATCGTTCAGCAGTCAATATACTAATAAAAATATTTTTAATAATTACACCAACAAATTTTTACATAAATTTTGGTTTTGAATGTAATATCGCAGATACAGTTTTGTACACTTCGCTGTATTCTTATAACAATAAGTCCTCAGCGAATTTTAGCATGATATTTTGCTTGTTTAGATAAAAATTTGCCGATGGCTATACTAAAGTTAAATCTAAGCGAATGACGCTGTTTACAAAGGTATATGCATGCGCTATGAAAGTATTACATCCGATTTGAAAAAAATGGTTGTATCCAGTCCAGATATCTCTCTTAATTCTTGCTGATTATATAGCACGCTCTGTCCCCAAATTTTCATTGTTTCTTATAAAACCTAATGAAATTTTAAGTGCGCATAGGAAGAAACTACAACAAATAATTTTCAAGGTTTATATTTTACAACTCTGGTCTGAAACACAGTAAGATCACAAGATTTGTACTCACCAGTTCAACCTAACGTTCAGCGAGTTAAGTTCTGTGCACAAAGATTCTTGGCTCTCACCAGAGATGCAACAGCCTGCGAGTGAAACTTTTCCAGACCAGATCAGCTATGCCTGTGCTCAATATAAACCATTTTCCGGACGAAAATTTCTCAAAAAAGGGAAAAACGGCTTTGAAAAGAAAACTTATAAAATCATGAACAGGCTACTTCGATCGAAGAAACAAGCGCTCAGTTCATCGAATACACTCGCCTTATTTGGAATGAAGTCGAAACACAGAATAGACATCGCCTTCTTCTCCATTTCCGTCGCCCGCTTGGAGGGAAACAACATTGGCGGTGAGATCGATAAGAAATGAAAACATGTGATGCTGTAAATGGACGGGTATGGGAAAGTAGTAATGACGCAACCTCATGATGTCCATCTATAAATATGTCACGTCCATCACATCCACATACAATGCCTACTACATGGCATGGCGGTAAATGATTTGTAGGTTACATGTGACCAAGGGGTACCTCTTCATTTATAGACTACACCGTATACAGTATATGCCACGTGAACTGCATATATCAATGACAGATACTATAAAAGCAATTTGTTTTGTTTAAAAACAGTTGAATGCGCAAGGGCCCAATACTGCGATACTTTCAAGATCTTCACTCATTCATATCGCTAAAGTAGGACAACGTGCCTAAATTAGCTGGTTGTATGGGCAGTATTTTGCCGTAAAATACAAATAAAATTTAACCGAAAGTGTATCGCGGGGAAGATTTTGGATAGATATTTATTTTTATTTTTTATTTTTTAAAATTAATAGAAATATATTTTAAACAATATAATATTTTAATTAGGGAAAATAAAAGTGAGCAAAAGAATTATAAATAAATCTATTAAAACTCGAGGATAGTGTGGCATCAAAGTGTAAGAAAAATATTTTATAAGAATAAGTACAAATAAAATTGTGTCATGAAGAAGTGTGCAATGGAAGGATATGATTCCACATGGTGCTTTGTCACTCCTATCAACATCTAGTGATGCTTAAAACCTTTATGCAAGCCTACACTAAGTAGATGAAACATGGTTGTAGAGTGCACTAGTGCAACTTGAATGGGCTCACTCATTTAAAACATGTGCTTCAAATATTCTGTGCACTATCAATAAGATTTTGACATTTCAACATTGTAGTGGTCACACAAGCATGATACAATTAGAACTGCCACCAATAGTGAAATCCACATGTTAGTATAGCGCATGAGCACAAATTTAAAGGGTTCAAACTGTAATGTCATAAAATTGAACCCTATGGCAATTTCACATTTGCACACTTGTCCCCCTGCATTTAATGTGCATAGCCACAATTATAACAAGAACCTTATGAGTCAGAATTTTATGATTTCAACTCCATAAGGGTTGATGATGAAGTGACAATAGTCTGCCACCTCATTTGTTGTAAAATTATGAGTTATATGCTTGTGTGTGCACAGACGTTTCCATAGTGCGCTAGCGTCCCCGAGATTTATGAGTCCAAATAAGGAATCTCAAAATCTTCACTCGTGACATTCGTCATCGTGGAAAAAAATTGATTATAACATCTCTTCTCACCCATACAACTTAGCAAAAACCTCTTTTTCACTCTCATTTGCAAGAATTATCACTCTCTCTCACTCCAACTTGCTTCTCTCTTCTACATCACGATTCTATGATAATGCTATGTTGGGTTGAAGTCTCACCAATAGCCAAAGCTCTCTTGCAAGCGCTCAACATCATGTCTATCAAGCCAAGAGGGATCCACAGGCTATTGGTATTGCTCTCTTTCTCTCTTTTCTATTTGCTAGCATATTTATCATGTCTTTATTTCGTGACATGAGTTCTCCTCCATACTAGGGTTTACTTTTATCACTCTTTTATCTATTTTGTGATATGTGTTCTCCTCCATCGTGGGGTTTCTTTTTAACACTCTTGTGTCTACTTTACTTTGTGTCTTTTATTCTCTCTATATATCAGGCTATTTGTGGAGGTGGGAACAGCAAAATGAGGGTTTGACTAAGGCAATCCCCAAAATAGCCCCAACATTTTTCCTTGTTCATCTTGTGTGTAGATTGCTCGTGTGAAGCTTTGCAAGAGGCTTCGAAGCACAAGACCTCTTGTGAGTTGATATCTTTCTCTCTCTTTGTCAATTATCAACATTCCTTCTTTCTGTTAAGTTAATAGATTATTTATAGACCTCAAATTTGGAATAGTCAGTAGATACTTTGAGTTCTATGAGAAGGTTTAGTACTCTATCTGTATGAGATGCCAGCACGTCCTTAAGATGACAGTGTGCCATACTATCATCCCACTCATGCTTAAATTTCCTTTGACCGCTCGAGCTCCTCCTTTTGTCTTAGAAATCTTTGCAGTCTGCTCTTTCATTCCCTAAAGTCCTCTATCTATTATTATTCTACAAGCTCTAGACTTTTATCATGTTTTTTGCAATCTCTTTCATCTTGATCCTTTTAGTTAGTCTTGAGGTGACTGAGGGCAATTCAAATATGCAATTATTTTATTATAAGTACATAATTATTTCAATTACTATTTCAAATACATAGTAGCATAATCTATATTTTTTAATTTTTAATTATTATATACATTTGTTATAATAATAATTTGTTAGAACTATATAATTGTTATAGATCTACATAATCAAATTGTTTTATAATTATAACCATTTAACCTTTTTATAAATGTATGATAAATTATAAAATATATTTATCTAATATAATATGTATTCAATGTTTTCCCTATTCCTCAACATTATTATGAGCACCCTTTTTGTCTTTATCTTTAATATATGTTTGTTATTATTTCTCTTTATTAATTTGATTATTCCCTTAATTTATTCTATTTTTTTAGCCCAACCTCTCTAGCTCTTGCCTTAGTGTCCAGTCACCACCCCTTCCCCCTCCTACACCTCAACTCTTCTTAAAGCTAATTTTACAATCCTATTCATTGTCCTCTTCCTAATGATGGATCAGTGAATGCAAATCGAAACATCAATTCAAAAAGACATACACAATTAAAACCAAAAGCATTTATACTAATCTTCATGAACTATGAAAAATTATACTTGCTATTAAAATTCTTATTTTAAAATTGTAAAAATTAAGTCACCATAACTGATAATAGCTTCCTTTTCTAGAATCACATGCAATAAGGAAACCTACAATGCATTCAAATGTGCACAACCTTTATGTCCAAAAAACTTTCACATCAAAACCATTGCATCTTTGACATAGCTGAAGAAACATAGTAATTGCATATTTCAATAGCTTATTCAATGGATGCATCTTTACGTTAGGAACTACTCAATCTTCTAATAAAAAAAAAAAAATCTCTTAATTATTTTTTAATAATATATACATCATACAATATTGTGGGATGTAGGAGATGAATCATGCAATGCAATGCCTACCAACTTATCACTTTTATCAACTCTATTATAATGCACATGGCCTTAGAATTAGAATGTGTTGAATTTTTCTTCAAACCTATATAGATATGATGCCCCAACTCTATTATAATGTAGATGGCCTTAGAATTAGAATGTGTTGAATTTTTCTCCAAACCTATATAGATATGATGCCCTAATTCTGCATAGCAATGTGATCTTATCATCATCATTTTTTATAGTTCTAAAAAAATGATATAGTACTTAAAAAATTATATTATTGAACTTTGAAAAATCTACATTAACTCATATTATTTCACATGTATCATAGCTCTAACACTTGTATATTTTTACACAAAATTGTCTAATCTCCTATAAATGGTGTGGTAATTGTGAGATCCATGTCTAATAAAATTAATTAATTATCATCCAAACTTAGTAAATTTAACACAATATTGTTAGAGATTTGAATTATAAAAAAACATTACATGAAATCAAACACTAAATGGATCAGAATGTATGGCAAAAAACATAAGAAAGGTGGGGTCTCTATGGCGTGTAAGGAGGAGGCCAAAAGGAAGGATGACGATCTGGGTGGAGGCAGTGTCGATCCAGTAATTAGTGCCACAGAAGGTAATCCAGATAGATTGGTGGTGGAAATTCAAGAGTTGGGTCATCTATTGGATGGAGAAGCTCGAGAGTTAGGTAGAAAGGGTGGTCAAGGAAAAATCCAAGAGGAAGATGTACAAAACTTGTGGTCTTTGCTAAGTTTGTGGGTATTTGGCTGACAATGGAGAAAATTAAATCTTGGATCGCTCAAAAATGAGGTTTACATCCACTCCCTCAAATTAGTTTTATGGTGTTAAGGCTTATTTAGATCTTTGATTCAGAGAGGGATCAAGATAGAATCTTGATGGGTGGCCCTTGGTTCATGGGAAATGTGGCTCTTTGTTGGCAGGCAAGGGTGCAAATAAAACAAAGTCACTACTGTGACAGGATGGACATAACAACAATAACACATAGAGAATGCACAAAGACAACACAACATAAAATATGACAGACAAAAAATAACTTTTCATGTATTCCTTGTTTGCTTCAAAATACAAAAACCACAGAGTCCACATGATCTATTTTTACACTTACAAAATAAGCTTAAAACTATTTGGATAGATTTCCAATATCTGGTGGTGCTACACTCACACATAAAACTAATACTGGCTACAATCTTGTAGCTGCAACTATCGCTACGCTATGTCTGCTAAACGTCTTTATATTTTGTTGTTGTCTCAACAAACATTCCCTTCTTTTGTTGTTGTAGGTTCAACACTCCAAAAAAGTTGACTTCTACTTACTCTAATGGTTGCATACATTCCTTTTGTTTGTTTGCATTCAAAAGCTCAAAGAATGAGCGCTACAATTCAAATTTGAAATCTACGTACCTTAATTAATGATGATAGGTTGCAGGTCAAACGATGCAAGCTCAAAATGAGTGCTTAGTTCAAATTCAAAAATACCAACCATATTAAATGCTAGAGGTTTATGTTGGGGGGCAGCTTGAAAGTATTCAATCTGACATGGGTGTTGACTTGGAGATTATTTAAATATTCCAACACTCCCCCTTAATCTGCAAGTCAACTGCTAATTTGTAACTTCCTTCTTGAGTTGATCTCCAAAGCTATCCATAATGTTAAGCCTATCTCTTATGCATTCAAAACTATCCTTTGGTAATGCTTTGGTGAAGATATCGGCAAGTTGTTTCTTGGATCTGTAATACTGTAATTCAATCTCACCTTGCTCTACAAGCTCCCTTATGAAATGATATCGGATCTCAATGTGTTTTCTTTGTTCATGGAAGACTAGATTCTTTGTCACAACTATTGAACAAACATTATCACAATGAATGATTGTGTTGTCTTCTTTTTGCTATTGTAAATATGCATGGATCCTCAGCAACCAAATAGCCTGACATGTTGTTGTGTTTGATTCTATGTACTCTACCTCTGCTATGCTGACAGAGACAATTGGTTACTTCTTTGATACCCATGAGATTGCACCTGATCCCATGTTGAAGACATACCCTGATGTGCTCTTCCTATCATCCACATTTCTTGCCCAATCACTATCCATGAAACCATCCAACTTAAACTCATTGGATGCACCATACATGATTCCATAACTTGTTGTTCCATAATATACCTGAAGATCATCTTTCCTACTTCCCAATGTGTGTCCTTAAGTTCCTCCATGAACCTAGA